>JAHLJT010002406.1:33176505-33256229 GCA_031308135.1 Acheta domesticus
CGCGGGGTATTAAAATGCCACTCCTCTTTCCTTTCGCATTTCTACGAAGTATTCCTGGCGCACTGAAAACTGGGTATATTCCTAATAAGTTTTCTGCTGTCTATAGTGACAAAGTATACTTCATGCCTTCCAAAACGAAATTAATATGAATAGTGTCCAAAGTCGAAATTTCGGTGAAATAAAAAAAGTATACAGGACTTGATAAAATGCAATGTAATAGTGAAACGGGTGGTACTATAACAGCACGTAATTTCTCGCATTATTGGTTTCCGCGACGTAATATTTGCAATTTTAACACCATATTTGTGTATATATTCAATTTAAGAGACTACATCAAGAAAAATTTGCATGTTTTCTATTTATTTACTTAATCCATTCAAACATTTTCAACTAGTGGTGCTACAGCATGTCACAGACTTTCCCGTATTCGTTTTCTATTTCCTTGGGTCTGGGCTACCTTTTTGGAATTGCCACATACTCGTGCCAGCTGCCATCTTATTGCCACCTAGTTTTTTTCGACATTTTCTTAATTTGTCGGTTTCCTAATGTTAGAACGGAATTATTAATTTTAGAATATTAAAGAACAGTAAAACCTCGTCATAAATGGCAATCTTTTTTGAAAAATTTGGATCCGTTTTTAAGAAAATGGCGTTTAATGCTACTAAAAAATGCGAAATTAGAAGCTTTTTTTTAGAAAATTTTTTCGAGTTTTCGAAACACTTCATTTGAAGTCACTTGAAGCATATTAAATTGCAAATACAATAGTGTATACAAATTGCTGGTAATGTGGATATCAAAGGTGTGACAGATCTTTCAAACAAATTACATTTGTGTACTTTTTTAAAAAACAAAAAAATACACCAAATTGAACTTTACGACATATTAAAGTGTGCAATTAGCACTATCCGTTTGAAAAGTTGGAAGAAACAATTCGGAGCCATTTATGGGAAAATGGCGTTTGATGTTTCTGAAAATGCGCAATTTTGAGCTACTTTTCACAGAAAACGGTTGAGTTCTCGAGAAATTTTGTACGAAATTATTTAAAACACATGTACTCGTAAATATAACAATGTAAAGAAATCGCCGCTAATGTAAATATTACCGACATGAGACAAGTAAAAAATTTATATTTTCGTAATTTTTGAAAAAAACAAAATAAAAGAGGGACATGGAGTTTAAATCACCTCATAGGGTACATTTAGCGCTATCCATACCAAAAGTTCAAGGAAACAATCTGGAGCCGTTAATGAGAAAATCTTTTTTGTAATTTTTTTGTAATTGCAAATATTTCGCGCAATATTGCCAGAAAACAACTAAAAGTTTTAAAAAAAATTTATAATCTTAATCAAAGAACTCACTACGGAGAACAAATTTTATTTGGAAGAAAAACCTTAATCTTCAATTTTGTACTAGTAGAAAAATGCCGAAAAAATCAAAATTTTGCAGTTTTCGAAATTGAGAGTTAACCGGGAAATTTGGACCTATGCCACCTTTATAAGTGTATTTTACTCTACTCTTACAAGAAATTTAAAGAAAACATTTGGAGCCATTTTTGAGAAAATTTTGAAAATGTCCGGGGGCTTCATGTAAAGTACCCCCAAATTTTGAAGAAGGTTTTTCAAAATCGCGGCGCCTTGAGTGGAACCAGATCGATCTGGGAATATTCATTTTAAAAGAAATCGTACTTATGGTTTAGGCACTAGTGTTGTTCACAGACAACGGACTGACGGACTGACGGACTGACGGACTGACGGACAGACGGACTGACGGACAGACGGACAGACGGACAGACGGACAGACGGACAGACGGATGACGGACAGACGGACAGACGGACAGACGGACAGACGGACGGACGGACGGAGGTTTTGCTTTTCATTGGCTTTTTGGTATCAAGGACCGACAAAGCAGGGATTCTTGCTACACCACTTGTTAGGGGATTGGTTTTCTTAATTTAGCAACTGGATTTATCCATTTTTTCGTTATCAGGGCCAGGTAATGATTTTTTTCTGCCGAAAAGTGGGAGAAATGGGCATCAAAATAAACGGACGAATGTTAATAACCTCAATTCGCAGATGATATTACCAGCGAACTCCCACCATAAACTTCAACGAATGTTAGAAGAACTTAACCAGGAAAGCCAAAAGGTGGGATTTTAAAATAAACCTAAATAAGACCAAAGTCATGACAAATTGCAAGGAACTACCAATAAAGGTGGAAACAAGCCAGATAGAGTATGTTTCGGATTATATATACCTAGGTCAATTGATATCTTTTAGCAACAGGCTCAACAGTGAAATTAGTAGACGTATCACTCTTGCATGGCAACAGTTTTGGAGTTTGTCTTTTATCCTATCGGACAAAAAACTCGGTCTAAAATCAGAAAAGAGATATATTAGGCTGTTGCATTTTAACAACATTAGTCTATGGGAGTCAGACTTGGTAATAACAGACACAATATTCATAACTTGGTCATAACAGCAACACAAAAGCTGCAATTATCTAGATGCCAGAGAAAAAGGGAAAAGAAAATTCTTAATATCTCTCTTAAAGACGATGTTACATGCATGGAAATGAGAAGTAGAACAAAAATAAAAGATGTAATAGAACAAGCCTTGACTCAAAAATGGAAATGGGGAGGTCACGTCATAAGACAACAGGATAACAGATTGGCATATGCTACAACCGTATGGGAACCAAGAATAGGAAGGCGTAATCCAGGAAGACAAGGAAAAAGATGGGAGGACAACTTTAAGGAGTCAGCTCTCAGAAACTGGAAGAGACTGGCTGCATGCAGAGAGACATGGAGGTCCCTTCATGGAGGATGAATCGTGGAAATGAAAAGTGAAACCAGTGATGTGTTGTGGCAACAATATCAATATTAAAAGACAGTTTGTACTAACAGCCAAATTACATAACAATTGTTTAATTAGTAGTAATCAATACCAGCTCAACATGTGTGAAATGTATTAATTTGCTTAGTTGTACTCAACCAAACTGCACGAGCACAAGACCATCCAGAACTTCCCTGGGAGACCAGGACGCCCTAGCTCTTAAGGGATTGTACTCGTAATGGAAAGCTGGCCCACCCCAAGAAAATCTATGCCTTTCTGTGTCACCATTGGTTCAAATACCTCTCACGCCTCGCCATTAATGTGCACATTTCCAGCAATTTGTATACGTTATTGCATTTGTGAGTGTATTGTTTCAAAAGACTTCCAATGTAGTTTTCGAAAACTTTTTTTTTTGAAAACGAGGTTCAAATTTCGAATTAGTGTATGGATCAATCGACATATCCTTAAAAACGGCCCCAACGAAAATTTCAATATAGTGGGAGGTTTCCTCTTCTTTTCAATTTTTAAAATAATATTTCTGTTGTACCGTAAACCGAAAAATTGAGAAAATTTTCAAACAAATGTCCTTTGGACTGGCGCAGTTGGCCGACAAGAGGATCGGGCAAGGTCGAAATCTCGCCCCGATAAATGAAATTAGAAAACTAACTAGTACGGGAAAGTCTGTGCTATTCTGTAGCACTATATTGTGATATAACAACGAATGATTTATTTTATCTAATTTAATTTACTAGCTCAGTTCTCTGGTTCTCATGCTCTCTATACAGGAAGTCTGAAATTGTTTATGTCCCGAAGGAATTACACACAACGTGGCACAACAATAATTTTGTTTATTAAGAATGGAATTTGAGATTAAAAATATAAAAATTCTCTTGCTTAATTTCATGCATTAAGTTCACTGTACCAAATTGTCTGGCGTTGTGAAACGATGGCCCCGCAGTTCGTAGCCCCTTGACTTCCGCGCCGAAAATCCGTCTGCTTCTTTCTTGCTGCTCACTTCTTGCACACTTGTTCCACAATTTGTCCTCCCTATTCGCGTCGATGTCCAACTTTAATAATTCAGGTTACATACGCGCCGCTATCACCAGGATGCCAGTCAACCACCAACTCTCCCTCGTCCAGGGCCCCCTTCTCGCGCGTCAACAACCTTCGTTACCTAGTAACCGCGACCGTCCAGATTGAAGCGCGGCGTTTGTTTTGTAATATTTTTGTATATTACAGCTCCGTCCGTCCAGATTAACGCGCGGCGTTTGTTCTGTGATATTTTGTATATTACAATATGTATTGCTACCGAATGTGTATGTGTGTGTGTGTATGTATGTTGTGTATGTATGTATGTGTGTACGCGTAAAGTTTTTTCCCCTATAGAGTACTTTCTTTGCTTACTTGAAAATATAACATGGTCCATCTTATATATTATTTCTCAAAGTGCTGTTTGGTCTTTTCAATAAATTGGGCGACATACGAAACAGATCTATATAAAGAAGCAATGGATTGAAAAATCGTGTTTCTTTTCACCTGCACATGGAACATTCGTATTGAAAAAGGGCGTTAAAAATACCTAAATATTAAAAAAAGTAGTAATTCGGGATCTGTAATATCTGATTGCCGCGCGATCTATCGGAAGAAAATTACACTCGGACGGTGGCGGGAAACAAGTGAATGTTGCAATCTCAAGCATTTTTATTTGTTTCAATTTTGTGTAGGTTGTGTAAGCACGTGAACGTGATTTTCTACATTGAATAGAAATTTTGAAATATGAGAGGTTAGTGATCTTAGTGAGGTTAGGTCGTTTATAATGCTGGAATACAAAAAAAGAATTTAAGCAGAAATCAGTTTGGTTATTTGACTAACCGTGCGATTTAATCGCACGGGTTCTCACTAGTTTACATTATTAGAGATTCCAATTAATAACCTTGTATTTCAATAGTGTAATAATTCACAATGTAAAAGAATTGATGAAAACTAGCTTCTTTTTTTATTCTCTTTTTGTATAGCTAAATTTTATTTTAAATTACATTGGCCGTGTTTGCCTTTCACTATTTCAAAAATTGTATTGTTGCCTTTCTCGAAAACTATTTCCAATTAATAGATTAATTGTTGCTATTTAATAAAATTGAAACAGTATTTTATTTATAATTAATCAATTACAACTACATGATTATTATTTATAATTAATCAATTTTATTGTAATTAATCAATTACAATAAGCTGAAAGAGTTTTGGGATCACTGCGCGGTGACTTTAAATCCCATACATGCGTGGAGCCTCCGCGCGCACGGCGGCAGTAAAGCGTTTGTCAAAACCGATTGTTTTGCAGATAACAGAGAGCTGATAGAAATGTCCTTTAAACAGCTATCTCCTTGCCCCCGAGCAATCCATCCCCACCCCCGCCCTACCGCTGAGCGTCGTCGCGGAATCTCCAGAGAAAGAATATTTTCGCCCGAATGCAGAGCTCTGCTTACTACATCCTCTTTGTTCGCATTTCTTTGACTGGAGCCGCCCCTCAACGTGAAGTTGCATCACGGAGATATAGATGGTATTGGATGTAGCCAGCACCACACACTCCTGCTGCCATATTCAGCACTCCAGAAGCATGCAGAACGCCCCGCCAAACTACCATTTGAGTGGAGTACCAGGCCCTCGGCTCGGAAGCCTGAACGCCTGCACTCACCGCAAGAAGGCGCTCCTTGTTCCTATCTCTACGAGCGTGGGATCCGAGGGGTTGAAGGCGGGGAAGCGGGTTTCGTCGGGGAAGAGTTCTTGATGGACGCTGATGCGCATGATGAAGGCAATGAGGACGAGCAGCACAGGCAAGAGGATCTGGCAGAGCGTGAGGATCACGTTGCGCACCTGCAGTAGCCAGTTCTTCCACACCAGCAGCCAAAGCTTGGCGCAGTAGTTCGCCATCACTGGGCGGAGCAGCGCTGTGAGGCACAGGAAAGAGCACAAGGGAATAAGTCACATAAGAAAAATTGTGAGAACAATAGGCATATACGAGTAGTTTTTTATAGAATATTTAATAACAAGTAAATGTTTACACAGTTTGGAAATGACAGAATAGTAGAAGAAACTTCGTATAATGTGTCTTCGTGTTTCAAAGGATCAGATTTAAACATTTCCACATGTTTTTATTGTAATATAAAATTGTAAATTTATTTCCCTGAACGCCAAGGGCACAACAAAGTGTACTATAGTATGATCCAGAAAAAATAGTCACAGCAAGGAAATTTATATACTATTTGAAAGGGTAAGAAAGTTATGCCATAATTTGCACTGAAATGAAGTTTTTTGATAAGCGTATATAATTAGCAATATTTTATTAAGATATTAGAATTAATTTACGGCTGCTCAATGCTGAATTATTTATTTAAAAAGTTTTACAAATAAAGGAACCAATGTTTCATGAAATCGATTAATTCCATTGTTTCCCATCTGACACGCTGCTTCAATTAACAAATTATTGCCAAAACTCACAGATATGGGAAAATTATTTAAGTATAGTTGGGGTTATCAAATAGCTTACTGCAAAGCTAAAACAACTTCAGCGGTAGGCAATGAAGCCGATGCTCTAAAGTTTATTTACGTGTAAAATAAATCTTTCAACGCCAGCAGTGGTAGAAAGTCCGCTATTGGCAAATGTTTCGCCACCTTTCTCCTTCTGAGTGACATCAGATCTATCACCTGATGTATGCGGCACCAGCTTATCGCAATTAGCCCAACGAAATTAATCCTTCGATGCACGGAGCTCGGATTTTGCGACTTTACACTTAGTGGGCCTCAGAGGCCCTCTCTGAATAAAACACTAATTTGGGGCTGGGAAGAAGAAGTAATGAATGCAATGATATTTATTATTCCATATACATGTATTTTAAACTTTTGATGTTTTCTAAGGCATTTTACACATTTCATTTTCAACAATAGCTAGGAAACCATTTTGACTTTCTCGCCTTTTTTATGTTCTGGTAAAAGTTTGTTTTCGTACATAAAGCACTGTGATTTTGTTTTTGTCTTTTTCGAAGAGGTATAAATAGCATCTGGAAAGAAACAAATGTCCTGAATAGAAAGAATTTATAACAATTTTTCCTTTATATTAACAAAACATATTTTTTGAAGATTACGAACGCATTCAAAACACCAACGTCAAACTTGTCGTTAAATTATTTCATTCGTCATTTACAAGTATGTCTTCATGATGTGTAATTGTCGACTTTTTGATCCGTGAGGTCAACTCTAATCTTTCTCTTGAAATAGGCAAGAAAAATTGATAGTTTCTTGTTTATCGTTTCATGGTCATTGTTCTGATGTAGTGTGCTAAGAAAATAAATAATTTTGTTGTTTGGACTTGTATGATACAAAAAGAATTATATTGAGTAATTTTAGAACATAATTATCTATCGTTATAAAATTACAGTTCAGATGGTATTTCCTGTGTGTTAGCTCGTAATCTTAGTTACTTCTCCATTAGAATTTCACCCAGGAATAGGCACGTAAAACGTTATCACTAGAAACTCTTAGAAACTCAAAAAGTTATCAGTTGTAACGTTATAACAATCAGTGAATAATAACTGTACCAAATCCTTCACCATATCGATGCGAAATGTTTTGTAACAGGCTCATGTTTGGTTTTTCCATAATATATTTTGTCATTTAGTGTATATCCGTTCCTACAAACCCAACACAAAAAACTCTATTCCACATTTATGTGGTGATGTTTTATGTCTCTTGGCAAGTAAATAATGAAGTCTGGAATGATAAGGAATAAATTCCAACAACATAAATGTTCCTTATGTGTTACAAGAAACGTTAAGGGAAAACAGACTACCGGGCCTCGGGAGCCCACTTAGTGGAAAGCACGACTATCTTCAGAAAAGTTGAAAAATTTCATGGGTAACTGGACCATTCTTTGCTATAAGAAAAGAAACATAACAACAACAAAGGGTATCATGAAAGGAGACATCTACAATGTTAACGGAAAAATATTCCAGCATTAAGAAACACGGCCGGGCCTCTGAGGTACACTAAGTGCACCACAGTTCTCCCACGGGACGGGACGGGACGGGACGGGACGGGACGGGACGGGACGGGACGGGACGGGACGGGACGGGACGGGACGGGACGGGACGGGACGGGACGGGACGGGACGGGACGGGACGGGACGACGGGCGGGACGCCTCCGCCAGACAGAGAACATAGGAAACGGAGAGCGCCGCCACAACGGCGGTGGCAGAAATAATGAATTCTTATTGAATTAAAGTATTACGCTAGCGATATCAATGACATAATGTACAATCATTGTCATAAAAAAGCTGCACCCAGAAGGACAAAGTGGATTGCGATCATTGCTGGCAGGCAGGAAGAGGGTACCACGCATACGAAATGATTCACATTTGTAGGACCATTATTTATTGCGTCACACGGCCACAGGTGGTACATGTTTGTATGGCGTGGGGCCGCCATGTTGGCGAATACACGCGTCCAGACGTCGAGGCATGGAGTTGTACAGGTCTCGAATGGAATCCTATGCTAGTCCATCCCATGCAGCTTGTATCTGAGCGCGCAGTTCTTGCAGATTGGTGGCTAGGGGTTGGGTCCTGATCGCACGCTCCATAGCAGCCCAAACATTCTCGATCGGGGAGAGGTCTGGCGATGCGGCTGGCCATGGCAGAGTATCCACGCCTGCAAGGCATGTTCGGGAGATGGCAGCGGTATGCGGACGAGCGTTGTCCTGTTTGGCGTGGGCGTTCACGAACGGCACAGCCACCGGTTGTAGGATCTCCAGAACGTACCGTGCGGCTGTCAGGGTGCCCCCGAGAAATACTAACGGGAATGGGCGTCGTAGGCAATCGCGCCCCACACCATCACACCAGGCTGGCGGGACGTGAGGTGGTATACCACAATCCGCTCGTCGTGGCGCTCCCCTCTGCGCCTCCAGGCACGGACCCGGTGGTCGTCGCCATCAAGGCAGAAGAGGGACTCGTCGCTGAAGATGACCCGCTGCCAGTCTGCATGGCCCCAGGTCCATCATTCCCGGCACCAGGTGAGTCTGTAGCGCCGAAGCTGGGGTAGTGAGTGGCAGGCGTCGTAACGGTCGAGCCCTGCGTCGTGCAATCACCTGCCAATGGAACTGGCACTTACAGGATGTAACAGTGCAGGCTGCACAGTCCGCTGAATAGCACCAATCGTTGCCGTTCGATCTGTTAGCGCGCGGCGGACAATCCGTCGGTCCCGACTCTTAGTGGTGCCTGGAGGGCGTCCAGATCCATCATGCCGTGTGTGAATGCCTTCCACAATCCATTGCCGCCAACAACAGGTGATGATGGAGTCCGTACGATCGGTGTGGCGAGCAACGGCGAAAGGACCAACCAGCCTCGCACAGACCCACGATGCGGCCCCTCTCGAACGCGTCCAACTGGACAGCTGGCTGTCGAACGCGTCGTCAGGCATAATGTACGTTCAGGTGACTCTCCGGCGATGTTACCCGATGTCACAATTGCCAGCGAGGCCGTTTGAGGTACTCGTATCTCGGCCGGTGGGCGCGACGTCACGCTCCTACCTCCAGTGCGCGGTCGACCGTGAACACGAAATCATTGGCTTAGCGAATGTTGTGCAAAACACTTACCGAGTTTGAAGCGGATCAGTAGGGTCCTTCGGAGTGCAGCTTTTTTATGACTATAGGTGTATATTGAAGTATGGGTAATGTAATCATGCATATGTGTACCGTGTATAACGGGAGGGGTCTTCCGCAGCCCATCGCTTTCATTCTGATCAATTAATAAATTGATATAACTAGAAAATGATAGATATTCTTTTAAGCAAGAAAAACGGTTCAAGTTCTGCCTATGTGTATAAAAAAATACAGACTTTCTCGCATCAATATTTGATTTTCTGACAAAAACCTATTGCATTGTTACGTCAAACGCGTCAAACGATGTATCTTCATAACAATAATGTTTAAAACTATATTATACTAAGACGTAAAACACCACAAATATTTCCAAAATGTTTTGAATGTTCATGTTTTGGGAGAATAGTTCTGTTTGTTTATTTTTCACAGCCAAAATTACTGTAATAACTCAAATTATAAACATTGCTTGTGACAAATTGAATGATAACTCTGAAAATTAATCCTACCAAAAATGTTTCAAGATATAAAGAATATTACAACTTAATACTCACCCGAATTTTGTTAAATATTCGAAATAGCACTAATTACGTTCCACTCTCTGACGCTCAAGAGAAAAAACTGACGAACACTAATTATCCTAAACTGAAAAGATCGATGGACACAAATAAACAAATGAATTTGCATATACGCATGCGACAGACTTGCCACAGACTATGGAGCTAAGAATACATGAAGGTGGCATGACGTCATAAACTTGAAGCCACCTCCGCCATATTCCTATGCCCAGAAAGTTTGTTGCATTTACAAACCGCGTGAGTGCTCTGTCGCTTGTATGTGTTCTGTCGCTTGTTTAGCTGTGATCGTATTCAGTTGTGTTGTTTGGCATCGTTTGTAATATTTAAAAACCTTGTTCAGAATAGCTAGTTTGCATCCAGAATTTACAGAATATCTAGTTTGTTTCCTCCTAATAATAGAAAAGCAATAAAATAAATTATTGCATATAAATAGCATTTCTTTTTGTACAAACCATTCTGTGTTCGAAGGAGCGAAAACAAGAATTAGGTGTTCAAATGTGCATGCCACTACTTATTAAAACGATTACTGCATGAATATTACTTACCTACAAATTCCAGTTTTAAGAAAGTTAAATTAATATCTCTTTCCCAATGTCGTAATATAAATATTCAAATGTGTGGATTAAGAAAGAAATATGGAAACATATTAAGGAATAAACTACAACACAACCACAAGGAACCCAAAAAGTAGTTTCACTAGTTTCTTATAGATTTAAAACAAGCAATAATTTACAGTATATAATTTATTTTTCTTGTAACATTAATCAAAATGTGGCACTTTGCTCTTCAATGCAATGAATTGTCACAATGTCACACAGTGATCACATTCTGTATTGTCACTTTTGTTCTTGCATTCGCTTTCAATGGAAGGCCGTCATTAATTACACGTTACAGATTTTGATACTTAAAACACTCTCTTGATGTTGCTACTGACGATAAATATTTAGAACAATTCGAAAATATTGATGGAATTATACCATATTTTAGTTTCGATTATCCTAGTGATGTTTGTTGTTTCTTTGCGTTCTCGTCATAGTACTCAGGAATTCGTTGGATATATTCTGGACGAAAATGTGCTTCACAAACCTATAAAAAATTAATGTACGTTAGAAATAATGAAAATTGTTGAAGCATTTTCGTTAAAAAAATCGTAACATAATTATTATTCCTAACAGTATTTGATAACATCACTTAATAAACCTTGATCGTTCCTATTTTCCTTGCATTCATCACATTTTCAGCGTATACTGGAACCATGACAGTAAAATAATCAAACATAACCTTATAATCTTCAATCACGCTGAGATGCATTTATTTAATGTAAAAAATGACCGTTTAATCTGATCTCCACTGTGGGAAGAGAAAGCAACATTTATTTTCTACAAGCAGAACAAGGGATCGTATCAGCATTTGCTCAGCAAGTCAAGAGAAACTGGACGAAACGTATTCGATTGATAAGAAAGTCTTTTAGAAACGTTTCCCTACCTTGAAATGATGATTTTGTAGAAACTTTATTCTTCTTTTGACGCATATCCATTTCTTTCACAGCCAGAAACGAAAACACTGATACTCGGTTTCTCGTTTCGAGTCATCATTTCTCCGTCATTTGGATAACACCATTAAAAATCCATATTCCGGATTTTATGTACAGTAATAATTTAAATATGAAGTTGTCGATAATTGCGGGGCAGAATGAAACTCTAACACAGTCATAGCATCAACTAAAGCAAGATGGCTGTCGAACATGGTCATAGTCGGCCTGCATACTCCTACGCCACAAGCAGCTAATGACGTATTGACGTGTCGTGATTGGGACACAGCAATATGGCGGACTGACTTCACTTTCTGAACATTGCAGAGATAAGTAAGGGCAAAGAGTATATTGAGCACCTCCATGTATTCTTAGCTCCATCCAGACAGTGACTGCTGGTGCCCCAACAGACTGGAGGTTGCACGTCCATCGATTGACTAACTCCTTTGTTGCCATTATGAACTAATCAAAATGTCAACACAGAATGACAGCATATACAATCTGTACATTATTAATTTTACCCTCTAAATGCAAATGTGGTATGTTGCTCATTACACAACATGACGGAAATGTAATTTCCAAAATTCAAAATTCGAATATATCATAAAAATGTAAGCAATTCAAGTAAATTAATTAAAAGCAAGTTAAATAAAAGTATTTACTCATGTAATTTTATGCACAGTGTCCGTGTCAGGTATACATATACCTTCCGCGCACGTTGGTCTAGTTTTGATTTTCAGTGGACACTTAGGACGGTTTCACCACCATTACTTAAAATTTTAAGTTCGTGTTAAGAATTTTAAGGCAGACTTAGAAGACGTTTCCGTTTCACCATATCCCTTTAAGGTGTACTTAAAGGATCAGTTCGAGACAGTCCAAATTGCAAGCGTATTGTGGAATGTTGCTTTTGACAGTGATTGCTGCAGCAATTGTGAAAACGAGAGCTTTGAGAACCCTTCTCGTAGTCCGAACTGGATACGCGTACGGTCAATACCTTCTATTACTACAGGCCTAACAACTATTTCTCTGACGTCAGCACACGCCGTTCCACACGTTCCGAACAGCACACGGCCGTTCCACGACTTGAAAGTTAGGACCGATTTGAACACACGTTATTTTGCACACAAACTTATTTTCCAAGTAAATAAATCATATTTTAAGTCGATAAGCCCTAATTAAGTACAAAGTGACAAATAATACATATTAATACGGTCCGAATATTTTGAAGAGTTCGATGAAAGAGGTTTTGGCACCCGATTTCGCCTTGCAAAGATGTCAACACCACATGTTTTGGAGCTAATCGAAGACCGATTGGAATTTTCAAGTTTACTTTTAAGTTAATTATTAACGAAATGAGCATTTCAATTATTTGGTACATAACTGGCTTCCGAGTAACAATTTTCACTAACAACTAGTGTTCGGTAGGTTATGTTTACACGATCCCGTAGCTACTCTCAACTTCGAAGTTTTACATTCAGTAATTTTTTTGCATTTCCTTTTTCACCTAAACTTAACCACCTCCGCAACTTTATTTAATTTTTGTTTTATTTTATATTGTAGTTCGTTGCTTTAAAATCGTGTTCAATGTTATCCCATGCATCATTTTTTTGTCAGTTGGTTCCATTTGTAACTTTATTTTCTATAATAGAATTGCACTTTCTCATATGTAATAGGTTACAAGATTGCAACTCCCAAATACTCCCAATTGCAGAAAGAAGCTTACAATGGGACTGGCTAGGGTGTGCGCAAAGGCGAAACGTGTCAAGAAGCAGCGTTGCAGTAAACAGTTGAAACGAGCTGCATGGCATTAGAAATTAATCTTGTGGTTTCGAAATACTAACGAGGGACGATATAGTGAGTTAGAACCCGAAAGCACTCATAATTTGAAACATTTTAGTGTAGGTTTCACGTGAATCTGATCACGGAGAACCCAAGTTATCAATAAATAAAGAATTGTAGTTTTGACTGACGAGAATGCGAGAAAAACATGGAGAGTGAGGCTATTACGTTATTCCACGTCGAAAATGTTAGAAAAGCAATTATTAAAGGATTGCGTGAAAAAATGATGGGACAAGGCAAAAAAAACTTTATAATTATAGAAATTAATGGGAATGGTAGCGTGAGTGAATTGTTTGTTTAAAAGGAATAAGTCCTTTACCTACACGAAAGTGAAGCAGTCACGTAATCTCAGGCAATGTTTTTACTGAGGAAGAAATATAAATTTTATTAAAAGGAAGCGTTCCAGGACTAATTGGGAATTACGGGAATGAAAGAACAATTTAATGAATTTTTTTTGACATGATAACAGAGTTTAGATAATGGCCAGAATGTAATTAAAACATATGGAAAATTTGTTATGAAGAGATCGACGGTCATTTGCTGTTTGCCAAAGGGATATAGCGGCCAGACAACAATGGAATAGTGGTGCTACAGAATGGCACAGACTTTCCCGTATTAGTATAAGGGAGATAGCGGCCAGACAACAATGGAATAGTAGTGCTATGGAATAGTGGTGCTACAGAATGGCACAGACTTTCCCGTATTAGTTTTTCCGTGGGTCTTCGCTAGCTATTCGGAATTAGGACATACTCTTTCTTGCCAGCTACCATCTATCACCGCCAAAAGTACATTTTTTTGTCACTTTCTTAATTTTTCGGTTTCCTATTGGTAGAACGAAAATATTAATTTCAGAATATTAAAGAACAAAAACCTAGCCGTAAATGGCAATTTTCTTTTAAAAATTATGTGCCGTTTAAGAGAAAATGGCGTTTTAGCACTACTAAAAATGCGAAATTTGAAGCTCATTTTCACAGAAAATGATTGAGTTTTCAAAATACTTTATTTGAAGTTATTTGAAGCACTTACACTCACAAATATAATAATGTTTATAAATTGCTCGTAATGTGCATATTAAAGATGTGAGAGATCTTTCAAAAAAATTACAATTATGTAATTTTTGAAAAAACAAAAAAATAACTCAAAATAAACTTCACGCTATACTAAAGAGTGTAATTAGCACTATCCGTTACAAAAGTTTCAAAAAAAAATTGCAGCCATATACGAGAAAATGGCGTTTGAGGATTTCTGAAAATGTCGAAATTTGAGCTACTTTTCACAGAAAACGGTAGTGTTTTCGAGAAACTTTACTTGACATTATTTAAAGCATATATACTTGTAAATATAATAATGTGAAAAAATCGCCGATAATGAAAATATTAACGACGTGAGAGACAAGTAAAAAAATTTACATTTTTGTAATTTTTGAAAAAACCAACCGATAGACCAATATGGCTTTTACTGTCATCTGATAGAGTACATTTACCACTATCCCTACCAAAAGTTTAAAGAAAAAATTTGGAGCCGTTTTTGAGAAAATCTTGTTTTTGTAATTTTTTAAAATTGCACATATTGCACGCAATATTGCACGAATACTACCAAACTTTTGAGAAACATTTACATGACCTTTATTAAAGAACTCAATATGCAGAACAAATTTTATATTGAAGAAAAAATCTCTATCTTCAATTTTGTAGTTGGAGAAAGACGCCGAAAAAAAATCAAAGTTTCACAATTTCCGAAAATTCAGAGCTGTACGTGAAAATAGGACCTATGCCATGTTAGAAAGTGTATTTTCCTCTATTCATACAATAAATTTAAAGAAAAAATTTGGAGCCGTTTTTGAGAAAATTTTGAAAATCCCCGGGGGGCTTCATATAAAGTGCCCCAAATTTTGAAGAATCTTTTTCAAAATCTCAAAGCTTTGACTAGAATCAGATCGACCGGGGAATATCCATTTTGGAAGAAATAGTACGTATGGTTTAGGCGCTAGCAGTGTTCACAGACGAATAGACAGACGGACAGACGGACGGACAGACGGACGGACGGACAGACGGACAGACGGACGGACGGACGGACGGACGGACGTTTTCCTTTCAATTGGGTTTTCGGTATCAAGGACCTAGAAAACAGGGTTTCTGGCTACACCACGTGTTAGGGGGATTTTTTTCTTAATTTAGCGACTGGTTTTATCCACTTATTCGTTTTCACGGCCCGGCAATTAATTTTTTTCCACCGAAAATTGGCCATTTTTTCGCGCAGCATTACATAACTTTCCCTATACTTTGTGTATCACTCCGTGTATACGTACGTATACGGGAAAGTAAAAGACGAGGGTTTGTTTTTGTGTTGTGGTGGAGAGGGGTCAAGCAAGCAACGCGAGGTTACGCAGTGCAGAAATTTTCGGTGAATACTTAATAATTTTCGGGTTTTGATATAATGAATTAATTAGGAAAGTGAGTTTTATTACGGATAAAAGGAGATAGAAAACTTTGGTAAGAGTGCGCGATAGTCGGAGATAGAAAACTTTGGTAAGAGTGCGCGAGTTTTAAACGAACGGTAATTTCGTCGTGCTGACTGAAGAATTTTTAGTAGTATAAATTATTTTGCCATGTTAAACTTACGATTTGCGAAGACGAAAAAAATATAGTTTATCGCGGCAAGACAGTGTACACTGTAACTGCACGCGTATAAGATAAAAATAGTAACGTGAATGTTGTTAATAATTTCGTATTTAAACATTAATGTGCAAGAATATGCATGATTCATTTTCGTAACAGACACGCGCGAAGATGCACGCAAGAATTAGTTTGTTAAGACACGCAGTGCGCGATGTAAATAATTAGGAAATTGTAAGTAAGAGATAAGCGCAGTGTAAGAAGAAGATGGCGGGTGCTGCAACGAAGATGCCTGAAGGACGATGCAAGTGGTAATCGTCGCCACGTCACCACAGGTATTCGGGGATTCATCGAGTTTGGAAACGTCGGCTAATGATCTTTTTGTACAAGACCAAGTTTTGTAGTTTGAATTAAGTTAGTTTTTTAAGAAATGACACGGCCGATATTATTATGACGGATCCTAACAGTAACAAACAGTCGTGGAGTAAATGGGGGGAAAACAGTTGGAAGCATTAATTTCTGAATTCCAAAGAATAAAGTTCCACTAAATTTGTTTTTTTTATTCATAAAAGATACAAATTTTGGTCGAACGGTTGAATGTTATTATTGCAAAGAGATGGTCACAGGTGGCTCCACCACAATTCTCAAAACGATATTCTCGATCTGATGGCCACCACAGTTTTGACGAACATTATGGAAGAGATTAGGAGAACTGAGTTCTTTTCGATATCATTGGATAACGTCCGACATGTCCCGAACGGAGCAAGTCTCTGTCTGTCTCAGAGTCGTTTCCGAAGATTTAACAGCAGAAGAATATTTCATCGGATTTTTTTCGACGTCAAACACTAAAACAGAGACCCTATTCGACCTAGTCCACGACATCTTCGCCCTACACAAGTTGCCGATTGCAAAACTGAGGGGCCAATGTTACGAGCGACGGGGCTGCGAACGTTTCCGGCAAAATCTCGGGGTTGCAATCGCGAATCCGCGAAGAAGAGCCTCGAACGTTATTGCAATGCCCATAGCCTCAACCTCGCGGTCCAGGACGGGATTGAAAGGTTTTGCCAGCGAGAACGTTTATTGCAACGATCGAAGATTTGATTAACTTTGTTCGAGACTCGCCAAAACGAATCGCGCAGTTCAAAGACTTGCAGACTGAAGTAGCCAAGGAGAGTGAATCCGAGTTGCCTTTCCTTGCCGCCTATTGCCCGACTATATATATCATCAAAACAAATTCCATCAAATTACGGTGGGAAATATGTACATAACTATTTCTATTTTACAGATGGGTAGTACGCATCAAGTCTCTGAAGACTGTTAAAGCAAATTACTAACAGTTGTCGCAGTTCTTCCACGAACGAGAAGAGGACCCGGACATCGACAGTGCAGTCGCGGCGAAGGCCTCCGTGTTCTATGATTACATGCAGTCTTTCGAATGCGTCTTTTGCCTGAACCTGATGATAGAAATTTTCGATCTTGTCGAGATACTGAACAAGGATCTCCAGTCGTCAAGTCTGAGCTTCATAGACTCGTACGAGAAAATAGAAGCGGTTACTGACGGCTTGGATGCTTCGCGCGATAAAAAATTCCAAGACATTTGGTGTAAGAGCGTTCAAGCGGTTCAGGATCTCGATCTTGACGAACCTCAACTTCCGCGTCAACGGAAAATTCCAAAGCATGTTGACCCAGATTCGAGCGAAAACTACAAATTCAAGTCACCTGAAAATTTCTTCAGGAAGTCGTATTTTGAAGTATTCGATCAGCTGCTCGCGTCCTTGCGAAGTCGTTTCGAGAAGGATTCAGCGCAATTTTTCAAGTTGCTAGGACGATTTGTAATTGGACAGCCCGCTAACATCGACATTATAAAATTTTATGTCGATGATTTTGACAAGGAACGGTTGTTGAGCGACCGAGACATGTTCCTGGAACTTGTGAAGAGGCAACAGGCATCGGCGAAAAACTTGGGGGAAGTTGTCCAGTTTTTGAAAAAAATTGAATGGGCAAGAGCGCTTATTCCCGAGTTCGTGCGTTTTGTTCGCCTGCTTGTCACGATACCCGGGTCGTCCTGTTCGAACGAACGCAATTTTTCGGTATTGCGGCGACTCAAAACGTACATGCGGTCAATGATGTCGCAAGATCGGCTTAAGAGCATCGCCATTTGACGGACAAACTGGATCTGCAGCAACTGTTAAATATTTTTATATCTAAAAATGCGAAACGTAGCGCTGTTTTTGCTTTGCAAAAATTAACCAACAAGACTGTTCAATGTATATATTTAAAAAATGTGAAACGCCGCGTAGTTTTTACGTAGCAAAAATAAATGACGATTAAAATGTTTAAATACAATTATGTTTCATATTTTTCTCCTCAAATACATTTTCAGTGGCAGGTACTAGTCCCGCGACTTTTCTTGACGTCTCCCAGCGCAGGGTGCGGGTAGAGGACGTTACTGCCTACGTCAAATAAGACGGGTGATGCCAACAGTAACATTATTAATACACTGAGAGAAATGTTGTTGTTGAATGTAATAAATATATTTAGTAAACGATCGTATAGTAAATACAATTATTCGTGTAGTAAGATTCACTAAACATCATTTAATTTCGTTTAGTAAATCAAACAATTCATAATCGTGAGTGAATGAACCAAGGGAATTGTCAGTCGTACTATTCTTGTTTCGTAGATAAAATCATTTGGTGAGATCTACGTTTCATGTCGTCACACTTACTAAATACTGTTTAGTAAGTACTGTTTACTAAATACTGTTTAGTAAGCGCGCGTTCCTAGCAACCTGACCAATTGAAATGGTTATAGAACCCGTCTGAAGTGTAAGAATTCAACGCTGTATATAGTATTATACGCTTTATAAATGGCGTGTTTAGTATTTTATTGGTTTTCAATAATTATGTTATATTCTCTAAACTAACGGTAGAAATACCGTGGACAGCCTAAAGCCAGCAACCCTACGTCCGTAACTGCTATGCTAGGCTAGGGTCTGTCAGGTAACCGAGGTTAAGGGAGTGCAAATCCACGGGGCCGTAGGATGGGTGACCGCTGCGGAACCCCAGTTGGTACCTGCTTGGAGGGACCAAAAAAAGTATGTTCTTTCACGTTTCCTTTAGTTACTTTCACTTAACTGTTTAGTAAATATTACTCAATGTATTAGTCAACGCAAAGATTCGTTTAGTTTTCTCCACTAGTTGCCATTCGTCCCGGGTACGACCTGTTTAGTGGACATTACTATACGTGCATTAGTGCGTTTAACTAAACAGTAGTTTCGTGAACTTGACTAAGCACTTTGTTCTACGAAAATCTACTATACCATTTAGTTGAATCTATTACGTGATTAATTGTATGAACTAAACATTTCTCTCCGTGTACTATTCGCGCCTCTTTCGCTCTTAATACAACAGGATATTGTAGACTATAAAAATAGAACAAATAATAATGTAATTAATAGCAACCACGAGTGAAAATAATTAATGATAATATTGCTTATTAATGAAATATGATATTAGTGTATGTACTTAATTTTCATCTTATGAATAATTTGAATCGTCGCTTGGATCCGAAAGCAGCGGTAGACAGCCCTGATAATCTTGCCGTGCCGTTCCATGTGAGACCAAGATTTTGACCAGGCCGTGCCTAGTCGTGCTGGGTTGAGCACTAGGAAGCTCAGACGTCAAGAAAAGTCGCGCGAGTAGTAGGGGGTGGGAGAGAGGGGGAACTCCCACCCAAGTCAACTACCCACTCGGATTCAACACCAACTGCCAGGCCTGGTCGATCTTGCCAAACAGAAGATTGCAGTTTAATTAACAATTTATTAATGTAGGTTTTAAAATATGAATTCTACAGTTACGTACAAACATTTGTGATCAAAATAAATAATAAACATTTTTGATATTTCGATGTATGATTCACTGTGAAAAATGCATCGTTGAATTTACAGTTCGGACTGTTTAAATAACAATGATGTTCGTCACCTCTGTGTTCATCTAATCTAATTAATAACATTTAATAATAATCAATTAAATAATTAACAACTTTGAAAACTGTGTATATAATTGCAGCACAATTAACTTAAAGCATTAATATAAACGTATATTTTCAGTGTTTACAATAGCGCCCAAATTGGCCCCCTCAATAAAAGATCCGAAATCCCGCCTCTGGTTGAATTAAAACCGGTGAATTACCTCTTTGCTCGATAACAAAGTTAAATAAGAATAGTTTGTATTGACAAGGGTGTATTATATTGTTATCAATTACAAGGTGACATATAGAGCAAGTGACGGAGGATAAGAGGGTCTTGAAGAAAAATATACATTACAGGCTTAAAATGGAAATGGAAAAATAAGGAAGATGGTGGGATGGTGGGACAAGCGAGAGTTCTCCCACGGGTACGCCAGTACAGCTTTATTTTACAGAAAAAAAGAACATCTCACTGTGAGAAAGTGAACCTAAAGAAAAAAAAAGTTTTAAAATCATTATAGGCAGAAGAAAACTTCCCACGAGGAATGATCACGTTTTAATAGAAAATCAGCACGTTTTATTCGTAAGCTCATAGCAACCTGCCAACACAAGCACCCAAGGACTTACTTTGTCTATGCCTGCCGCTTGTTACCCAAAGGATAATACCATGGTGGAAATTTCCACCATGGGTAATGTACTATGCACGAAGCCTACAAGGAGACTTGCAGACTTCGCTGAGCAATACTTGTGCAGTTTCGTGAATCGCGCGTAAGGTGCAATGCACGTTCACTCCACCGCGGTGCGGCCATCCCTACCCTTACGGGCATCTATGGCCAATCCTGCAAAATGAAAAAGAAAAACAGGTCAGAAGACATTAGCCAACTGGCGCGCGCATTGCGTGTGCAATAGTTAGAAAACAATGTTTATGTTACAAGTCTCATTTCGCTGTTTCAGATTTCTCTTACTCCAGGAATTGTTTCGGTCGCTTATACTTCGCCCGCGGTGCGGGTTCGTATGAAGCGACCTCGGAAATGAGAGTATTTTCCGAGTCAGCGGCTTTTCTGAAAAATTGAGAGGTTAGTTTTTTGAAATGCTCTACTAGCAGTGGCATTGATAGGTCGCGGTGCAAATCTTTAATTAATGCATACCTAGGGGCGCAGAGGGCGGCCCTAAGACATTCATTTTGAACTACTTGCAGTTTATTTAAGTGACTTTCTGCAGCGATTGCCCAACTAGGGCATGCGTAGTCCATTTGTGGCCTGATAATTGCTTTATAAAGCGTGAGGCAGTTCGCCGTTGACAGTTTGCTCCGCTTATGAAATAAGCATCGCAAGCGGCCTTTGGTCTGCCGCGCTTTCTTCCGCACGTTATCTATGTGCAGGTTAAAAGTGAGTGCGCTATCTAATGTCACTCCTAAATATTTAACGTTTTTGGCCCAGTTTATTACATCGCCACAGAGCGCGAGCGGCCTCGGCTGCGTGAATCTCTGCCTTCGTGTGAAGAGCACCGCCGCACTCTTACTCACGTTGACTTTTACCCGCCACAGCTTCAGCCACTCCTGGATCTGAAGTAAATGCTGATCCAAATACTTCTGGAGAAGCTCGATCTTTTTAGACGTGGCTATTACAGCCGTATCGTCTGCGTACAAGGCGAGTTCCGTTTGAGGGTGCGAAGGTATGTCGCGCACATACAGGCTGAAGAGCGTAGGAGCAAGCACGCTCCCTTGCGGCACTCCGGCCCGAATGGCGCGGCGGGTAGATTTCGCATTCAGAAGCGTTACTTGAAACGTTCTGTTTGCGAGGAAAGAGTGAACAAGGTGCACTAGGTAAGTTGGAAGGTTTAAGTGAATGGAGTTTGTAAAGGAGGCCGACGTGCCAGACCTTATCAAATGCGCTGGCGACGTCGAGGAATACTCCACCTGTAAATCGGCTCTCGTTGAAGTTGCGCCTTATGCGATCTGTAATTCGCACAAGCTGATGTGTTGTGCTGTGGCCCGCGCGAAAGCCAAACTGCTCCTTATTCATTAGTGAATTTTCTGAAACAAATTTGAGAATTCTTTTTAATATGAGTTTTTCACACAATTTACCGAGTGTATTTAATAAACTAATTGGTCTATACGACTCGGGCAGTTTTGGATTTTTTCCCTGCTTGTGGAAAGTTAGAACATGCGCATGTTTCCACTGACTCGGAAAGTGCTGAAACATAAAGATTGAGTTAAACAGTGCGACTAAAAACACTATGGCTTGTTGCGGCAGCTTCTTCAGGACGTCGTTCGTGATGCCGTCCGGGCCGGGAGCTTTTCTAGCTTTCAGCTCTGCAATAGCCGCTTTAACTTCTGTTTCATCTGTGAAACTCGGCTCATCGGCGGGCGCGTGCAGTGCCGCCATCACCGTTTGTTGCACTTCTACAACGTGCGGTATTGGCAGCGCCTCCTCGACCGGCTGAAACTGAGATTCTAAAACATTAGCGAGGAGCTCCGCTTTCGCCTCGTTCGACTCAGCGAATTCTCCAGGGCTGATTTGCAGCGGCGGCACTGTGAGAGGCTTCCTGGAAAGCATGCGCGTGATTTTCCACAGTGAATTATCTTCCGGTTTGAGACCTGAAAGAAATTTTTCCCACTTCTGATTGCGAAACTCTGCTAGTTCGATTTCAACTTTCCGCTTCAATCGATTTAGCTCTCGCTTATCAGCGGGGTGTCGCGTGCTCTGCCACACTCTGCGCGCTCTGTTTTTCCTGCAAATTAAATTTTCAAGATAGGGGGTTAGTGGCTGCTCCCTCTTAGAGGAACGTTGCTTCTCTGCTGCTGCGTTGAGGCTGTCAGTCACGGCTTCGGCGAATTTTGCTGCTCCAGTTTCAATCTGCTGCGGATCTGAAAGAGCGGACGCGTCTGGGATGCGCTGCTGCAGCTCCGTCTGAAAAAGATTCCAGTTTGTGCGCCTCTTCTGCGTCGTAGGTGCAGTAGTCAGTGTCGCGCCGCCGCGTCTCATCTCTGCGATTACTGGGAAGTGATCAGAGGATAATTCATAGGTGGTGGTTAAAATAGGTGAAAAGTGAATCTTATGGCAAAGCGCGATATCTAAAACATCAGGCTTGCCATTCGTCCCATGAGGATAGAAGGTGGGTGTGGTGGGAGCAAAAATCTCGCAGCCGTTTGCATCAGCAACTGCTTTCAGCTTACGGCCGCGCGGGCAAGTGATGCGGGAACTCCAGGCAGTGTGCTTTGCGTTGTAATCGCCTGCCACGAATGTTGGAGTGGTGTTTGCCGCAACTAGTTTTGCAATATCTGCAGCTAGTTGGGCGCACGCTTCCGCGGAGCGGTCGGGACGAGCGTAAAGAGAGACGAGCCGCAGCGGCCCGCGTTCCGTCTGTACGACGACAGCAGTGGCCTCGGCGTGCTGCAGCTGCGGGAGAGCTGTAACATAATGAATTATGCTGCGTCTGATTAATATTGCAGTTCCGCCTCCTATATGAGAGGCCGTCGTATTTGCTGCTTGTGCCGCTCTGTCGTTCCGGTAGCAGATATATCCTGGAATGGAAAGAGAAAGATGCGGGCTTAGCCATGTTTCACCCAGCATCATGACAGAAATGTTATGCCGAGCGAGAAAGCTGTGAAGTTCTGACTGCTTCGCTCGCGAGCAGATGCCGTTGCAGTTCCAAAATGCGACGGTGCAGCTATTCCTGTAAAAAGAAGGAAAAGCAGCCATTATTTAGGGAGCGGGGGAGGTGGCGGTGGCGCCCGCTGAGGCGGGCGTCGGGACGCGCTCGGCGTCGGCGTTGGCGCCCGCTGCGGCGGGCGATGGCGGCGGCGGCGTCGTGGCGCCCGATGTTGCGGCACCCTGGGTGGCGGCCGACGTAGAGGGCCCTGCGCCCGCTGCTGCACTCTGCTTCTTCCTGCGAACAGGAGTAGCAGCTTTTTTTAGCGCATATGCGCTCAACTGATAGAGAGCCGGGGCGCTTAGTATTTATTTATTTATTTATTTAGTCAAAAAACAGTAAAAACTGTATATGACGTGTGGGGAAAGAAATTTATCTGCGCACATTTTCTTGAGGGCCAGAATTTTATATAAAAAAAAAAAAAAAAAAAAAAAAAAAAAAAAAAAAAAAAACGAAAACGAAAAAGTAGTGTAGTAGTGCCCCGTGGCGTCCTTGTAGACTTCGTGGTACTAAGAACTAATAAATATGACTAAAAGTCACATATTCTGGATATCTCTGTTGCTGTCGATGGCTGCCAAAGATGTTAGATAGTACGGGGATGGCTGCATGTACTTTGCTTTTATACCCATCAGGGGAGGCAACATTATCAACACGAAACAGGAACTTGTTTAGGTGGTTGTCATAGGAACCATTCTCGCTTTCGAGAGTTTTCTAATAGAAACGAGAAATAAAAAGGATATTCTGTACAATCTGGTGTGGTAAACGCTTAGTAGATTGCTTTTCTCAACAGATAAATATCTTCGTTGAGAAGTAGTATCTTTTTGTACGGTTGCGCAAGTTTGGTTACGGTCGTGGGAATCTTACTGGCACGTACTTCAAACTCGTTCAAACGACGTCGGGGTGAGTGAGAATATTTATGATCATGTAAGGTGACGGAAGAAATTGCAATATGGACTAGAATATACATTCATATTTGAAGAAAATGTATTGTAATTTTTAAACTTTCTTTTTAAATAACTTTTGTAGGTTATACGAGGTTAACAATATGGTGAAATTACTAATTAAGAAAGGAGACCAAAACCAATTTCTGTATGAAACTACTGTTAATATCTCTATAAATGAATTATTGGAGGAGACTGTAGCAATATATAATGGGCGTTTGAAAATAAGTCGGATTTGTTCAGGTGTGTAGAACTATGGTTGGTACAAGTAATTACTTCAGGATAATTGTTCATTATATATATTTTATATTTAGATATTTAACGTTCACAAATATATGTGTGTTTGTTGTGATTTGTGGCAGAGATGGGACAACTTTGTGATCACGGAACATTGCTACCTCCTAATATAATGGGACTCACAGATGAGCAAGTTGAAGAATTGAAGTTGATTGATGAGTGGGGTGAAAGGTGCATTCCTAGTGGTGGTTGGACATTCAATAAAGATCCTATTGGAAGAAGAAATGGCAAACAACCTAATGAAAAAATGCAAGAAGTTCTTAAAAAAACTATTGAGGAAGCAAAAGCAATAGTTTCAAAGGTACTAGGAAATTGTCTGATTAATAATACTAATAATAATAATAATAATAATAATAATAATAATAATAATAATAATTTATTAAGTCACATATACAATTACAATCGTGTATGACGAGTCAAAGTGATGTTTTGGGTGGAGAGAGTGAAGTTACATCACTGTCCAGAAGCAAAACAAGGGGCCATCTCAGCATTTGCTCAAAGGACCAGGGAAACTGGACAAAAACCTGATCGAGATGGGTCATTAGCCTAGGAATTATCCTACTACAATAAGTCAATAGCCTACAACAATACTTGTTACAGCTAGATGATATTACACAGTATTTATTTATTTTTAATAGCAAAATAATTTAACATTTCCAGATTGTAATGTTTAATGTAAAAGTGAAATTCACTTGTTTATGTAATTTTACTGCTACTAATAATAACAATCATAATTATAATACTACTACTAATAATAATAACAACATATATTGAGTCATTTATACAATTTTAATTGTGGATGACAAGTCAGACATGATATATGCAGGTGCACATGTCAATAATAATAATAGTATTAATAATGGGATAAGTATTTTTGTTTAGATGTTGTTAAGGGAAGTAGAGTTGTGATTTGTGTATTCCTTCACACTGTAGAACATGTTGTTAAGAAGGAAAGCTTTCAATTTACTTTTGAATGTACGTATTGTGTTTAAGTCTTTAATATCATGGCCTAGCTTGTTGTAAAGTGTAATGCCCTCTATTAGGTTACTTTTTTGATAAAGTGTAGTTTCAGAGTGGGGAACATGTAGGTTATCCTTTTGATGAGTGTTGTAGTTGTGTACATCAGAATTTTGAGTAAAAGTGTCTTTATTTTCCATGAGAATCTTTTTTGTGAATACCACTATTTCAAATATGTACATGCATGGTAGAGGAAGAATCCTTGGTTTATTGAACAGGGGTTTGCAAGACTCCAACTTATGAGTGCTGGTCATTGTTTGCAGTATTCTTTTTTGGATAATAAATGTGCGAGTGCTTTCAGGGGCATTTCCCCAGAAAATTATTCCGTATTTTAGGTGTGAGTGCACATTTGCAAAATGCATTGTCCGAAGTGTCTCAATGTTGGAGTTCGACCTGAGGGTGTATAGTGCATAGCAAGATTTGGTGAGCTTCTTGTTAAGATTTGAGATGTGAGCATTCCATTTTAGGTTTTCTTGGATTGTTAGACCTAGGAAGGTGGTTTCATGAGTTATCGTTGCAGGGTTATTATTTATGAACAACTGCTGTGGGAATTTTTCTTTGGTTCGAGGATTCATAAAATTTAGAGAGACTGTTTTGCTGGTGTTTATGATGAGATTGTTGTCTTGAAACCATTTTACTAGTGCATGTAGAGTTTTCCAAGTTTCTTTTTCTAATGATTGTTGTGTTTTTGCTTTGATGATTATGTTTGTGTCATCTGCAAACAAAATTATTTTGTTGTTCCTTAAAGCCAAAGGCATGTCATTTATGTGTATAAGGAATAGAATTGGCCCAAGGATGGATCCTTGTGGGACTCCACAATTTATCATCTGAGGGCAGGAGTAGTATGAGGGGATTTTGTTTTCTTTAATGTGCTGGAGGGTAACTACTTGGCTACAGTTTGATAAATATGATTTGGTCCACTGGCCTGCAATGCCTCGAATCCCTAGCATTTCTAATTATGCCCTAATGATTACATCTAATGATTACCCTAATTATGCCGTAAAGAGATTATGCCTTAAAGAGATTACAGAATATCATAGAGAAAATTCATTATCTTCTATTTATATGATCAGGAGAGTTTGTTTGGTGAAAATGTCATTTAAAAATGACCGTGTTGCACCCATAATTAGGATTTATGTTAGTAGTTTTCTCCAATGATGCTAATGATGCTTATTTTCATTTTTTAATTAAAAACCAATCAATAGATGTATAATATAATTTGCATGACTGTTATCCTTTAATATTTATAGACAATCAAATCTTAAGTATGGTAATTTTTGAAATGGAATTATTTTTATTGGCCTCAATACACTAAAAAACACAATGTTTCATGACGCAATGTGTATGCATTATCATGTAGTCTGAGAGAAGAGAGGAAGAACAGACTTATTAATAAGTTAGAAACTGCAAAACATAGTAAAGTGAAAACAATGGAAAGGACTTGAGTCTTGTCTAAAATTGACCTCCTCCATCAAAATCAGAAAACCATATGATTTGTAGAAAAGTGGTATCCTTAAATATTAAAAGTCCACCAAATCTCAAGTATTTTTTTAAAATAGTTATTTTATTGGCTTCAATACACTAAGAATCAATGTTTTGCTTTCATAATGTTTTGGCTTCCTGATTTTGACGGTGGTGGTCAATCTTACACAAGGCTCATTTTGAGTCCTTTACATTGTTTTAACTTGACTTGGTTTTTCAGTTTGAGATTTATAATTATGTGTTTTTCCTTTGTCTCAGGCCACCTGATGATGTGTCCACATTGTGTCATGGAACATGGTTTTTAGTGTGTTGTGTTCAATAAAAATAATTCTGTTTTAAAAAATACTTGAGGTTTGATTATCTTGGGAAAACAGGCTTTTCATCTGATTATAATAAATGAGATTAACAAGATGCTTGGGCTTTTCTTTGGAGACTGCCAATCACAGACCTTAAGCAAAGGTGAAATGTAGACTACCATTTGAGTGTAGCATTGAGTTTGTTTCGAAGTAGTTTCAGTCACATGTTTGAAAGGAGAGAAGGTTATAGAAACAGCTAATATATTTTTGTAATGTTCAATTTAGAAAAGAAATTAATTAAAAATGTGATTTTTAGGAAGTCAGAATATCAATATAAGTAAATGGAAATGCTTTGTTTCATTGCAGACCATTTGTTATAATGTCAATTGTTTTTATAATAAGATACTTCATTTAATGTAGGAGTAATATATAAGTAGGATTATTAACTCAGTGGTACGTGTATCATGTTTTGTTACAAATTGAGGCATGTGGTATCTCAGTCATCCTGCAATAAAAAGGACAAAAAACAGTAAATAATACACTCTTGTTTCTGTAATATTTGTGTTTATTTTAAAGTTAATAAGAGTTTAGAACCAACAAGTGATATATTATTTTCTATGAATTTGTTTTTTCAAACAACCTTTACAAATTAACTTCATGTATTTGATGAGCATATACTACTGGCTTTACTGATTGTACAGGATGATGTAGTTTTTGTGTTTTCTCATTACATATGGGTCAGAAATTCTTCTGTACCAAGTAAACATTTTAAAATACTGAAAGTATAACAAATAAAATGAAGATAAATACTTTTCAAAGAGAGAGAAATATGGTATCATAGTATAAGTAGTCACCTTGAGAATAGTCTGTACCTGTTTCACACCTGTCTTACACTTTATTTTACAATAAACAGAAACAAATATAGAAAATCCAGTCTGCAAAAGAGAAAAATAAAAACAGTGCGCAAATGAAGCTAATATAAATTCACTGTAATCAATATAAGGCTTTAAAAAACACTTAGCATGGTGTGTGATTACTGTAAAACTGCTTACTATATGACTGTATTACCAACTGGTGTGAACTACACGGCTGGGAGCAGTAATGAAAGGATTCATGAGATTATGACCCCACACTGCGTCACATTTCCTTTGCATTGAAATTTCATGGAAAGGTCTGGAAGAAGTTGAAAGATAAACTGCCAGTTTCATGCATAAAGCTTTCCTGGAAAGATATTGAGAAGCGTGAAAGATAATAAAAGTATAGTGGGCACCGAAACAGTGCTGGGATGACTCAGACATCCCATGTGCCCATTCCTGGGCTAAATTCATGTTCAAAATAATCAATGCACAGTAATGCAATATTTCTAAAGAATCCAATTATCCAAATTAGGATTTTTTCTATTATGTCTAGGACCTGAGTGTTCCTTATGATATTTTTGATCATGAAATTTAACGTGCAGACTTGTGTAACATTTTATTACTTATCTTTTCTGAAATGAAGCTTTCCTTGGAAATTTCAAATCAGTTTATGAATAAAGAAATGAAATGTGAATGTTGTGGTGTGATAAACAAGTAGGAGAACATTCCTGATTGGGTCAGGTTTAAAAGGGGCTTTGAACTGTTAATATTTGTTGTAGTTGAATAACATTCTGAAACATTTACGTCAGTCTTGAAGAATGGAAACATTCTACTTATAATTAACAACTATTTTAATGATACCTATTATTTCCTTGATTGTTGTGACTTAATCGTGTCAATTTATTATTTGTTTTTCCAGAAACAAGTGGATGCAAATGTATGTGTGACACAAAAAATGATCCACCATGCTTTAGATATACTGCGAGGAGCAGTGATGATAGTATATCCTATGGGCCTCCCACCTCATGATGCTATTCGCCAGGAGTTTGAAAACACTGAAGATCTAAGTGGTACTCATGCATCTCTTGAGGTATATTTGATTATTCAATTTTCTACATAATTTGTGGTTTTAATACTTACAATGAAGATGGCATTACCATAACTTTCTTGATCAATGACATTTGGGAATGTAAGTTCGTGTTTGTCCATGTATGTGAAAGGAAATGCTGATTCAATTGAAACTGAAAACAGTTTCATTTAATATATCTTAGTGGGGTAAGGTGACAGCTCACCTGTGTTCTTAACACCAACATGGTTTCTCATTTTTACTGTCGAGAAGTAGGCTATTTTCTCAGATCATACTTATGTTGTATTTTTGATAAAATAGGAGAACAAAAGGATATTTTTAAGGATGATTTGAGTGGCAGAAGGACTTCAGAACTAATTGAGAGAAGTTACTATTTTGTTTAGTAGAAGTTATACTTCTTCTTTTTTTCAGTGATGACAACATTTGATAAAGTTAGTATTAGATCAATGCTCCTAAATGCTTTTAATTTTTGTCTTAGTGGAATGATTAGTAGCTTTGTACTTTGATTCTTAGCATCAGCAACATGACACCATTTTTTGCACCTTCTCTTCCCTCATACATTTCTAGTTCTTCAGGAAGTACTTCACAATGTGGACTTGTTTGTACTTCTGTTTCTTCTCATAGGGATTGTGGATTCTATGCAATACTTGCATTTGTGTCTGGCATCATTCCCTCTTTTTATTTATTTACTTTTTACTTCCCCCTATACGTATGTATATACGGAGTATATACATAGTACAGGGAAAGTTATGGAATGCTGCACAAAAAAATGATGGATTTTCAGCCCCCCCAAAAAATCATTGCCGAGTCCGGATAACAAAAAAGTGGATAAATCCAGTTGCTAAATTAAGAAAAAATCCCCTAACACACAGTGCAGACAGAATCCCTGTTTTGTGGGTCCTTGATACCGAAAAACCAATTGAAAGCAAAATGTCTGTCTGTCTGCGAACCACGCTAACGCCTAAATGATTTTTTCACATTTTTAAATTTTCGAGTACATATGCTTTAAATAAATTCATACAAAGTTTTTTGAGAACTCAACTATTTTCTGTGAAAACTAACTCAAAATTCGGCCTTTTCAGAAATGCTCAAACCACATTTTCTCATAAATGACTCAAAATTTTTTGTTCAAACTCTTCAGATAGTGCTAATTGCTCTCTTTAATATGACGTAAAGTTCATTTTGGAATATATTTTTGCTTTTACAAAAATTACACAAATGTAATTTTTTTGAAAGGGCTCTCACACTCTTAATATGCAGATTTACCCCAATTTGTAAAAACTATTGCATTTGTGAGTTAAATTTCTTAAAAAGATTTCTAATAAAGGTTTTCGAAAACTGGAAAATTTTCTGTGAAAAAGAAATTAATATTTGGAAGACGCTTAAATGCCATTTTCTTAAAAATGGCTCCAAATTTTTCAAAGAATATTGTCTTTTAGGACGAGGTTTTACTGTTCTATAATATTTTAAAATTAATATTTGCTTTCTCCATTAGGAAACTGAAAAATTAAGAAAATTTCAAAAAAATGTACTATGGATGGCAATAGTTGGCAGCTGATTTTTTCTTAATGAACTGTGTTCATATAAAACAGATCTGCAAATATGGTCATATTCAATTTTTCAAAAACATGAGTATTTTTTGCAAAATTTTGTGTCAAACATAGGCAATTTCTTTTCTCTTTAAATCATCTTTTACTTTGAACTATAGACTGTCTCTTTTGAATTGTTAAGTACAGTGAAACTTCTATATAACATTCCTCCATATAATGTTTTCCTCTATGTTACATCAATTTTTTCTGGTCCCAACCAAAAGCCTGTATGCACAGTCTTCCTCTTTATAGTGTTTTCCTCTATACAGTGTTCAGAATTCATGGTCCCTTAAAAAATGTTGTATAGAAGTTTCACTGTATATACAAGTTCCAAATGATTATAGACAGTCTTAATGGTAACGTATTTATTATCTTGGCTAAGTAGATATTTAAATATTTGAATAAATATGTTATCATTAAAAAAAAGTAGATATTTAAAGATTTGAATAAATATGTTATCATTAAAAAAAAGTAGATATTTAAAGATTTGAATAAATGTGTTATCATTAAAAAAAGTAGATATTTAAAGATTTGAATAAATAGGTTATCATTATAAAAGAAGTAGATATTTAAAGATTTGAATAAATATGTTATCATTAAAAAAAGCCAAGATAATAAATATGTTATCATTAAGACTGTCTATAATCATTTGGAACTTTTATATACTCAACATCTTTTACTTTCCTGTAATATATACATATATATGGAAAGTTATGTAATGCTGCGTGAAAAAGCGGCGAATTTTCAGCAGAAAAATTCATTGCAGGGCCCTGATAATGAACAAGTGGATGAAACCAGTTCTTCTATGAAGCAAAAAAATCCCCTAACATGTGGTACAGCCAGAATCCCTGTTTTGTGGGTCCTTGATACCGACAAACCAATTGAAAGCACAATGTCCATCTGTCCGGTGTATGTGAACAACACTACTTACCTACCTAGCCTAAACTATGGGTTCGATTTTTTCCAAATTGAAGAAACCCTGTCCATCTGGCCTGAGTCTCAGCTCTGCGATTTTGAAAAACATTCATTAATTTTTGGGGGTTCTTAACATGAATGACATTTTCAAAATTTTCCCAAAAACGGCTTCAAATTTTTATTTTAATTTCTTGTAAGAATAGAGTAAAATACATTTATTAAGTTGGCATAGGTCCGCTTTTCATGGTTAACTCTGAATTTTCGAAAATTGCAAAAGTATGAATTTTATTCGGCGTTCTTCCTTCAGCTACAAAATTGCAGATATAGATTTTTCTTTCAAATAAAATTTGTTCTTTGTAAGTGAATTCTTTCTTTAAGAACATCTTTTTGAACATTGTAGTAGTTTTCGCAAAATATTTCATGCAATTTGTGCAATTAAAAAAAAAAATACTAAAACAAGATTTTCTCAAAAATGGCTCCAAATTTTTTCTTTAAATTTTTGGTAGGGATAGTGATCAATGTACTCTATTAGATGACATAAATGCCATATTGGTTTATTCTTTTGTTTTTTCAAAAATTGAAAAAATGTAATTTGTTTGACTTGTCTCTCACATTGTTAACATTAACATTTGCGGCGATTTTTTCATTTTTGCATTAATGAATACATGTGCTTTAAGTAATGTCATATTAAATTTTTGAAAACTCAATTTTGCTGTGAAAACTAGCTCAAAATTCTGCAGTTTCAGAAATGCTCAGATGCTATTTTTTCATAAAAGATTCCAGATTTTTCTTCAAACTTTTCAAATGGATAGTGCCATTTGCACTATCCATTTGCACTATGACGTTAAGTTCATTTTGGGATTTTTTTTGTTTGTTCAAAAATTACACAAATGTAATGTTTTTGAATGATCTCTCACACTGTTAATATGCACATTTCAAGCAATTTGTAAACACTATTGTATTTGTGAGTCAAAGTGCTTCAAATGACTTCTAATTAAGTTTTTCAAAAACTCAAAAATTTTCTGTGAAAAAGAGCTTCAAAATTTCTTATTTTTAGTAGCACTTAAACTCCATTTTCTTAAAAATGGCTCCAATTTTTTCAAAGAAAATTGCCATTTAGGATGATGTTTTACTGTTGTTAAAAGAATATCGGTTCTACTATGGGTCTGTCCATAAATAACGTAATGCAAATTTCGAGTATGTTCAATAGCCTGCCCCCCTCCCCCTTGTAACTATCTCTATGTAACATAAATATGGGACCTTAGATAGCATAAAGGAAGCTTAAGAGAATGGTGCAGGTTGCATTGTCCTTGAAATGCCTGATTTTTCAAAAATAAAGAAAAAATAAAAAGAGTTCTGCCTCTTCCTACAACTACAATTGCGAAGATATAATTGTTTTTCTTAATGGAATATGCTCATCAAAAACAGATCTTCAAATAAGGTCATGTTGAATTTTTCCAAAATATGTGTATTTGTGGAGGAATTGGGCATCAAAATGAATCGCCCAATGTTATTCCATATATTTGGGACAATTATAAAGCAAATAGGATTCGGTGAGATTAATACATCAAACAAAAATTATATTGTATAATAAATTATAAAAAATGTTTGTTAAATTTAAAATTTGTATTCTCAATGTATGATGTATTTCTTTCAAGCAATCCATAAAGCTTTATTGAAATTTGCGCAACAATGCTGCAAAGGATATTGGAAAACTACATTGTTGGTGAACTACAAGATGGTGGCAGTGATAAGATAAAGATGTTTTATTTAGTAGAGTTTGTGTTTACAAATTATAGTTTTAGAAATTATTCAAAACCTATTTGATAATCATTGTTTTTGTCCGTGTTGCGAGGTATATGGACGAGGGTAGGAGATGATTATGAGGATTGGAGAACATATTTATATTCACTGAATAGGAGGTCACTTATCTATTCATATGTTAGTGTTTCGGCAAATGAAGAATAGTCAAAAAAATCTATTTTGGGGTGATAGATGGCAGCTGGCAAGAGTATATGACATGTCCGAATAGCTAGCTGAGTTCAAAGGAAATAGAAAACTAATATGAGAAAATCTATTCTGTAGCACCACTAGTTATATCTCTCAAGGCTTCTTTTCTATTCTTATAAAGATACTTTAGTTTCTGTCACCTTCCCTTGTTTTTCTCTGAAGTGTGGAAGTAGTTCTTTTTTAAATGGTTAAAGTAAAGTTGCATTTAAAATACAAAATTCATCTTGTATAGTACGAGGGCAATTGTTACAATTCTATAAAAAAAATGAGTTCGTTTTTTTTTAAATACCAGCTATTCAAAAATATTTGTATCTAAGTTAGCAAATAAATTTTCAGAAAAATGTGTCATTTCGTGATCAAAAGCAAATATGTTCAATCAAAAGTATCTCTTCAAATGTAAGTGAACCAAATGGATTTTGTGGCTGGTGTTTTTATTTATTTTAATAAATTAATAATCTTTTGTTTTTTAAATGGTGAATCTTTACATATTGTGTTATTTTCAGTGCTACTGTTTTATTATTATTGTATCATGTTTTTTGTGTATTTTAATGTCAGTTTTATATCATTTATTTCAATGTTCTCTAAAATTTTCCTGTTATATTGTCTTTTCATTCCATTGTCATTCCTTGTAGCCTGAAGATGGGGAAAAAAGATGTCTTTAAAATGTCGCATTAAAACATTGTTAAAGAAGAATAAAAGGGGATATGAGTGACCTTAAATTATATAATTCTATGATTTTATTACTAAATTTTTAAGTTTTGGAAAACTTGGTCTGTCATGGAAACACTGTGGCCAAACTATCCTCCATTGCAAATAGGTTTTAGTTTCAGCTAAATTTTGACATCTTTATTTTCCATCACAGTGCATGACAACAAAAAACCTAAAAACACTAACAAATCCAGTAAAATCATTCAATCAGTTGCACACAAATGCAAAACACCATTTCCCTCACAAGTTCATACTATGTCGTAATGGCATGTTTCACCACACATGGCTGGGAATATTAGTGAAGATTCCATGAAAGAAGCAATGACTGCAGTGCTTGCTGGCATGCAAAAGAATATGACACAAAGCAGTTGGATGAGTCTCCATGAGCTTTCAATTCAATGCGCTAATATTGGCAAAATCTTTGTGCTCCTCGTTGATTCATGGCCATTTCTCACCTTTTTTTACTAATACCATTACAATATCCATAGATTTTTTACTAATATAAAATTATTCTTTAAAATAACGAAAATGCATTATTTTTATAATTTTTTTTGGTTGTCAGTGCATATTTCAATGACCAAATCCATCTCCATTGGTTGTAAGTGCCAGTGATGAATTTTTTTGAATTTCTCAACCACCTCCAGCAAGGAAGTGGAATAGTTGGAAGGAATAATTGTAGAATAATTAATTTTGAATAAAATTACAGAAAAGTTTAGTGTTCATTTAATAATGGTAATTAAAGGATCTCCCCCCTAAAACAATGCAATTAAAACTTACTAATTAGTGTAGTGACCCTTCTCGCGATCGAGTGGGAAGGGGGATGAGTATGGAGGCGTTTGCAGGAGGGGCGGGTGCATCTGATTGGGGCTGCCCTGCCCAGTTTGACATTTTGCAGACTGCATGCATTCCTGGGACGATTGTGAGGTAGTTTCCTGGAATGCCATTTTTTTGGAAGCAAGTGGAGGGGGACAGTAGGGGTAGATGCAATGGGTGGTAGAGAGAGTATTCTTGTGAAAGAGATGTAATGGGAAGGTTGTAGTTGTTGTACGCTTCCTCTCTGGATTAGGGTAATCTATGAGTTAATAAATGAATTAATTAAATACAAGTCTGTGCTTACTTCATGGAGAAGGAGAATCCTAATAACACTGGTTTACAAAAAATAAACTCTTTTTCTTTCACAAGAATGAAAGTTACAGATTCAATAAATTTTTTCTATACTAAATTCAAATATCATTTCAGGTTTTCCCTATCAGGCAGGAGTTTTGTGTGATATTCATGTGAAATTTTTGTAATTCTGAATAAATTCAGCAACTAGCTATCCAATTTTGAAGGGTATACTAGTTCTGGCTTACATTCTGACTACTCATTCTGTCACTAGAAAGTGGTAATGAAGATTTTCGGGTATATTCTGTATCTGGGACATCTATCTTGGTCCAACAGTACATAGCCATCATATTAAAACTACACTTGCCTTAGTTCACGTTTTCCATTGTAGAAATTTACTAATGAAAACACTCACAGTGCTTATCACTGACAGCTCCAAGAGTTTCCAAGTGGAAATCGAAATCAGAGTCTTAAGAAGTGAATTTTCAAAGACATCCCATAGGTTTATAAGAATGCAGAAAATTGACTCGTATGCCCAATAGTTTTCTGCTTTATGGTTTCCCAGGAAATTGCAATATACATTTTTTGAACGACTGCCAGACTGCTTTTTCCAGTGGATTTAATGGTTCTTTAAAATGTTTATCAACCAGTAATGATCACATTTGTGGACTTCAAAAGTCCCTTCTTTCAATTTACCTCTACTTTGGGAAATTTAGATTTCAAGTACAAGAATCCATCAGAAAGTTTATCCATAGCTTTTATAAAATTTTTCATTCCTACTAATTTAATATGCAATGGAGGTAAATATATTTTTCAGCATTCACTAAATGGACTAGTGACACATTTTTGTGGTCAGGGATACATAGATTTCTTTAATATTTGTCAAACAGAAATATCAATCACTTAAATGATCTTTCTGTTCCCTCCAAATCATAGGAATTGCAAATGGTATATGATGTGTGCCATTTTTCTATCAAGACAGCAGTCTTAACACACAAAACATACATTTAGGGACCTAGCTTTTTTTCAAAATCACCAACTTGACAACCAAAATCCATCTATCTTGACAGCCCAATGTTGATACCACTTTTTCGCAAGTGGCTTTAAATTTTGCCTGAGACAAGTCAGCTTGCCATAAATACAGCAGAAATGATCTGCATGATTTATGTACTTTCTTGCCACAATGAAAATACTTAACTCTAAAATACAGCTTACACAGTACATTTCTAAACACAAAGGAAAGAAGCACGTCACTAGTGATATTCATGCTTACAAGATCACTGACACCTCAATTTGTCTACACACAATGCCAGATTAACTGGTCTGAGCATGTCAAAACATGAATGAACCTATACAATATTGCCTGCTGATATTTCACCATAATCTTACATATCATTTCCTTAAATTCAGAGTAAATAAAATTGCTACATATAAGGTAAAGGTTCCTATGACAGATCAAAGAGAATGTTAATAAGATTTTAAAAAGTAGCTATCACAAAAAAACTGTGCCTGATGGAAAAATTCTGATAACTTATCCGAATTCTGTATTAAAAAAAAAAAAGCACTAGATTCACTAATTTGATTTCTTGTGAAGTAAACCTTGTCGACCAGTGCAATAAGTAATTATTACAATACGTAATAATTGAATTTGCTATTTTCAAGGCATCTAATTGAATCAAATATGTTCCAAATAAAATATACATTTTTGGTTTTGATTACAAAACATCTGGTTTTAGTTCTGGAATCAATTTTGAAATAGTTTTCATTTCTTTTAAAAAAAAAAATAGCATGCTACAAAGTCTCTCCTAAATCCCAACTGAAGTATGTTCTTTTCTGTTGAGGTGCTTTTTACTTTTGAGATTGTAGAAATTATTTATTAGTTGATGAAGGGAACTGGATCTTAAAGTTTTCCAGTTGCTATTCCATCTATCTTGCATTGCTTTTCCAGTGTATTTTACTAGGGCTTCGAATGTATTGGACGTTGTTAATGTTGTATTGCTGTCTTCTGGATTTGTCAATCTCCTGTTCAGGTTCTCTATTACATTCTGTGTGTTCTAATTTGCTGTGGATACCACACCAGCTTGATTGTCTTTCCTGAGATTTTTGAGGCAACTAAATGATGCTGCATGCATAACATCATTTTCCATATGAAAAAATTAATATTGGTTGTCTTGATTTTCCCAGTTGTTTCTTATGGACTCTAAGAGGTGCATGTAGTCGTAAGGAAAAAGTAATTTTCTGTGGGATTTGCATAGATCTTCATAATCTATTTCTAGTTTCGGAGGATTGGAAAACAATGAAAGGCTTTTTGGTTTACAGGATTGTTGTCAGAAATTACTGCAATCACTTCAAAAGCAATATTTTCAAGCCATACAATTATGGTTTTTATAAAATGGTTTAGCAATTCACCTTTCAGTTTTCTGACCAGAAATATATGAACTACAACTCTGTATGATGAAAGCATACTAGTTATCATGAACACACAAGCTGTTGATGAATTCTCTTCATTAATAGCATTTCTGACTATACTTCCTCCTTTGTAGTCAACACTTGACTTAAAGATTGTATCATCCATTAAGAGCACTACCAAAGACTTGTCCTTATCATTCAACAAGCCATATGTCTTTCCTGTGTAACATAACGCATGCTCTGTTGTTTTTATTTTTGGGTTTTAATTGCATGGAAAGCAGTTTCGTTATGGAAGTACATGGAAACCATTTGACGCCAACTTCTAACAAGTGTTAGTTCGCCAAGTTCTTACAAGTTGTTATGAGAATTTGCCTTCTCTGATGCAAAATTACTCTTCTACAAATATCTTCTGTTCGCACAAATTTAAAGTATAGATATTATTACAAAATAAAGTAGATAAAAGTGCTGTTCTCAAGTATTTCTGTACACAACATTCACAGTTTGCACTTATACATACGCAAAACACACTGTAATGTTAAGACTACAAGTAGTGACGTCAGAAACAAAATGCCCATCTGCCAATAGGCCTGATGATTTAGATGGCATTGTTTATTGCATACTCACCACAAATCAGAATAGATGCTGGAAGTATTGTCCCCTTCACTTGTTTCACAGTGATCTGGTTGCTACCAACAAAAATGCAATTTTTAATAGGAGGCCCTGGCTTGGCTTGGTGTGAAGAGACTTCTCTGGTGGTTTATTAATAACAAAACTTATCCAATTTTATTTATGACAATCCTTTATTGTTCTTATTTGCACACAGAACACAATGTTTTGTAACTTGTTTTAGTTACATCATCAGGCTCCTAAATTACGGGATACAGAAGTCAATATTATTCACTATGTCAAATAATTTCACATAATCACTTAATGAAAGTTAATACACTGAGTTAAAATGTTTTGTGTCAATTGAATAAAAATTAATCTTAATATCAAGTAAGTCGACTTCCTAAAAGTATATAGTTCTTCAAAACTTATTGAAATAATAAAATATTAAAATGATAAAATTAGATTGTTATAATAAAAGACAAAACATAAACAAAATAAACAATATATCTCAATGAGACACTCACCTTAATAAAGGGTTGTTATTAAGAAACATACACCGACAATCAGGAACAATTTTACAATTTTTCAATTGGTCTACAAGCTTTTCTGGTGGTTATTGTATATTGTACTATTATACAATATACTATATTGAATTATTATATAATATATTATATATTATCCAAATAATATATTGTATATTATATTATATAATATAATATATTATATAATATAATATATTATATATATTATATATATTATATAATATATTATATATTATACAATATAATATATTGTATTATTATGATTTTTTTAAATTTATTTCTTTGTTTGAAATAAATATCACAAAGACCCAATTCCTACTGGAATTCATGGGCATGATTTTAAAGTCTTATAATGAAAATATAGTTCCTCTTCTGTCTGAAGTAACCATTAAAACAAAATGAGATATCTTATCTCTTGTGAAATGTCTTTGATATCTTTTAATTAAAGATTGTCTTTATCAAACTAGTAAGGGTTAGGTCAGCACAATCTGATCCTTTCAAATCCAGTATTCTCTTAGTCAAGATGTTCCTGGTGTCGGTTTTCTGTGTTCTCATCTTCTTCAATCTTAAGAGTTTCAGTGAGAATATCTATTTGCGTTTATTTTCATGTGTGTCTGCCATTTCTTTTGGTAATATTCTACTTACTTTGACTATATTCTTTGTTTTCAGTCTCTTCCTTTCATCCTTTTTTCTAATACTGTCTCTTCTATAGATATTTAAAGTTATCTTGAATATCTCATTTGTGAAGATTGTAGTATTTGATTCTTCTTCAAGACACATACTTTGCTGCCATATGGTGTGGTTGGTTTAGTGCTGTGTAGTCTAATTTTTGTTTCAGAGGTTATAGTTTTCAATGTCTTTTGATGTATTTGTTAATTTTGTTGTATCAAGCCAATTTCATTTCAAAATATTTATTTTGTAATGATAATCTGTTTCCCAATAATAAAGAATTTGTTACCTGTTCTATAATTTTTCCATTATTATTATTTTCAGTCTCTGGTGTTCTTTGCCCATTATGTCTTTAGCTTTTGCCTTTGTTGGTGATATTCTCTTTTTGTATTCTTCTGCAATAAATTTTAAACAGCAAGGGTGATAACCAGGGTGCGGTTTCATATGCACTAAAAATCCTGAAAATATGCATGCAAATATGGTTTAACAAATAGGAAAACATGCACTTAAATGGAAAAATAGGCACAGCAAAAAGTGCATGTTTTATTTACACAAAATAGTTTGATTTACATGTTGAATGATACAAAATGACTTTCATTTCTATTGCAAGAGATAATAATATATTTTTCCAAATTTTCTGGTATGAATCTTTTTCTGTTATCTGGAAGAATGTTCTTACACACAGAAGAAGTTCTTTCAACTTTGTATGCATTTAGAGGACAACACTTAAAAGCTGCAATTTCTTTAGCTGTGTAGTTTTCAAAACTGCATTTCACCCTGTAGGGTGAAACCACTTATTCAAACGATAACCATTCTCAAATCGGGATTCTTTCATTATTTTTTTTCCGACAATGAGAACTTTTCTCGCTTCAGCCCCCGCCTCTTCCATTGTCGGCGCTCCTGCTTGTCGTGGCCTTCGCATGAGGTTGTGATACCGACGACGAAACAGTTCAATGCAAGCAGGAAGGGGCAGGGGATGAGGCAGGTCAAGGTGCAAGGATGTTTATTCCCACGGATTCCCGGACATGTCTGGATATAGATTTTCAGATGAACGGTACCATTCTCTTCATCCAGAGATGATGAAAATTCAAGAGCCATCTCAACGTTTGCATTTTAGGAAAGAAGAAAAATTATGAATAAGTTTTTTAAATTAGAAATGTTAAATATGCAAATATACTTCTTTAAATGAAAATATGCTCAATCATCAGAAATATACACCATAAGAATTTGTGTATCAATCCCAAACAACAAGAAAATAATTTGAGTTCTTTAGTGTATCATGTTTAAGGGAAAAAGCATGCATATATGCAAACTCCGCAGCCTAGTGATAACATGCAGCCCTGATGGCGGCCTCCTTTTGTAGTCTCCATTTCTTTACGATATTCTTTCTTTTCATTTTCCTGAATTGATCAATGAGAGATTAATATTTTTTTCTATTATTGTAGAAGTGTATATAATAATAATAATAATAATTATAATGATAATAACAACATTATTTTTATTATCACCATCATTTTATGACTGTGTTTTGTTTGGCTTTTTTTTCAAAGGTAATTGAGATGAGTGAAGCTCAGCTGTGGTTTAGTGGCAAGGAACTCCTGCGAGGTAAGAAGCTTGTCGACTTTATTGGCAACAATGAGAAGACCAAGATCATTGTCAAAATTCAGAAACAAGGACATGGAGCACCTGCCCGTGAACCCGTTGTCTCGGAGGAAGAAAAAAAGGCGTGGATGCTTCATGCTTATCGTCGCCAGGAAGAGTTGAAGGTAGGATTTAAAGAAAAATTTACTTTTACTTCTATAATTTTAAAATATCCATGTAGTTTTAGTCTTTAAGGAGATACCGCATGGATCTTAAAATGCATATTTGAGGGGTTTGACTGTAAATATTTTCAATGTCCCTTTAGAGGAAGAGAGAGAATGCCGTATTGTTTTCAGTTATTGATAACAATATTGTGGGTGAAACACTACAGAATTCAGTTAGAAAAATTGAATGTAAACTGGTTTTGTGTTGTGCATATTATTTGAATTAAATTCACAGTATATATTTCTAGTTAATAGAAGAAATAATTAATTAATTTTGTAATTATAATTAATTGATATTGTGTTGCAGAAAGTATTAGGTTTTTACATAGCATACCTGTTTCTTTTCATTGAACCCCTCCTAAGCTACTGGATTTGAATAATGTGTGTCTGAATAATTATTGTTAATTCTGACTCCTTGATACATTTGTACTCTTGTTCATACATCCTACTACATTTTGTTCTACCGTTATGTAAGGGTATTTTGAAATATTTCAGATATGTATGTTCACGAATCCTGTTCTACATTCTAATGATTTAAGTGTTTTTCCTTTCCACATGGCTGTTTAATATGAGTTTTAAAAATATTCTTAAGTGAAAACTTTTTCTATCAAAAACATTTTTTTTAAAGCTGTTCTTTAAAACAATAATATCTGGAACACTGACAGGTGTTCCAATAGAAATAACTTTCAAGATGCTATGTTTTCTGAAAGTAAGTTAAAAATTATAATTCATTCCTTTTTTCTTTTTGACTGTCATTAAAATGGAATTTTAAAGACTAAAATTTTTTGTTAGCTTTCTTGGGAAAAGAAAGCAGATTATCCCTAATTGCAGCTTTTCTATTTGTGAAAAAATGTTCAGCCTACATTATGCCTCTTGAGGTAAATTTGAAAACTTTCTTGCCCTAAATATACTTCATTTTGCTTTTGGGTTGCATTGTGGTGACTGGCCTGCACTGTATCACAAGGACACTAGGCTTTGAAAAGATTGTAACTGATTTCAAAGCTGTAATGAAGCACTTTCTCTACAGATTTGGTTGTAAAACACCTTAGAACTACATTAAGAACTATCCTTGAAGCATTGAATAATGTTAAAAATTGTACAGTAGTTGTACTAACTACCAAAGCTTTATTTGGGGATGTTAAATGGGAGCAGTGATCCCTATTTTTTTAAATTAAGGTACATTTAAAATTAAAACCTTTTCAATTGGATTAATTTATTACAAAAAATGGATGATGTAACATTGTACTATATAGTATAACGAATTAAAGATTGTTATGCAGATCATTCGCAAGAATGAAAGTATGCATCTTATGTTGGGAGTGTGAATTCAGAACTCCTTTACGTATTTTGTTAACAAATTAAGCCCTGCTATTAAAACTAACATTAAAAATTTGTACTGCATGAAGGGGAGTATAAGTCATAGGGAATATTTCAAAATATTACTATCTGTTTCAGTTGACCAATGAATTGTGTGACTTGAACCTGAACTCTAGATGACAAGCCAAGATTTGCAACATTTCCCGACCTTTTCTTGTAATCATGTTTCTTGAGAGAAATGAGGTTCAGTTGACAACTTTACAGAATATTTTCTTTATAATAAATGCTTAGGATATTATACCCAAGCCAAGGAGAGAATGGAAAAAAAAAATAATTCAATGATGTTCTGTTAGATGATTTCAACATCATCCTACTTAAAACCTTTTACATCTGTAATGCATTATGTTTAATTGATGTAGGCAAATAAGTTTGATATTCTCCATTTGGACTATACATATGAGAATATGAAATTTGATTTTAGTGTTTTCTAAGTGTCCCTTTTGCATTCATAATGTTGATTTGTGTCCTTGAAATTAAATTTAATAGCTGTATTTTTTTAATATGTACTTCAAAGAAGACAAAGGATTTGTAAACGTGAATACATGTGGCAATAGATCAAAGTTCCAATTTTTTTTTTGTCATAAAGTCCTCCAAACATTAATCTTTTTCCACAGAATACCAACCTTATTATCCTTGATATTTTCAGATACTAAAAACTTGATACATTTATCATTAACTATTTTTTTCGTGTAGTGAATTATATATACTCATTAAGTCCATGAAAAATTGTTGATAATCACAAAATTAGTTGCATGCATGCAATTCAAACTCCACAACTACCAACCAATCAGAATTCAGAAAAAAGGATCAAAATTGTGTATTTAAGTCACTATACCACAGACCTGGCCAAGTTATTTCCAGTTGTCCATGAAATGTGAACAAAAATGTACATCACAGATTATGTACCTACATCCACTACATATAAAGAATGAATGAATAAAACAAAGTTGAAGTAAATAAAGTTGGTGATTGACACTAGATGACTAATGGAACGTCTTGAAATATATAATAAGAATACTTATGGAAAAGATATGAAATCTTATGTCATTAATCTTAGCATTTTACAAATGTAAAAAAAATAATTTTTTAAAAATTTATTTTATTTAAAGTTGCATCAATGACAAGTTGCATATATACATGAATACTTACATATATACATGCGACTGCTTATGTACATGTTATACTATAATTAATACAAGATTGAATAACATAGTGAAAATACAATTTAAACAAGAGTGAAACAGTAATTTACAAATGACAGACATGTAATTTGTCATACACTTTTAATAATTTACATAATGTTAATATTTTTTTCTTGAAAGTCACTGGAGTACAAAATATTTTCAAGATTATCTGTCTGTAGGATTGATTGGTGTTCACTGATATATTTTGTACATGACTGAAGGATGTGAACAATTAACAGTTGTTCATTGCATGATTCTCTTTTGTAATTTGAATGTCTGCTTAGCCTCTGGTGCTTGGCCCCACATTATTATTCCTTATTTGAGAACAGAGTGCACATTCGCAAAGTACACTGTTCGGACTGTTTCGATGGTGCTGTTTCTAGTTATTATTCTAAGAGCATGATTAAGTTAGCTCAATTTTAAATTAATATCTTGTAGGTGTGAATTCCATTTGAGGTTGGATTGTATGGTGATTCCAAGAAATTTTGTATTCTGTGCTTGTGTTATGCTGTTGCCTTCTAACGTTAAATTTGGTGAGTATTGTTGGGAGTGAGAGTTGCGGAAATGCATTGTGATTGTTTTGTCTTTGTTTAGGACTAGTTTGTTTTGGTGGATCCATTGAGTTAGTTTGTCAATGGCAGAATTGGCTTTGTCTTGTAGGGATTTTGTTGTTCTTTCTTTGAATATTATATTCGTGTCATCAGCGAAAAGTACTGTTTTGTTGTTTTCCATTATTAATGGCAGGTCATTTACAAATATGAGAAATAAAATTGGGCCTAGTGTAGATCCTTGCGGGACCCCATAGGTCACATCTTTTGGTTTGGAGTGATGATTGTTTATTTTGTTATCTTTTAGGTAAGGTAACACTTCTATTTGTTTTCTGTCTGTTAAATACGACTTTATCCAGTTATAAGCAATTCTCCGGATTCCATAAGATTCTAATTTTGACAATAGAATTTTATGGTCTATTGTGTCAAAAGCTTTTGACAAGTCAAGGAAAAGACCAACAGGAATTTCTATTTTTTCTAGTGCCATTAGGATTTCATTTATAAAGGCGAATATAGCAGTTTCAGTTGATCGATTTTCCCTGAATCCATGTTGTGAGTCAGTGATAATGTTACAGTGTATCAGGTAGCTTTTTAATCTTTCATAGAAGAGTTTTTTTAATATTTTTGAAAATCCTGACAAGAGTGAAATTGGTCTATAATTCATTACATCTTGTTTGTTACCTTTCTTGTGAATAGGTTTAATTACTGCAGTTTTGAATATGTTTGGGAAGGAGCCCTGAGTTAGTGATTGGTTGTATAAAAATGTTAGTGGTTTGATGATGTATGGAGCAATCTTTTTTATTAAGGAGTCTGGAATGTTGTCTATCCCAGCAGATTGTTTACTTTGCATTTTATTTATAATTTGAAGTATTTCCTTTTCTGTTGTTTCTGTGATATACATACTAGAAATCGAGTTTTTAAAGAAAGGTGGTGGTTGTTGAGATGTAGTGTTTGGTTTGCTTGTTTGCAGAAGTTTGCCAGCTATTTCAGAGAAATGTTTATTGAATATATTGACTGTTTCATTAGGGTTCGTTGTTCTTTTGTGTTCATGAACTAGTTCAATATTTTGTGTTGTTTTGTCATTTGCTGTTAAGGTTTTTTTTACGTCCCACATGGCTTTTGTTTTATTTTTAGATTTTTTATGTACTCATCATTTGACAGTTGTTTGGCCTTTATTATAACTTTTTTAAGTATGGCTGAGTATCGCTTATAGTAGCTGACTATTTGTTGATTGCAAGAGTGTTGTTTTGTGAGTGTATGAAGCTCTCTTTTTCTTTCACAAGAAATTTTTATACCTTTGGTTATCCATGCTTTACGTTTTGTGTATTGTTTGTTTTGTGATACTGTAGTGGATATGAGATGTTGAAATAATGTTTGATTGTATTAAAGAAGGTGTTAAACTTCATATTGATGTCAGATATTTCATATATCCCTGACCATGATCATGATGAGTTTGTTCAAATTTTTTGCATTAAATTTCCTAGTCTCCTTTATTGGGTTTACTTTTATTGAGGTGGAATTTATTTGAAGAGTGAGTATTTGTGCATTATGGTCACTGAGACCCGTTTCATTAGTGGTGATTGTGTGTTTTGTTTTGTCTAAGAAAATTTGGTCTATTGCTGTTTGCATGTTCTTGGATTGCGTGATTGGTGTGTCAATTACTGCATCAAGATTATAGGAGCGTACTAAGTTTATTAGTTTGTTTCTGTCCTTTTCCTGAATGTTGTAAGCTGTAGACAGGAAGTTTATGTTTATATCACCACAGTTATGATAGAGTAATGTATCTGCTTTGATAATTTATCCAAGATTATTTCAAAGTTTTTTAAGAATATATTGAGATCTCCATTAGGAGCTTGGTAGATGCTTATGAGGAAGATGTTTAGATTTGGAATTTCTACAATTGAACATTCAATGTCAGAGTCGCATGTTATCTGTTTGAATTCAGTTACTTCTTTTGAATCTGTGTTATTGGCCAGGTATATGCATGTGCCTCCATACATATGACTACTGTTGGTGTGTTTGACTTTACAACAGAAGTTACCAGCTAAATAGAACCCTGGTTTTGCTTCTGTTATTGATATTCCAACCTTAAATGCTTGGTTGTGTCCTTTTGCTGCTAGTTGTTCACATTGTATTTCTTTTTCAATTCCTTTGGTCTTTAAGTATTTTACTACGTCATCTGTTGTGGTTTTGCTAGCAAGCTTACCTACATAAATCCATTTGTATTTTATTCCTGCACGTCAGAAACTATTTTTGAATTCTCTCTGCTGTATGATTCATTTTCTAGGTTTGTTTTCTTCTTTCCTGTTTGTTGTGGTTTCTGTTGTACTTCTCTTTCTTTGTTGGTGCTTGCTGTTTCTCTGCTTTAATGCAATTCAATATGCTTCAGTTTAAATTATTCTTAAATCGAAATGAAAAATATTGATCGTAACATGTGATTAAAGAGGTATAATTGCACTTGTGGTAAATAATAAATCTCATGTCTATCGTCATTCGTTTTCTCGAACATATCACTTGTTCAATTATAGCCTTCTTTATCAACTCGTTTTGGTAATTATTATCCCCCAACACTTTATGAAAAGTATAAACTATAATTGCTTAAGTTTATTTTAATAGGAAGTGACAGCAGTTGTAGACTGTGTAACACAGAAAAAATAATGATCCAATTCATGATCAAAGGGTCAGAAAAGACCAGAGAAAGGGAGGGGAAAAAAAAAAGTTGAAATGTGAAACAAATAAAACAATGCCTAATAACAGTACTTCAATACTTATAATAAAAATGAGTTATCAAAAATATAGTTATTGATGGAGGAGATAGTCTGCACGATTTATCTTGTAAAAGCATCAGTAAATGTGATTCATGAGATTCATCCAAAACTACCCAACTACTGATAAATCTTGAACGACTGTTGTGGCAAATGTGAAATATTATCCTGAAGTGGATATTTAGGGGGAAATCCACTTACCTTTACATTTAAAATTAAAAGGAACAAAAACAATGTGATGCATTTCCTTGTTTTGGAGTTTTGCAGCTCAGTCCAAAAATTTGTTTTGTAGTTGTAATGCTTTGAATTTGTTTTCTAAAAAAATTTCAAGCTTTTTCAAAACCTTACATTCCAAAGAAAAAACAATTGGGATCTACTAATATTGATAATGATTGGTTAAATTTATTATTAAGTAAATATGCCTTTTGGATAAAATTATGCAAATGAAGTACTGAAATTAATTTATCCAGCAAGATATGTTTCATTTTCACAACTTGTTAAACTCAACTCGTCAGCAGAAAATAAGCTACACAAATAAATTATTTATCAAAGTTTGAAAACCATTTCAAAATAACTATTTCAACAAAATTGAGGCTTTGTTTTTGATTTTTGCTCTTCACTCATTACATCATGTGATCATTTCAATTGTCCATACAATTAGTGACTACATTTTAGTTGTCATCAGTATGTTAAATCTCTTCTATCTGGTGCAGTCAAATAGTAATACCTTTTTCATCCATACTTCTGACACTGAATTTAGTCCAAGTTTTAGGGAGACCAGTCTATTCTTCATTATATTAAATAAGAAAATTGTTCATTGATTGTGATATTTTAACTCAAGATATCGGTTATTATCTTTTAGTTCTTACCAAATTCTTATTTACCTTGTGAGAGGCATCAGCCTTTTCAGGATATTTGTGAGTGAAAAGTATTTACCAAATTGGTAAATCTGGTGTAGCTGTAAAACAAGTATTTGGTAATTAAAGCATGGCTCCTGTGATAATTGTGAGGTAAATCATGTCTTCTTTTAAAAGGATTGGGATAGTGGATTATATTCTTCAAAGCACTGAGGAGCAAAGACAGGATTACTGCAATACAATGCAGTTCATCTTAATGGATTTTTGTTAAAGGGTTGGAAAAAAGTTCAATTTTCTTTTTTAACACAAAACATTGTATTTAAATGCAATGTCAATTCAGTACAGACATATTTTTTCTCTTTGGTAGCTGTCAAGTAAAGCATTTACCAGATATCGGAAAAGTCAGTTTTCTGAGGAATACTATATTTGTTATTGCATTACATTGTGGGAATGCCGATGTGTTTTGTTGTAATGAAATGATGAAATAATTGAAATAATTTTCGTCAATGTAATGGATGTATTCACAGATGACTTTGATGGCTTTGCCATCGTCATCAGCCTCCCCGTGTGTGGCAAAAGTTGGGAGACAATGTCTTGGGGGACACTGTCGGCAAAGTCAGGGGGCACTGTCTCCCCACTTTTGCCACATACAGGGAGACTGATGATGATGGCAAAGCCATTGAAATCCATCTTTGTTAATAAATCCATTAAGTTGTCAAAAATGACTTCAATTATTTCATCATGTTGCATTACAGCTGTTTTTCTTAGAGAAAGCATTCTTCTCTGCACTGCACTGACTTTGGGACACCTTGTAGGTTGCAGAGAGTATGAAGCACTTATATTACATTTCATTGTGGCCTTGCAGTCAACAACCTGACATCTTATTGTATAAAATGATTCAACAGGTAGGTATCAACTGCAATAGTTAAAAGAATGACTTGTCTCCAACATTGTCTAAGAATTCTGTTAAGTAGATTTTGCCACAGCTGATCTTGCAAATTGAACCACCATTGGCTTATCCTTCAATATGTAGCCGTTGGTTTGATTTAATGCAAGTTGAGCCTGTTTTACACTTTGCAGGGTGACAAATGCCTGCCCTTTCATTCGACCTTCTTGCATTAGACGAATATCAAACATACTTCCTTGCTCATCATTATCAGGTACAATATATTTGGAGTATATGTAATGTAAGTCCTTTTCATCAACCAGTTTAGATAAATTTTTAATGTATAACCGGCAAGAAGGAATCCCTGGTTGATAATTCTTGAATACTGAGAGATGTTTTTGATCTCGAGGTGAAATTCTGTTTGAAGATAATTCTTGTGAAGTTATACAAGATTTATGTGTAGGCTCCTCTGTTTCCTTGTTTTCACTGTTGACTGATTCATTTTCAGTATTGAGATCTTTCACCACTGGGAAAATTAAACCAAATCCAGAAGGTACAGGGGTGGGGTCATTTTCTAATGGCATTGCAGAGTCAGCAGATTGTATAATTGTTTCTCCTGGTGGAAGAACAAACGCAATTTTACGTTGAGTAGGCTCAAGTTCCACTTTCTCAAATACTTCTTCAGGTTTTGTGGATGATTTTGATGATGTTGATGTTGGGGCAGGGGCTGGTTTAACAAACTTGGGTCTTTTCACTTTGGTCTTTTTTGGTGGTAACGATCTCTTGACTGGAACAATATTTTGGAGAACTTGTGTTGTGTCCTCTTCACTTTCAATCTCAGACTCTTCAGTTGAAGACACTTTTTCTTGAATGTCCACATTTTCTGAAGTTACTACCTGTGAATTTTGTTTTAAAATGTCAGGTTCAGGAAAAATGCAATCAAAAGGAGAAGGTAAATTCATTTTATTCATTAAATGTAAGACTTGTGTATAGAATTTTGGAACAGAAGCAAGAGCTCTCATTATATTCACTAACACGGTATGTGAAGGAGGAGGATATTGATAACGTAGATGAGCTGGTGGCGGTTGGGTGAAATTCACAGAATTATGCCATGTATTTAGTTTGTGCAGAAAATTTTCGTAATGCTTTTGGCTGTTTTCTTTTTCATCTTTGCGAATTTGAAATGCTTGTTTTACCTCCGGAAGTGTATCCAAGTTCTCTTCGCCTTTAGCATACTCAACTGTAAGGGGATATCCCAACACATCAAGTTGATGAAGTCTGTGCAAAGCAGAAGTTGCATCCTCACGAGATGGAAAAGTTGCAAATACCAAACTACTCTTTTTCACTTTGGAACTGATAACTTTAACATTAATCGCACCGAAATGTTTCAACAGATCTTCCCTTTCTTCGACAGTAAGGTTAGGCGGCAAATGTCGCACTAACAGTGTTTTACTTTGCACCATGACACTTATAAAAGATTTATTTCACAATTCACTCTAAAAACTACAATCATGAAATCAAATATAAATCATAATACAGTTTTCACCGTCGTACGAATGTAGAATGATGCTAACCTCTAACCTGTCTTCAAATATTTCGTATTCGTAGAAAGGAACAGCGATTGTATAAAGGCCCGTTTCCACGAGGTGGCATAAGCCATCGCACTTGGGGTGTTGGACGGTCAGCCCGCTTGGCGCGCCATGATCGCGCGCGAAAGTCGACAGTGCGCGTTGACACGGTAACATCAGGCTCCACGACTTTTGGTCACGTGACACCGAAACCGACAGCAGTTCGCGCCATTCGAAAGCGCAATGTCGGTAGAGACCACAGAGCACCAAAGCATAGAGCGCCCACTCCCATGCTAAGAGAGCGGACGAGTAAACGCTTCCCAGGGACACCGGGCGCAGCACCGTCGACTCCCCACTCCTCTCCCCTCTCCAGAATTCCACCCACTCCATTACATGTGCCAATCAAAAGGCGTCACCCCACTCCGCCCCCCAATGTGATGTGTTCCAATCACCTTACTGTCAGCTCGTAAGCGGGAGTTCAAAATTAAATTATTTTTTCCGGCCTTCCTTACAGCCATATTAAAAATTTACAGCATTTACTTAACTCTAATTACGTAATTGACTCTCTTATTGTGCCTACTTATTTAAGGAGTCGCTATATGTTTTCTTTACTTAAATCCCAAAAGCATTGAATTTGTAGGAATAGGTATCTAGAGGGTTCTTAATCATAAATGACATGAGCTAGGAATATGGGACAATCATAATTATACAGAACAATTATTACTAAAACACATTTATTTACTCCAAAAGTGTAAATAGGTTAACAGCAAATCAAACCAATGAAAGACATTAGATAACTATGTTTAATTACAGAAATAGCATTGTGTGCATTGACAAGAAGTTTTTGCAATGAATATATTTGCTTTACACATGAAGTCATTTGATCCATTACTATTAAGAATTTAACAAAAGCAAAATTTCAGCACTTTTCTTATACAAGAATTTTCAAACAAATGGTGACATCCAAGTTGAAAAAAACCGATTTCCAAAAGCCATCAAAATAAAACAATTACTTTCCATTACATAAAAATATTCACCATACAACAATCCAATAAACTGAACACATTGAATGTTATTAAGGAACACAACTAATTAAATTTCATATGAACAATCAACACACAATCAGAATTAACTTTAGTTTTCACACATGATTATACACATTACTGGTTCAACTTTTACAATATTTTCATCAGATCTGAACTAGCAACATCAATACAGAAACTTAAGACAGCAGCAATAACTAGGCAATTACAAGCAGACTCTCCTATGAAATACTAAGCAAGTCTTCATTACACTTCTGAAAACTAATGAAATAACAAGGATAAACCAATCAACAATTCAAACTTAAAATATAAATGAAAGGTTGAGAATGAATGTGGCCAAACCTAATTAATAATAATACAATTTTAAATTAATACCCAAACTGAATTGCATGAAATTAGTGAATTACTTATTAAAAAAATTAAATGAAATGTATACATTAGTTACAATCGGTAATTTTAGAAATTGACATAAAACAAAAAGAATTACTTTCATGAAAATAGTACTGAATATAGTCAAATTATTGAATTACTTGTCACAGAATATGAATTACATGAAACTACACATTGGTTACAATTGACAATTTTACAAATGAACATAATACAAAAACCTGATTTGTATCATTACTACTGAACAGAGGAATTAATGAAATACATATTATAAAACATAAATGAAATAGATTTTTTTACAATCAGCAATTTTACAACTTTTTATTTATATTTATTTACGTCAAAAACAGTTTGAAACTGTGTGACGAGCTATAGGGAGAAGTGAAATTTGTGCACGTTTTCATAATTCTGTGATCTCAATCCTAAACCATATTCTAATAGAATTTTGGACACAGAAAAAAGAGCATCCTTTTTCCAAGTTTTGTCAACAAAATATTCACTCATTTATAGTAAAATATATTTTCAAATGTAAATTAGCTATAAATTTGTGCCCTTAACCCTCATCACTTTCTTCATGAAAGAATAATACTTCTTGCCGCAAAAATATGGAAAACGATAATTTGAATAACTATATTTCCCACTGAAATTCAGAAGACCTTCTGAACTAGTACAAGAAGTTTACTTCTACAACTACTAATAGAAGACACTCACATTTCTGTCGCTTTTGGTTTCAGAGCAGCACATAACAAACTGAAATGAAAGAGAAGTTAAATTTTTAGACAGCCATGCAAATTCATTGCTGTTTCATGCTGTTATGGCACCTTGCATGTCTCTGCAAAAAGAACGTACACGCCCTTGCGTCCTGCAAAACCTCTTCTGCAGCAGAAGGCGTTGTCTGGCAAAGTTTCTGCAGCGTGGTGTAAGGAATTTGTCTCTGGTAATGCATACAGAGCGTAATCCAAATCCACGTGAATTGGAACCTTCAAAAAGAAAACACTACCGTAATCTGCTGTATTTATTTCCCAACAAACATACCCAGCAATTAAATTCTACCTCACCTAAGGACAACAACTGACGTCTTGCACTTTTCTTAGTGGTACACAGCACCTAAATAAGTAAAAATAGTTATGAAACAAAAATAAAGAGAAATAAAGCACAAATAATAAAATTTCAACATACCTCCAAATGCCTTATCAGCTTCTTTTATTTGATGACTCACACAGGGCATCTTCCTTAGAAGAGGTTTGAATTTCTGGAACTAAGGAAAAATTTATAAAAGATTGTGTTGAAAATGAGTTGAAAGAAACACTTAATAAAAATACCACCACTATTTAACTTACATTCAAAATTCTCTCCATCTCCATCAAAGCCCCTTCATGCACGGTTTTATCTGGAACAACAGAATATTTACATACAACATAAAAATGAAAATTTCTCATTAAGTAAGTATTAACTTCCACAATAATTTTGAACAATGATCTGAAGCGGCTCATTATTAAAAATTTCTTACCTGGCAAAAAAAGTGTAGGGACAGCGTTTTTTTTTTTTAGCCCCAGAAGTAATTCCCGGCATTTACTTCCTTCAGAGAAATGCCGATCATAGACACACATTCGATTGCGACTCTTGCGGTGTTATATTCGAAATCACTGGATTACCGGAAGCATTAATCCAACTCGCGAACAGTTCTTAGTCACTTCGAGGAAAGCCATATCTCGTACTAAAATGAGCACCGTACGGCACATTTAATTTTCTTTCGTGAAATATTAGCCATATTTTGAATGTGTTAATGTAGCACGAGAAGCAAAAACACCTGTATCACCAGATGAACACAAAGAACCGCGTGCGCAAGATTAGAAAGTAACGGACAACATGAAATTCCTCCCTTTGAAAACTGCTCCACAGACTTCCTATCTTTCACGGAGTGTACGACGAATACGCTCGCACCGCGCCTGGTGGGTAAGGGTATCGTTTACTCGTCCGCCCTGGCCTATATGAGTGCTCCATCTATCTTAGTTTGTCTATGGTAGAGACCTTGTAGTTACTGCAAACACATTCTCATCATTTTCTCAAAACTAATAAAATTTTACAAAGCTTTTGAGATATATGTTACATATTATATTACATGAGTCTCAATGACAATGTGAAATTACCTTGTAATTTATTTATTCGAATTTTGCATTCAACATTTAGTTCACATTCATGACGGAACGCATACAGTATCTACAAATCTTCCACAGAACGAAGTACTTTGTTGGTCACATATTTTTGTAGTTCTAATTTGAATTTAGTGCCCTCTACTGGCTTGACAGTTGCTTGATAGATTATTGAAAAATGTTATTTCTGGACGATATGGATTTCAAAAGCAGTTGTTTTTTTTTTTTTTCCTTTTCTATCAGTACAAACTTTTTCTATGTTGTTTCATTACTTGTGTTGTATGGTAAGGTACTATGTTTCCATTGCAATTCTATTGTATTTGATGAATAATATTGTATTATATACATAAAGTCCATAGACTGCAAAGACATTTACATTTTGATATATAGTTTTGCAGCTATCTATCCTTTTCATTTTGAATACTGTTTTTATGGCTTTTTTCTGGAGTGTAAATTCTCTAGTCATGTGTCGTATATGTATCACCCCATTTATTTATTCCATACACGAAGTGTGAAAGGATTTCTCAGTAATATAGAATCTTCAACTCAGGATCAAAAGTTTTGAAAGATGAAGTAGTACCATGGGAATTTTTTTGTTATCTCCAGCTGTTAATTTTTCATTTAACAATGGAAAGATTGCAGTTCAGTGATATTCAGTTATAATTTCCTTTATATTTAAAAAATTCATTAATCTTTCATAGCGTATTTTTCAAGAATTTTTGTGAAGAGAGCAACAAGAAAAGGACTATAGCTTATAACTTCAAGAGAATAACCTCTTTTTCATGGTTTTACCATTGTTGTTTGAAACATCAGGAAAGATTCCTTGTCACAGTGAACAGTTACTTACAGTTATAAGTATCTAGTTTCATTATATGGAAAGCAATTTGTTGCAGCATAAGACCCTGAACATGATCCATTCCTGCTGCACATTTATTTTATAGATTATTTATTACTCAGAGAATGTCATCTGGTGAAGTATGTTATATGGAAAATATGAAACTCAAAGAAATCAATATCTTCACTAGAGACCGACTTTCCTCACCAAATGTGTACATGCACCAAACAATTATGTTTATTGTAAAACAGTTACAAATACATTAGAAGTATGCTTCAGCACATTCTTCATCAATTACATGATGTGTTCATCTCCAACATTCTGTTAGAAGTGGCCCTACTACTTAAGGGAATTTAAAAAATTTAGAAATAAACTAAGGAGATTCCTTGCGGTGACTCATTTATAAATAATTACAAATAATATTATATTTACACACCCATATAATATTATTATATATTTGTGTGTGTGTATATGTTTGTATGTATGTGTGTGAGAACGTGAATGTATGCCCCTAATTGTACAAAATAATGCAACATGTTATTGTTATTGATATTATCATTACCATTACCATTATTATATTATTATTATGATTATTATTAATTGCCCATGTCTCTTTAATTGTGGAAACTAGAAATTACTGTTTCCCAATTACAAAGAGCTCATATTTTAACTTCAGAGGAATGGTTTTTCTGTTTTACTCTATTACTTCTAACTTATTCTACAAATGATACATATCAAACTGTAATAAATATGAACATAAGTGAAGATAATTTTTTTGCTTATTTTAATGTCTAAACATTAAAATTTGCAAAATGAAACTAGGCAGAAAAGTTCTAAACTGGCTTTATTGTAAATAGGGAGCGGATTTCAATGATTTTGCATATTTTTGTTTGTTGCTTCATGGCATAGCCAAGTGAATTTCTTGACATTTGGTTAGAATTGAATGCAGTGGAGATTAAAATGTTAACACATATTTGTGCCTATTTAGCCAATTTTTTCTGTTGGTGCATATTTATGTAATTATTGCAGCATAATTTGCTTATTTCATTCAAATAGAGACTTATCTGTAAAATGTTTCATGTTTTCATAGAATCCATTGATTTGTGAGCATTCATTGATTAGAAAGAGCTTGTCGCAGTTCGAGTTTTCTTTTCCTTTCTATAGATGATGAAATATTTTTATGTAGGATATTTCTTGATATATTTTTGAAACCAGACCCAAAAACTAAAACAACACATACAACGTCCTTCACTGAGAACGTCCTTCACTGAGGTGCATATTTTCTTCAATTCTACTGTGAAGTACGCTAGGTTGCTATATACAAAAGTATATCTTTTCATTCCAGGCATGCTTCTGCTGAATTTTAGCAAGAAAGGTTCAGAAAGGAAATTAAATACTATTCATTTTAACTGCATGTTTTATAATTTTTAAGTTTTTTAACAAAATATTTCCAGATTTTTTGAGGGCATACAAATCCTCTTCCTAATTGTAACAAATATGAGACTTTACTTCAGGTAAATTTTGTAAATTGACAACAGTGAATCATGAATTAGTTTGAGGTATGAAGGAGCAAATATTATTGTTTGGGAAATTATTAAAAAGTATAATGCTTACATACAAAATACTACCTGGCAAGTTTTACTAACAATTTAACAATTACATCTATAATATGACCAATGCATAGCTGTTTTTATTTCACTACTTTTCACTATCTTTACATTTTAATTCTATTTTAAATTACTTCGCTAGGTATTCGGTCTTCAAAAAACTTTTCTTCTATACAAACATTACGCCAATTGAGGTTACGCAAGTAAAAATTTTCATTTCGTCTAAAAATTTGCAAAAATATTTTAATTTTGACGATAAATGACATTGTGCACTGAAGATGAAAATTCAACGAAGATTTTCACACAATCGAAAACGCTAGGAACAAACCACAATTAATGCGCAAGCCACTGTTTCACGCCAATCTAATCCAGAAACAAAAATGTATCTATTCACGTCCGTATGCTAATTGTATGGTCTGTGTGGACATTATTAAAATTGTGGAGTACGTTTCCTCCGAGACAAGTGGTTGTTAATATTACTCACAACTTCTATTCAAGCGAAGACATAGCCACAGGTTAGGCCAGACACGTGAAATCTACAGCACGCCGCATTCCGCCCAGCCCGCCCTGTTCCCGCCCAACGCCGGCCCCTGGCCCATAGAGGAGAGATACAACTAGAGTGCGCGTGAGCCTACTGCGCAGGTTTCAACATGAGGTGGTCATAAGTCACGTGACTTTGGGACACCGGCAGCTTGTGCCAGGCTTGTGCTCTACGGAGCTATATGTAGCTTTGCGTGCTGTTTGTGGTGCTACAGCGTAATTATTTTGGGGCGTTGTGGATATTTGTTCACTGCTTACGATCCAATTTTTTTTCTTTTCAAAAAGTGCAATAACAATTTAACTTTGCAAATTGTGTTCCACAGGATGACAACTGTGTTAAATGTCAGTTCACGCCAGTATGCAAGTGTGCCACAAGTGAATGATCCTGAACTGGGCAGTGAGGTACCAACTAACCATATGTACTTGTCATCAGTACACAAACTTGAAACTAGATTGTCTCCCTATGTTGTGGACATTGTAATTTATATTGGAGGATTTTAGTTACAAAGTTGCAAAAGTCTCTTGCTTATGTGGACTGTAAGCTAGTTCTTTGCCGGACTGATAGTGATGAAGGATCATATTCCTTCATTCAGAGAAAGGATGATTATGGAGTGAAATACCCTTCTGCAGATGTTATAATAATCTGCAAAAGAGCAGAGGTAAAAGTAAGAATACTTCAGGGGAGAGGTGACATTTTTAAAAAGTCAGCATGTAGTACAATTGTAAATAGATGTCTGAGAGAATTTGTGAATAGTTCTGTTTTTAGTAATTTAACATATCATGTTATTGGTCAAGAGGCCATAATGAATCACAGGATGTATTTAATTAAGGCAGTATTGTTTAAATATATTGACATAAGATTAAAACATGTAGGAAGAGAGCACACCCAAATTTACCAAAAAAATAGTATTAGGTCACTTAACAACAAAATGATTTTATTTAGAGGGCATTAATCCTGTGTATTTACTGGTGTAAGTTGTGTTAATAGTATGTTATAGTGTTTGTAATTTGTATGATTGTAGTTGATTTTTTTAAGAAAAAAATAAAACATGCAGTTTTTTTATCGATGCAAATATAGGTTTTATATAACTTGGAAGGAAAGTGTCTAATGTTATAGTTAAAATATTGGGAAGAGCTTTTGAAGCTCACGAAAATGAGTGCAAATGGTACTTTTCCCCCCATATATCACATACAGTTTTTACTATTTTTGTCTAATAAATCAAAATATAAATCAAAGGTAAAAGCCTGTTTTCCCTCTATAAAGCTTTGAAATATCATTTTGATAACTTGCTATTATAAATGTCACTGATGTGGATCTTCAATAGTAGAATGTCTAACATTGAGTAATAACAGAAATTTGGATTAATGCATCCCATGGAGTTTATTTTACAAATATTTTTTTTTATTTATAGTCCTACGTAAATGTACTTGTAAAACAGGTTTAGTGGAGTATGCGGTTGAAAGTGACAAGTTTGACAAAAATCGGAATTTTCATGTACTTGAGCAAATAGAGCAGAAAAACTTAAATTCACTTTTCTGCTATAAGCAACATTTTTAGGGTTGTTTAATAAATGAGAAAATAACGCTGGGATGAAACATCTTACGTATGTATAAAATAAATCATTTAACGCGAGACGGGTTTTCTTGTAGATGCTACCTAGCTGTCCCAAAGTCACGTGACACTGGGGCGAGAGATGTTGATACCCGGCCGGGCCTTCTGCGCAGCCCGGTGCGCACTCTAGTATATCTCTCCTCTATGCCCTGGCCCTGCCCTGGCCGGCCCCGAGACCGCACCGGCCCATCCGGGCCCTGCTTGGAGCTCGTGAAGTTGCTCCTAACGTGCACGCAAGCAGACTGATAAACTTACAAATTCTACCGCAAGGTGCCTCTGCAATCGCAAGTTCCACGCCATGAATCAAGCAGAGCTTGATCGAGAGTCGCGATCATGGCGCGCCTAGCGGGCTGACCGTCCAACACCCCAAGTGCGATGGCTTATGCCATCGTGGAAACGGGCCTTAACACGGTATAACATCAGCGCACTCTGGTAGTATTGGTAGTATTTGTATTTCAGCGCACTCTGGTAGTGTAAACTCCGATTTATACTTAGGGTTTTATTTCTTGGCGCGTGGGAGTCGTGTGTTCACGATGGAATATCTCACGGTATCTCGCATCGTTCATGCGCTAGGAGTCGCATGATCACTAGCACTGGTCGATATAGACGCAATCATGCGACTCCTGGCGGCACAATGGAGAACGACGCGAAATACCGTGAGATATTTCATCGAGAACACAAGACCCCACGCGCCCCCCCCCCCAAAAAAGTATAAACAGTAGCACTTTACGGCATGAGCAAGAAGGAGAGGAGGACTTAGTCATCCAATTAGGAGCTTAAATGCTAACAATTTAAGTAGTAACAAAGTTTCTGATTGTTTCCACGAACCGTACAGTGAATGCGTATGCAATCAATGTGAAAATCCGTACCCAAGATACATGTAACATGCAAAAAACTAAACAAAACTCTGACAGAACTTAGTGACAATATAATAATAATAATAATAATAATAATTTTCGCACAATGCGCAAAGTTAGTGACAATAAGCGTGTGAAAAGCGGCCAAATAAGTTATAAGTAATTATTATTTGTAAATGCGATTTTGCGTGCCTTTTGATCTTTATTATTAAAGTTTCTGGTTGGATAAGTGTCGCCCTCTCCGACTAGTCCGGAATCGTGAAGTTCCACTTTGTTTAAATTGGAATCCCATCGCTGTTCGTCTTCCTGGATACCACTCTAAAATACTCTGCCTCGGCTAGAGAATATTTCTTTCTCCGTGCCCCGTGCTTCCAGTACCCAACCGCATGGTTGCACTCAGAGGCAGGATTTGGGGGGGGGGCAAGGGGGGGAGCAACTGCCCCCCCCAATCTTGGGACAAATTTTAAAAACATATTTAATTTCATGTCGTGAATCTTCAAACTTATTTCTAAAAGATTTACCTGTTTCTGAATTTTGAGAAGAAATACAATAGTAATAATAATAATAATAATAATAATAATAATAATAATAATTAAGCGAAGAATAATTTTATAAAGCTGACCTAATAACATACATTAATAAATCGGTGAACTTTAATTCAGTATTATAAAACGCGCGGGATAATGTTCAGCGTAATTTTTAAAATAGTTTATTAATAAATCTTCTTTCAATTATATTTTGCTTTTAAATGTTATTTACTTGGAAATTAAACTGTTTCATGCCTTAAATCATGAGTCATAACTAGACCTCGGATTTTAGAACAAATGCCTATTAAGTTCCTTTAGGATGTTGTGAAAAATTAATTGCAGATAATTACGAATCATGACAGAATAGGTCTACTGAAAGCGTCTAATAGTGCCTAAAATGTGCTAAAAGGGCGGTTGTTGCCTATTATAATATGATTTACCTAAAATTGCCTAAAATAAGCGATTTTTAAGAACGATATTGTAAATACTAAATTTTGAAATTTGTTTTACGGAAACGCAAAAACTTTTCCGAAAAGCAAATATTGTGTGATGGAATACGCAATCGATAATGCACTGAAATCTTTCGCCCAAATATCGAACAAAAGGAGGCAACATAAAAAGGATGTTTCACGCTCGTCTCCGATCAGCACGCACTTCTTAGGCAATTCATCCATTCCTGATGCAGCTGCGCTGTTGACAGGTTGAGGCTTATCGCCGCAGCGTGTCGTCGGCGAAGTCCAGGCGAGGAAAGTCACAGGTCAGGCAAGAACCTACTCTCGCGCGAAGATTACAAAATATATGGTTAAATGGGTCGTGTAGTACAAGTTTTTTTCTTCTGTGGGGAGGAGGGGACGAGTGAAGTAATACCAGGAGAAGTGAGCATGAGAAATGTAACTAAATTTGTTTGCTCCTATAAATTTGTGTCAGTGAAAAGTTTATTTTCAGCCTTCAAAATTATTTTCATAGATAAGACGGCCTTATTGTAGAAAGTGTGGAGAAAATAGTGATTAAATATTATACTGCTACTCATGAAAGTCAATAAAATATCCTTTTAGTCTCTCTCATTAATGTAAAATACTTTTTCTTGCATAATAAAAATTACCTAATTTAATCGTTTTGAGATCAGTTCTAGAAGCCGGAAATATAACATTTTCATGTCAATTTTTTTGCCTGGCTTAGTCATTGTGTAACCTAATTCAGGTGCCTAAAACGTCGATTTTAATGCCTATTAGAGCATAATTTCGTAATTTTGTAGCCTATTTTAGGTGTCTAAATCAAACCATTTTTGTGCCTAAAATTCCGAGGTCTAGTCATAACATTCAAATTTTAACTAAAAATAATAATAATTTCCCGTTTATTATAGATATAGAGGTAAAGATGGTGAAACAAGCCATTTATATAATATGAGCCTCCTTGGTATCTTTTCATACAACGCAAACATTCTACCAGGGACGATTTTAACAACTAGTTTAATGACTCCTTTTGTCCTCATAGCTCTCTGGTTCGATTGGAAATGAGAGCTGATGTGAAACAGGGGTGTTCGTGTTTTTTCGGTTCTAAACAACGAACAAATCGCATGTAATGTAAATATCAACAACGTGAGAGACAAGAAAAAAATACATTAGTGTAATTTCGGAAAACAATAACATAAGAATAGAGAAAAAGTCTATGCCATCTTACAGAGTACATTTAATACTATCCACCCAAAAGTTTAAAGAAAAATCTAGGGCCGTTTTCGAGAACATCTTTTTGATATTTTTTTAATATTGCTCGTATCGGACGCAATAATGCGCGAAAACTAATAAAGTTTTCAAAAAACTGTGCATATAATTATTTATTATTAGTTCTTTCGTTTAGGTAATGCAAAATTTACTTGAAAGAAAAAAAACTCCATCATAATTTTGTAGTTGTCAGAATACCCAAAAATTTCAATATCTTGCAACTTTCAAAAATTCAGATTTATCAGTGAAAATCTAACCTACGCCATTTTTGTAATGTATTTCACTCTCATTTTACAAGAAATTTAAAGACAATTTAAAGAGCAATTTTTGAAAACATTTTGTACATATCCCGAGAGCTTCAAAAATTGATGAATGTTTTTCAAATCGCAGAGCTTCGACTCAAGCCAGATCAACAAGGGGTTATTCAGTTTGGGAAAAATCTTACTCATAGTTTAGTCGCTAGTGTTATTCACATACACGAAACAGACGGACGGACGACGTTTTGAAAAAAAAGAAACAAACTTTTGCGGCGCCAGGGGACCCCCAAAACCTGTATTTCCTTTAAAATCTCGAAATCGATTTTCCGCAGCATTCAATAACGAGAAAATAACTAGTGGTGCTACAGAATGGCACAGTTATTTATAAATATTTGTGATCATAATAAATAATATACATTTTCGATATTCCGATATGATTCACTGAGAAAAAAATGCATCGTTGAATTTACAGTTCGGACAGTTTAATAACGTTGAAGATCATTACCTTTGTGTTCAACTAATCTAATTAATAACATTTACTAGTAATCAATTAAATAATTAACAAAATTGAAAACGATATATATATATATATATATATATATATATATATATATATATATATATATTTTACAGCACAATTAATTTAAGTATTAATATAAACGAATATTTTCGTGTTTATAATAGCGCCCAAATTTGCTCCCCCAATGAAAGATCCGAAATCCCGCCTCTGGTTGCAGTAGTGTTTCGGTTTGAGATGCGGATTCGGCTGATCATTGGTGGCGGTGAGGGAGGGGCATAGATTTTTCTTAAATAATAAATATGTTTATTATTATCCAATACACAAACTATTGAAATACGTTTATTAGTTTTGTAGTGTATATATGATATTGTACAATATTTTTTAAATAGTTACATAATGCTAACATAAATATTTAAATCAATTTTGCCAAATAAAGGAAGGCAACAAGCGAAAACTAGGTCTTTGGGGGAGGGCGTTCCCATGGCTCATGCTCTACGTTGATCCGCCACTGTTGTCCCAGCAGTGTAACATAAAGGAACAGTATGAACTCATAAACTCATGAAAATTTCTATAAGATATAATTATTGCAGAATGTTTCTGATTAGCAAGCAGATGAATTTCAGTCACGTGTTATTTGTGTAAAAAGAAAAATGGTAAAGGGCGTATTATATTAATAATTGTAACGTCATTATAATTTGTAAGTTATATAATAATTTAGTTATTTTTATTTAATGGGATTGGCACTAAACACTGGAAACTTCTGTAGTATTTGCCACCAATTTACTCGTTTATTCGAATGTACACAATGTGAAGAGACACTAAAATTGCGTAATATTTAACGGCCATATCAACAATTATGTTCATAAAAGTATTCGTTCACTTATTATTTCATGTTATTTAATTGTATTAAAAATACGTAGGAAATCGGAATAGTTTCTGGGGGCAATTGGCAGTATTAGGGGGCCTTGTTGCTACGCAAACACGTACGAGTTTGCTATATAAGAATATGGTTGCTACCAGTCTCTCTTGCGACAACGAAATTATAGGAAACTGAGATATTGGGCCTTCGATTCTTACGTATTACTCTCAGCATATTACTTTCGTTTGGTTTATTCCGCAATATGAAGTAGGATTTGTGTGAGGTTTAAGTAAGTTATTTACATATCAATTGATTCTGCAATTTGCGAAGTACTTGCAGTACATTGAAGACATTTTAAGCGCATGAAACATTTCATTAATTTATTGGTAAACACCGTATAAAGGAATATTGAAAAAAATATGTAAATGAATATGTGAATGAATATTTAAAAAGAGTAAAAATATTTAAACATTTGTAGAAAAGAAACTAAAATATATTCCGTCATTCATCATTTTATTACCAAGATCATAAAGTAGAGATGTATTTTCTGATTGGGGTTGTTTCCATTAGCACATTTGTACGTAAACAGCAAGATCAGTTGATGATTCGAAAAATGATCCGAAAAATAAAAGGCATTGTGACAGTTATTGTTATAATACACCTCCCAATAAAATATACTATTATTTAAATAAAGTTTATTATCCTTTACTGAATTATTCTTCCTATTATTATATGTATTATATTCATAAGTGTGGTAGTTCCACACTCATTATTACTAACAAGATGTTAGTTATAATACAAAGTAATTTGTTTATAGTTGATACAACGAAAAAAGTATTTACGTACTGAAAACAGTAGTAATGGTGTACGTAATATTGAAAATTATATATTGGGCCGCTTTTGTTAATAATAAAGTATAATTAATTATTTTAAACCAATTTTAGTTTAAAATAGTTTCGAAATAATATGATTACTACTTTGCACAACGTATCCTCAATTTGGATTTTTTTTGCGTAAGTTTACAATAAAAAATACTTTTTAAATCTAAAAGTTGAAATTTTTACTGAAGCGATACAGCGATATAGTATGTGTGCAATTTTCAGATTTTTATCTGCTCCCCTCTGATGGTCCATTCGGACGCGTCCCAATGAGTGTTAACTATATACTGCAATTTTTCTAACTTTGCCTCTCAAGGCCCGCCTTCACGATGGAATATGTCACGGTTTTTCGCGACGTTCTCAGTTGTGCCGCGAGAAATCGCATGACCGTATCAAGCAGTGCTTGCGATCATGTGACTTCTAGCGGTACGATGGAGAAAGAACGCGAAATGCCATGTGATATTCCATCGTGGCCATAGGGGCTTTAGGGGCAGAGATAGGAAAATCGCAGTATATACAGTGGGTGGGCATTAAATTATGATTTTTTTATTTTCATTTATTCTAGCATTTTTCTACCTTTTAAAGGAAGTTATGTTTACAAAATTACGTATATGAGATTTCCCTTTCATTTAGAATATTATTTTAGATCAAATTTGTCTCTTAGTATTTTGTAGCACATCCTTTTACTTTTATAATAGCTTGAATACATGGCATAGTGTACACAGCTTCAATTTCAATTCCAGTTCTTTGCCTCGATACCATACTTCCTCTATTCTCTTTATGAGCTCAAATTTTGTTCTGCACTTCACTTCACTGTCTTGTTCTTTAACCCGGGAGAGGTGGCGAATCTTTGTTTAGCTGCAGTTGCCTAATTTTGCGAGTCAGAACCTTTACATTTCACATCCCTTTCACCACATTCTTTACCTTTTGTCTGAAATTTTTTCAAAAATTTTATATGTAATAATTTATCTATAATATTTGTAAAACCAATACAAACGCCTTAAATTTCGCACTTTTTCTAATTTGTATTGATTGGATTTGAATCATTTTCAAGAATTTGTTTGTTCTTATGTGAGACAGTGTTAGAAAATGAACTGAATTTACTGAATTTTCTGATACCTTTGTCGTTGAAATATTCATAAAATGAAAGAGAAATGTTAATTTTGCCCTTTTATTTGTTTCAATTCCTTATTTGCATGTTTGTTTATAATAGTGCATTATGTTTATACGACCTTAAAATGATTGATTATTATTAAAATAACTAATTTCGCACTTATTTCTTGCTAAATATAATTTTATAAAGAAATAGTTTAAAGGGGTCAGAAATGACCCCGCGCCACCTCTAACGTAACTCTAGTAACCGCCACCTCTCCAAGGTTAAGTATCTTCCAAATACCTTCAATCGGGTTGGTATCAGACTATTTCCTGGCCATTCTAATTCCTTAATTTTATTTTGTTGAAATAAATTTTCACACCCTTGGCAGTGTGGCATGGAGTTCCATCCTGTTGGAAAATATAACCACCTCGTGGAATCCACTTTCATTGATGAACTGCACACTTTTTTAACACTTTGAGATAAAGTTCTTTGTTCATTATCCCATTCACAAGGTGTAATCTACCAAATTCTTTCTGCGAAATAATACCCCATATCATCCTTTTGTATGATGTTTTATTTTTTTCCTTCGAACATTCGGGGAGTAGTTTCTCGGCAGGTCGTCTTCTAATAAACTGATATCTGTCTTCTAGAATTTCAATGGTGTTTTCGTCAGAAAATCACACCTACAAATATTATAGCAAAGATAAATTTGTAATTTTGTTACTTACAATTTGGGTAATTGTTCACCATCGATCTAACTCATTAAATTACAGTCTAAAGTAAATTAAATAAGTGAAATCATATCTAGAGTGCTTAATTTGGACCAGTCATCCATTATCCAACGTTTGTGTTGACGTTCCCCAAGCAATTCATTTCTTTTTCATAGCAGTAGTTAACTTTGAGAGTTTCACTGGCGAACAAGTTCTGAAATCCATTGCTTTGATTCGGCGTCGTAATGTGTGTGTGTTCTAATTTCACATCCAAAATCTCGTATGTTGACTTGTAGTTCCTTATTTGTTGCTTTTCTGTTATTAATACATACATTTTTACCCTGAAGTCTTGCTTTTTGGAAGATTTCCTAGGTCACTTGCAGTTTTGACGTTTTGTGGAATTTCCACTCAACCCGAAATCAAGACTCCTCTTTATTATTCCCACACTTTGAAGCGAAACCTTGATCAATTTTTCAATTTCAATGTTTTTCAGTTCAATACGCTTCAGAGTAACTTCAATCACTGATTTCGCCTACCTGGAGGCTCACATCCGTAAACTGAAAAGCCGATGTGTGTCACCTCTGAACCTCCTCTGCACCCTTACAGGCAGCTCTTGGGGAGCAGACCGTGTGGGTCTCTTGCGGTAGTATAGAACCCTCATCCGCTCTATTTTGGATTATGGATGCATTGTAAATGAGTCAGCATCTCCATCAACCCTCCGGCCATTCTATACCATTCACAATGCCGGTATAAGGATTAGTACAGGCGCCTACCGCACGAGTCGCATCGAATGCCTCTTGGCCGAAGCTGGAGAACCATCTCTGAGCCGAAGGCGAGATATTTTATTAGCCTCTTATGGCGCTAAAGTGTCAGGACTCTTTGACCATCCTTGTCGTCGATAATCACCCACCCCAATTATGAGTCCTCTATTCTTCGAACATCTTTACCCTATCCCTCAGGTATTCGATTGCGAACTTTTTTGCGGGAACGAAATGTCGATCTTCCCACTCCTGTGAAACGCACAAGTGACCGGATTCCCTCTTGGAAATTCCTCTTCCCAATATTTATCTCAGACTCTCCAATCTATCCAAACAAACTACTAGTCCTCTGGTTTACCAGAAGCAATTTCTGGATATGAGAGAATCCTATCCGGATCATTTATTCTTATACACGGATGGTTCATCGTGCAGCGACGCAGAGGCATGTGGTTTTTATTGTATCAGAGCCACCAAATCATTTCGGCTTCACTCCCAGTGCAGTATATTCAATGCCGAAATGTTTGCAATTCTTGAGACCCAAAATACATCGAGTCAGCAACGTTGCGGCGAGTAGTTCTCTGTTCTGATTCTCTCGGCTCTTTTCAAGCTGTCTGCTTTCCTTCGTCAGACTACCTGACGTTATCTGTTCAAAGCCTGATTCATCGTCTTCTGTCCCGCCGCTATGACCTGGTACTTAGTTGGGTCCCAGGCCCACGTGAGTATCAGAGGGAATGAACTGGCCTACCAGGCGGCGGAATCAGTAATACTCGTAAAACTCGTATCGACATTCCTTCTGTACCATTGTCCGATGTAAAGGCTTTCTTGAAACGATCCGTGCTTAGAGCGTGGCAAACAGAGTGGCACAATAGCACTTTCAAACTAAGTGCGATAAAAGATTCTGTTAATCCCTGGCGTTCCTCATCACGGTCCTCTAGGCGTTGAGGAAGTCATTTTAACCCGTCTTCGTATCGGGACACTGCCACTTTTCTCACGGTTCTTCCTTCGAGGTGAAACTCCTCCCATCTGTGACTCGGGGCAGGACAGTTCTTTCTGTGGAACACGTCCTCCTACACTGCACGAAATTTGTTGGCAACCGACGAAGAACATGACCTGGGCAAACTCTCAACGAGGTGGTTCTTGGGGATGACGATTCTGCGGTCTCAAAATATTTTTGTTTTTGAGAGAAAGAGGAATATATAATCTTATTTGAAAGATAATAACAATGTTTTATGTTGTTTTTTGGCCCCTTTACAACCAATTTTATATTTTAAGATAAATTTTACGCGCCCCCTTTTCTTTTTTACCTTCTGCCGTATCTACATGTATACCTGATGCAGATTCAAAACCCTCTTTTTAGACAATCTACATACTTTTAATGAGCTGGTAAGTCGCATCCTGCAACACTTAATACATTTTTTTAATACTTTGGCGTGGGCGCAAATGACCACAGTTGTTGATGCGCCCTCTAAACCCTATTCAATCAATCAATCTTACTCTGATGTATTAAAAAATCTTCTGGAAACTACACATCTTTAATTTCCAAAAGTTCAACAAATTATTTCTACAACTATCCCACAAATTTTGATTTATTACAAACATCCTTCCTCCACTTTTTAATGTCTATTTTTACAAATTCTATTACACTAATAATATGGAATCTAATGGACTATTATGACAACAAAACCTTTTTCATACCTTTTTTCCATTTCAGAGTATTGACATGGCATTGACATATTTCTAAAACACATCTAATCCCTAAACAAAACTGAACATAAAAGATTATAACATTTGTAGAAATATTAGAATTTCTGACCATGCTTTCTGCTGAATAGTAACAATAATAATGAATTCTATATTTCGTCAACAGATACTTTTGTCTATGTGTAACATTTTTTGCATGTATAAAGTATAAATGTAATGAATGTATAAAAAAGTATAAAATATTTACTCACTAATTCCACTTAGGAACTGAATTCCATTCAAAGAAAACATCTAAACAAAATATTGCAAGTTCAGAATGGCCATAATTGCATATGTGAAACTTGTAGTAATGTAATGTATGTTTTACTCACATGTTACTCATTAAAAAGCATATTCACATAATTCCCTAAGCAGCCCTACTTCATCTGAACAGAAAAACGGGAGCACTTGCACGAACGGTAAATTAATGGTAAATTAAATTAACTTATACTCTTAATTAGATATTTTCTTGTTGCTTTAAGGCAGAACTTTTAATTTTGGGCACATCTGCAATATTGAAGTACCTGCAGTAATTCAGTGCTTAATATGTGTTGGGAGGATGAGTTCGAGAGATAGAGAGCAGTGGACTTTTCTTGCTTTTCGAGACGTTTGTTCTCCTCCCCCCAACACCTTCAATAGTTTCAACTTACATGGATCGAAGGACCAGCTTTTAAACAGGTTGCATCTGTGTATTGAATTACTGCTATTACGGTTGGGAAAATAAGTTTGCAAATGACACAAGAAAAACATATATTAAATTTAAGCACTGAATACTACAATGTTTAACAAACGGTTTACATATATACATCCTTTATTGCTCGAGTCGAGGAACACAAGCTCGAGGAAATTGTGTTTGAAACAGTTGCTGGCCCAACGCCTTCTAAACATCTTCACGTAACGCGTGGCGCCGCCGGCGTTGCCAAGTTGCGCCCGCCTCAGGGAAAGCGGGCGGAAGGTTGCGCTGTGAAAACAATCTTATATTGGCGCTTGTCAGAAGGCACCGTTGCAACACATTCACTAGCACTGTTGGTACTGTCAACATTATCAAATTCTGTCCGCCTTAGGAAACGCGGAGCAGGAAGGCTTGCAGTGCAGAACCGAATTTGTATTGGCTTTCGTCAGAAACACCGTTACAACACACTCACTAACACTGTGGTACTGTCAGCATTATTAAGTTCTGCCCGCCTTAGGAAACGCGGAGCAGGAAAGCTTGCAGTGCAGAACCGAATTTGTATTGGCTTTCGTCAGAAACACCGTTACAACACACTCACTAACACTGTGGTACTGTCAGCATTATCAATTCTGTCCGCCTTAGGAAACGCGGAGCAGGAAAGCTTGCAGTGTATAAACTGCTCATTTTAGTTACCAAAACACTACACTTGAGAAAATAAAGCAAGCAGCACGCGTCGAAGACAACGGCTGCCAACACGCCATTACGATCCTTTCTGCTGCAAGACTCGGATCAGACTGACTGTGGCGTCGGGTGACGCAGGAAGGAAGAGGGGTCGCAGCCAATGAACGTGCGTCATTGGTAATTGTGAATTGCTAAATAAGTTTTAAGCGTTTGAGTTTAATAGATTTGGTTAGCATTTCAAAGTAGATTTTGAAATTGTTGAATTTTGAAATTATAAATTTATTTGAACTGATGCGTTTTCATTTGCTTTTATAACAGTGATTACGAATTCGCGGAAGCGATGTGGCGGCTTATTGTTGTCTTCGATTTTGTGCCGGAATTAAGAATGGATGTACTGCACAATTATTTTACGGACGTGCCTTTTAAATTTTGTGGAGTTGTATTTGCTCCACTGTCCCCCCAGAAATATTGTAATTAATTATTTATTTATTAATTTATGTAGTGTGCTCCGACATACACCCCCACAGAAAGCATATTGCTTTCGATATAAGAATGGAGGAGCAGTTGGCTATTTGGGTGGGAATACAAATGTAGAAGGTGTGGTAGGGACGGCCGAGGCCTGTGGATGGTTTGAGTGCACTGTGCTGTACAGAGTGTTGGGAAGTCCAATATTAAAAATGAAAACATTAAGTACAAACATTTTAAATAAAATAAAAACACCTTAAATACTAATAATGATAAATTGTGATGTTAAATGCTGCTAAGATTAAAGCGAGTAAGCAAAAGGGAACCTTCAACAGAAGGGCAAACGCGGAGCGTTTGATGGTGGGGGGCGATGAGCTAAGATAACATCGCGAAAAGGAACTTACATTGAGTGTAAGGCAATGAATTGTAAGCAGGTATTGCAGGAACCGTCATTGGGCGCATGCCGCTGCGTAACAACGACGAGAAATGTGCGATGAGCGTGGCTAACATCGCGAATGAAAACTCGTATTGAGTATTGCAATAACCTATGAATTGGTATTGGAGGAACCCGCAATGGGCGTATGTCGCTGCGTAACAACGACGAAAAGTGTGCGATGAGCGTAGCTAACATCGCGAATGAAAACTCGTATTGAGTATTGCAATAACCTATGAATAGTTATTGAAGGAACCCGCAATGGGCGTATGTCGCTGCGTAACAACGACGAAAAATGTGCGACTAGCTTAAAATATCTAATACTAGCACAAATTGAATTGACATCAGCACAAACCAAATTAAGGAAAGGCCTATTACTAACAATGCGATAATAATGACATACAAAACTACACAAGAAGGTAAATCCTAAACAATAGACATTACAATGACATAGAATAATAACAACCATGACAATGACATACAAGCTAAACACAAATATAAGCCCTGAGCAACACAATAACATGACATGAAAATGCACAAATATAAATCTTAAGCAATATAGTAACATAACATGAAGTACAATGATATAATACTTACAGCTAACTGACAACTAAATGAGAAGATGATGTACTATTCCAAAGGAAGGGGACACAATCTATTGATGTGTCTAATGAACACACCAGATTGTGTTTTAACTTCGACTGTCCTGACGCGCCCATCGCGTGCAGGAAACAGTTGCGAAATGATACCCATTCTCCATTCCAGAGGTGGGAGATTGTCATCCATGATTAGCACAGGGGTGCGCAAAGCTATGTTAGGTGAAGCAGTGTTCCACTTGCTTCGTTGTTGAAGCGACTGCAAATATTCCTTACTCCATCTTTTCCAGATGGTGCAGAGTGCATGCTGTGTTGAGTCCCAATGTGATCTTAAAGATTTGGGTTCAAAATAGTTGGGTTCTGGTAGTGCCTTGAGCGCTCTGCCTATTAGGAAGTGTCCTGGAGTAAGATAGTTGAATTCAGACACATCGTCAGTGGGACGAATAAGTGGTCTAGAGTTAAGTATGGCCTCCACGTGAGTTGTCACGGTGAGAAGCTGCTCATAAGAGAGCATTGTGTCACCTAGCTCCTTGATCAGATGGCGCTTTAACATTTTGATACCTGCCTCCCAAATGCCTCCAACATGGGGAGACCTGGGCGCTATAAAATGCCATTTAATACGAGAATTTGTACAGAAATCAATCACTGCCTTTTGGAATGCTAGAGATTGAAATAGCTTGTGGAGAGCTTCGAGACGCTTATTGGCGCCTACAAAGGTGGTAGCGTTGTCCGAATAAATGGCACTAGGCAAACCTCCCGAGCAGTGAAGCGCTTGAGAGCCATGAGAAAGCTTTCAGTGGTCAAATTACTAACAATTTCGATGTGAACTGCCTTGGTTACCATGCAAACAAATAAAGCAATGTAGACCTTTGTACAGGCCTTGCCACGGACACCAAACTTTAGCCAGAAATGCCCACTATAATCCACCCCCACAGTGGAAAATGCCGGGCTAGGTGTAACGCGCACAGAAGGCAAATTACCCATTAATTGCTGCGCCGGGGTAGGCGCATGTCTAAAGCAAGTTACACATCTACGAATCACTGATTTGATCGCTCTACGAAGCGAAATTATCCAAAAACGCTGTCGTAGGTGCACTGTCAGCACTTGTACATTGGCATGTGACAAATTCAAATGGGCATTGAGAATCAGAGCACTGGTGAAGTGATGTGTGCGAGGAAGAATCAGTGGGTGAAGCGTGTTGAACGGCAATTCTGCTTCTGATAATCTCCCGCCTACTCTTAAACATCCTTGCTCATCAATGAACGGGTTAAGTGGCAACAGACCACTATTGGCAGGGCAATTAGCATTGCTATCAAGTGCCTTTAAAACAGCTGGAAAGGCAGCTTGTTGTACAAGTTTTGATGCATTGCAACTCAGCAGCATCAAGTTCAGAGACTGTTAAATGTTGTGCCAAGGAGTTTTAAATTTTTCTACCTACCAGATTTTGATTTAAGCAAGGTAATAAATCTTAACATGTAAGCCATTACTCTTAAAACCTTGTAATAGGAGCCATAGTGTGAACAAATTCTGTCATTTAAATAATTTGAATTGACGTTAGAAAGAAGCAGGACAGAATTTTTAATAACTAAAATACCGTTAGTTGGCCATAATTCTGAGTGGAGTGTTAAAAAACTGGGCCGAACCACCAAATGCTGGAGTTGAGTAAGTCCCTTGGTTTCACACCGCGAGAGAGCAAATCAGCTGGGTTTTCTGCTGATTGCACGTGCCTCCAGGTAAATTCGTTGGTTGCCTCTCTGATATATTGAGCGCGATTGCGAGCGAAGATGTTACCTTTAAGAGGAGGTGTTTTTAACCAATCCAAAACAATATTGGAGTCGGTCCACAACATGACACTATCAGGCAGAAAATTGTTAGCAAAAATTTTTATTACCTTATTTACAAGTTTTGTTGAAGAGGACTGCTGCACACAGTTCCAGTCGAGGGATTGTGAGGGCCGCGTCACCCTTAGCCTTCATGCTAGATGGTACCACTCGTGATTTGGCACAGAGCAATTTAGAGGCATTGATGCTATGCTCATTTGTAGAGCGAATGTAGATGACAGCGCCATAAGCCTTCAGGCTACTGTCACAAAACCCGTGCAGCTGTATGTTCGAACAGTTCGAAGGCAGCACACACCGTGGTATTTCTAAATTGGGAATGTCCGCTAATGATAAAAATACCTCATGCCATTAGGGGCTATGTCAGGTGGTAATGTATGATCCCAACCTAAGTCATAACTCCACAATTTCTGAAATAACAACTTGCAAGCAATGATAGATGGAGCCAACAAACCTAAAGGATCGAAAAGAGAACAAATGACAGAAAGCATTGTTCTTTTAGTAAATTTGCTAGTGTTGAAATCAATTTTGTCAGACAATACCAAACTAGCATGTCCGTAGCAGTGTTCCAGGATAGCCCAAGAGTAGAAATCTGCTCAGAATCTTTAGAACCGAAAATCTTCTGACTAGATTTAGCTAACAAGGATGTTGACAGATTTTCAAGTGCTGCCTTATTATTCGAGGCCCATTTACGCAATAGAAACCACCCTTAGACAGGAGTGTGTTGATTTCGGCTATAAACATTTTTAGCAATATCAGTGGTTGAACAAGAGAACAAGAAATCATCCACATAAAAATTACTTGTCAATAAATGGGAACTCATGGGAAAGCTTGCCTTTTCATCGACTGCGAGCTGCTGTAATGTTCGAATCGCAAGAAAGGCAGCTGGTTTAAGACCATAGGTCACAGTAGTTAGCACGAAATCTTGTATAGGTTCAGAGGGACAATCTCTCCAGAGCACGTGCTGTAAGTTCCAATCAGTTTTATCTAAATCGACCTGGCGAAACATCATTTTTAAATCAGCAACAATGCCAATTTCGTTAAGTCTAAACTTGAGCAATAGATCAAAAAGATCATCCTGAATTTTGCCACCGTTCATAAGTGCATCATTAAGTGAGATGCCAGTGGTTGTTTTGGCAGAAGCATCAAAAACTACTCTTATGGGAGTACTTTCACTGTTTTTTAGGACCCCATGGTGTGGCATATAATAATTAACACAATCATTATAGGACAATGCAGGCTGCATATGTCCTAACTCTATGTACTCGTGGATGAACTCGTGATAGGATTTTTTTAATGATGGATCTCTTATGAATCTTTTTTCTAAGGCCAGAAGCCGTTTGGTTGCTTGAGCCTTGAGTCTCCTAACAGGTCCAATTTAGTGTTGGTAGGCAACCTTACTGTATACCTGCCTGTAGAATCCCTATAATGGGTGGACATGAAATGGGATTCGACACTTCCTCCTCATCGAGAATTAATTTGGTGGGTGTGACCTCCTCAATTTCCCAAATGTTTTAATCTCATTGGGTAGATTGAATGGGATTTGAACTAAATTGCACTGTGGTGAAGTATAGTTGTCTGAAGGAATTTTACCAGCAACTATCCAGCCTAATTCTGTATCCTGGAGTACAGGAAGATCTTTACTAAACCCTTTGCGCTGCCCAGGCAACAGAATGTCAAAGAAAACACCTGCTCCAAGCAAAAGGTCTATCGACTTTCGAGTGCTCGAATGAGTTGTCAGCATAAACAATATCAGTGGGCAAGTTCCAGTGATCAGTATGACACTACCACACAAAGATCTAGGTATATCAGAAACAATGGCACAAGTGATTGTTTGCGACCACTCGGAATTGATATTGCATGGCCTTATGGCAAAAGTAACACTGTGCGTGCTTGTCATTACATTAGAAGATATTCCTGAAATGGTGATTGGTGTTTTTACAGTAGGCAAATTAAGTGACGCTTGCAGCATTTCGAGTAATTAAATTCACGCTGCTACCTGTATCAAGAAGTGATACAAAGGTTTTAACCTTGCCATGTTGCAACACAAGCAATTTTTCGCAGTTGGAATGAGCACAGAACTAGCAGCTTTGGTTACGCTGCTTGGTATGGTGGGCAGCAAGATGTGTATCTGTTGGAGGGTTTTCACCAAAATGCAAAAGCTTGTGATGAGGCCTGGCACAAATTGCACACTTGAAATTGCAGGAGTGACCACTAGTTTTAGGATTGAAACATTTCACACATCTGCCAACCTTATTAATAAATTCCTGACGATTTTTAGGTGTAAGATCTAAAAACGCATGACAGTGTTTGATAAGATGTTCAGATTTACATTTGGGACAAGTTGGGGCCTTGTTTTTTCACACTATTGTTACTTGCAAACTTTGTTGAATTAGATTGCTCATTAAATTTTAATGAGGTCTGCACTGGATCGTCAATGACTCCTAAGCTACGTTGATGCAATTCTAAATATTCTAACAATGAGTCAAAGGTGGGCAGCTCTTTCTCTGACAATGATAGCTCCCACAATTTTAAGATGTCAGAAGGTAAGCCCTTTGAGATGAGAGCTATTAGTAACAAATCGGCGAGACTTGTTTTCTTGATTGATTCCCTTAATAGCATTCACATGCAGTCTATAAAATCAATTAAGTTTCTTAATGAATTGGCAGAACCTACAACGAGTTGGGGAGGTTTGAGGATACTGTTTAAATGACGGGCAACTAACGATCTGGGTGAATCGTATCTTTGTTTCAACAATTCCCAGGCAACATTGAAGTTACTATCTGTTATGGGCAAATTATGCAAAAGGTTTTTGGCATCTCCTTTGAGAGCACCAGAAAGATAGTAAAATTTACTAGAATTTGGTAATTCAGATTGTACAACTAGCCCTTCAAATACATTTTAAATGTCAACCAATTTAAAATATCCCCATCAAAGGTTGGTAATTTAATTTCAGGAAGCTTGATGTTGGCTTTGTTTGAACAAGAATTGCTACAAGAGTTGATAGTGTTGTCTAAATTAGTCTTTGCAGCATGAACTGATTCATAGTCTGATAATTTAGTGGATGCTGAAGCTTGAATTTCATAACATTTGGCAAGAAATTCTTCTAGCTCAGTATAGAACTCAGGTGATGCCTCAATGGCATCAACAGCAGCATCAAGTTTGTTGAAGACCTTGTCATAATTTTCTAATTTGATTGCAAGCTCTTTATGTTTATTTTGAGTGAGAGATTCATTCTCTGTTAAGAATTTGTTAATGGAAATAGAATTAACTTCCAGCCTGGTCATCAAGGTGGTGACCTTCTTAGGAGGAGTGTAGTTAGACATTTTGAATGTTTTATTTTTGTGGCTATTAAGAATTAATGTTCCACTTAACACTCAAGTTAATTAGCATCAGGTGCACCGATTGGGATTGGATGTGAAATTCTTAACAGGAAGCCAACACATAACAGACACTGATTGATATAACTAATCTTACACTTTGAAAATTACCTTCCTAACCTTAAAAGAATAATAACACATACATATAAATGACCCTTGAAAAATACTTGACACATAAGAGAAAATTTCACTGCACATAATAAACAACATAAATAAATCACACTGAATGAGCACTTGTAAATAAATAATGCCTTGAAACACTTTGTTGTTGCACGTCTGAGTGTAAAATAATTGTTGGTACTCACGACAATCATACAGAATAATAATCAGCTTCAGGTGAGCAATCATCTGTGATAAGTGCAGCTTGGCATGGAATGTACAGCTTGTTGGGTTGCACATGAAACATTTAACAAATGTATGAGTTGTGGTTCACAGAGAATGCAATGTTTCCCTTGAGAAAACCAAGATAAATTTCCTTAATAATAGCAGTAATCTCTTTGATACCCTTTTAGATTAGTTCATATATGCATGTACTTGATTGATATCATAAACAAGAGCATATATGGAACTAAATTTAACATTTTGAATAGCTTTTGATATAATAAATTTTTTAAATGTTGAATAAATATTAATGCTGGTTCAACTACTTCTCTATTACATAGAAGATAGTCGGCTCGAAAAAAGGACCAATCACGACTCGAAGGACCAGTGTGGGAGGATGAGTTCGAGAGATAGAGAGCAGTGGACTTTTCTTGCTTTTTCGAGACGTTTGTTCTCCTCCCCCAACACCTTCAATAGTTCAACTTACATGGATCGAAGGACCAGCTTTTAAACAGGTTGCATCTGTGTATTGAATTACTGCTATTACGGTTGGGAAAATAAGTTTGCAAATGACACAAGAAAAACATATATTAAATTTAAGCACTAAATACTACAATGTTTAACAAACGGTTACATATATACATCCTTTATTGCTCGAGTCGAGGAACACAAGCTCGAGGAAATTGTGTTTGAAACAGTTGCTGCCCAACGCCTTCTAAACATCTTCACGTAACGCGTGGCGCCGCCGGCGTTGCCAAGTTGCGCCCGCCTCAGGGAAAGCGGGCGGAAAGGTTGCGCTGTGAAAACAATCTTATATTGGCGCTCGTCAGAAGCACCGTTGCAACACATTCACTAGCACTGTGGTACTGTCAACATTATCAAGTTCTGTCCGCCTTAGGAAACGCGGAGCAGGAAGGCTTGCAGTGCAGAACCGAATTTGTATTGGCTTTCGTCAGAAACACCGTTACAACACACTCACTAACACTGTGGTACTGTCAGCATTATTAAGTTCTGCCCGCCTTAGGAAACGCGGAGCAGGAAAACTTGCAGTGCAGAACCGAATTTGTATTGGCTTTCGTCAGAAACACCGTTACAACACACTCACTAACACTGTGGTACTGTCAGCATTATCAAATTCTGTCCGCCTTAGGAAACGCGGAGCAGGAAAGCTTGCAGTGTATAAACTGCTCATTTTAGTTACCAAAACACTACACTTGAGAAAATAAAGCAAGCAGCACGCGTCGAAGACAACGGCTGCCACACGCCATTACGATCCTTTCTACTGCAACTCAGATCAGACTGACTGTGGCGTCGGGTGACGCAGGAAGGAAGAGGGGTCGCAGCCAATGAACGTGCGTCATTGGTAATTGTGAATTGCTAAATAAGTTTTAAGCGTTTGAGTTTAATAGATTTGGTTAGCATTTCAAAGTAGATTTTGAAATTGTTTGAATTTTGAAATTATAAATTTGTTTGAACTGATGCGTTTTTCATTTGCTTTTATAACAGTGATTACGAATTCGCGGAAGCGATGTGGGCGGCTTATTGTTGTCTTCGATTTTGTGCCGGAATTAAGAATGGATGTACTGCACAATTATTTTACGGACGTGCCTTTTAAATTTGTGGAGTTGTATTTGCTCCACTGTCCCCCCCAGAAATATTGTAATTAATTATTTATTTATTAATTTATGTAGTGTGGCTCCGACAATATGTACATATTAGTTCAAGTGTATCACATTCCGGCAAATCACATTGAGGAGCCAACATTACTCTCTTAATTTGATTGTTGGGTGGCTGCTACACAGGTGTCAGGTTTAAGTTAATTTTCCCCAAAACCACAATTCTGCTAACGTTCTTCCATTGAATTTTTTTCACATTTCTGACGTGACATGGTAATGCCGTAATAATATTTTTGTAGACTTCTTTTCTTTTCATATGTTAATAATTTTTTTTAAAAAATAGCCCTCGTTTAACAGGTCTCTGTAATTTAGTGAGAAAAATAATTATGATTGCAAAATACATGTTCATACGTGGTCTAATTTTAACGACATACGCTA
>JAHLJT010002406.1:33257229-33275429 GCA_031308135.1 Acheta domesticus
CTGAACCTCCTCTGCCACCCTTACAGGCGCTCTTGGGGAGCAGACCGTGTGGGTCTCTTGCGGTAGTATAGAACCCTCATCCGCTCTATTTTGATTATGGATGCATTGTAAATGAGTCAGCATCTCCATCAACCCTCCGGCCATTCTATACCATTCACAATGCCGGTATAGGATTAGTACAGGCGCCTACCGCACGAGTCGCATCGAATGCCTCTTGGCCGAAGCTGGAGAACCATCTCTGAGCCGAAGGCGAGATATTTTATTAGCCTCTTATGGCGCTAAAGTGTCAGGACTCTTTGACCATCCTTGTCGTCGAATAATCACCCACCCCAATTATGAGTCCTCTATTCTTCGAACATCTTTACCCCTATCCCTCAGGTATTCGATTGCGAACTTTTTGCGGGAACGAAATGTCGATCTTCCCACTCCTGTGAAACGCACAAGTGACCGGATTCCCTCTTGGAATTCTCTTCTTCCCCAATATTTATCTCAGACTCTCCAATCTATCCAAAAACAAACTACTAGTCCTCTGGTTTACCAGAAGCAATTTCTGGATATGAGAGAATCCTAATCCGGATCATTTATTCTTATACACGGATGGTTCATCGTGCAGCGACGCAGAGGCATGTTTTTATTGTATCAGAGCCACCAAATCATTTCGGCTTCACTCCCTGCAGTATTTCAATGCCGAAATGTTTGCAATTCTTGAGACCCAAAATACATCGAGTCAGCAACGTTGCGGCGAGTAGTTCTCTGTTCTGATTCTCTCGGCTCTTTCAAGCTGTCTGCTTTCCTTCGTCAGACTACCTGACGTTATCTGTTCAAAGCCTGATTCATCGTCTTCTGTCCCGCGCTATGACCTGTACTTAGTTGGGTCCCAGGCCACGTGAGTATCAGAGGGAATGAACTGGCCTACCAGGCGGCGGAATCAGTAATACTCGTAAAACTCGTATCGACAATTCCTTCTGTACATTGTCCGATGTAAGGCTTTCTTGAAACGATCCGTGCTTAGAGCGTGGCAAACAGAGTGGCACAATAGCACTTTCAAACTAAGTGCGATAAAAGATTCTGTTAATCCCTGGGCTTCCTCATCACGGTCCTCTAGGCGTGAGGAAGTCATTTTAACCCGTCTTCGTATCGGACCTGCCACTTTTTCTCACGGTTTCTTTCCTTCGAGGTGAAACTCCTCCCATCTGTGACTCGGGCAGGACAGTTCTTTCTGTGGAACACGTCCTCCTACACTGCACGAAATTTGTTGGCAACCGACGAAGACATGACCTGGGCAACTCTCAACGAGTGGTTCTTGGGGATGACGATTCTGCGGTCTCAAAATATTTTTGTTTTTTGAGAGAAGAGGAATATATAATCTATTTGAAAGATAATAACAATGTTTTATGTTGTTTTTTGGCCCTTTACAACCAATTTTATATTTTAAGATAAATTTTACGCGCCCCTTTTCTTTTTTATTCTCTGCCGTATCTACATGTATACCTGATGCAGAATTCAAACCCTCTTTTTAGACAATCTACATACTTTTAATGACTGGTAAGTCGCATCTGCAACACTTAATACATTTTTTTAATACTTTGGCGTGGGCGCAAATGACCACAGTTGTTGATTGCGCCCTCTAAACCCTATTCAATCAATCAATCTTACTCTGATGTATAAAAAATCTTCTGGAAACTACACATCTTTAATTTCCAAAAGTTCAACAAATTATTTCTACAACTATCCCACAAATTTTGATTTTATTACAAACATCCTTCCTCCACTTTTTAATGTCTATTTTTACAATTCTATTACACTAATAATATGGATTCTAATGGACTATATGACACAAAACCTTTTTCATACCTTTTTCCATTTCAAGTATTGACATGGCATTGACATATTTCTAAAACACATCTAATCCTAAACAAAACTGAACATAAAAGATTATAAACATTGTAGAAATATTAGAATTTCTGACCATGCTTCTGCTGAATAGTAACAATAATAATGAATTCTATATTTCGTCAACAGATACTTTTGTCTATGTGTACATTTTTGCATGTATAAAGTATAAATGTAATGAATGTATAAAAAAAGTAATAAAATATTTACTCACTAATTCCACTTAGGAACTGAATTTCCATTCAAAGAAAACATCTAAACAAAATATTGCAAGTTCAGAATGCCATAATTGCATATGTGAAACTTGTAGTAATGTAATGTATGTTTTACTCACATGTTAACTCATTAAAAGCATATTCACATAATTCCCTAAGCCAGCCCTACTTCATCTGAACAGAAAACGGGGCACTTGCACGAACGGTAATTAATGTACATTCTGAATTAACTTATACTCTTAATTAGATATTTTCTGTTTGCTTTAAGGCAGAACTTTTAATTTTTTGGCACATCTGCAATATGAAGTACCTGCAGATTCAGTGCTTAATATGTGTGGGAGGATGAGTTCGAGAGATAGAGAGCAGTGGACTTTTCTTGCTTTTCGAGACGTTTGTTCTCCTCCTCCCCCCAACCTTCAATAGTTCAACTTACATGGATCGAAGGACCAGCTTTTAAACAGGTTGCATCTGTGTATTGAATTACTGCTATTACGGTTGGGAAAAAAAGTTTGCAAATGACACAAGAAAAACATATATTAAATTTAAGCACTAAATACTACAATGTTTAACAAACGGTTACATATATACATCCTTTATTGCTCGAGTCGGAGAACACAAGCTCGAGGAAATTGTGTTTGAAACAGTTGCTGCCCAACGCCTTCTAAACATCTTCACGTAACGCGTGGCGCCGCCGGCGTTGCCAAGTTGCGCCGCCTCAGGGAAAGCGGGCGGAAAGGTTGCGCTGTGAAAACAATCTTATATTGGCGCTCGTCAGAAGCACCGTTGCAACACATTCACTAGCACTGTGGTACTGTCAACATTATCAAGTTCTGTCCGCCTTAGGAAACGCGGAGCAGGAAGGCTTGCAGTGCAGAACCGAATTTGTATTGGCTTTCGTCAGAAACACCGTTACAACACACTCACTAACACTGTGGTACTGTCAGCATTATTAAGTTCTGCCCGCCTTAGGAAACGCGGAGCAGGAAAGCTTGCAGTGCAAACCGAATTTGTATTGGCTTTCGTCAGAAACACCGTTACAACACACTCACTAACACTGTGGTACTGTCAGCATTATCAAGTTCTGCCCCCTTAGGAAACGCGGAGCAGGAAAGCTTGCAGTGTATAAACTGCTCATTTTAGTTACCAAAACACTACACTTGAGAAAATAAAGCAAGCAGCACGCGTCGAAGACAACGGCTGCCAACACGCCATTACGATCCTTTCTGCTGCAAGACTCAGATCAGACTGACTGTGGCGTCGGGTGACGCAGGAAGGGAAGAGGGGTCGCAGCCAATGAACGTGCGTCATTGGTAATTGTGAATTGCTAAATAAGTTTTAAGCGTTTGAGTTTAATAGATTTGGTTAGCATTTCAAAGTAGATTTTGAAATTGTTGAATTTGAAATTATAAATTTGTTTGAACTGATGCGTTTTTCATTTGCTTTTATAACAGTGATTACGAATTCGCGGAAGCGATGTGGCGGCTTATTGTTGTCTTCGATTTTGTGCCGGAATTAAGAATGGATGTACTGCACAATTATTTTACGGACGTGCCTTTTAAATTTTGTGGAGTTGTATTTGCTCCACTGTCCCCCCAGAAATATTGTAATTAATTATTTATTTATTAATTTATGTAGTGTGCTCCGACATACACCCCCACAGAAAGCATATTGCTTTCGATCGATATAAGAATGGAGGAGCAGTTGGCTATTTGGGTGGGAATACAAATGTAGAAGGTGTGGTAGGGACGGCCGAGGCCTGTGGATGGTTTGAGTGCACTGTGCTGTACAGAGTGTTGGGAAGTCCAATATTAAAAATGAAAACATTAAGTACAAACATTTTAAATAAAAATAAAAACACCTTAAATACTAATAATGATAAATTGTGATGTTAAATGCTGCTAAGATTAAAGCGAGTAAGCAAAAAGAACCTTCAACAGAAGGGCAAACGCGGAGCGTTTGATGGTGGGGGCGATGAGCTAAGCTAACATCGCGAAAAGGAACTTACATTGAGTGTAAGGCAATGAATTGTAAGCAGGTATTGCAGGAACCTGCATTGGGCGCATGCCGCTGCGTAACAACGACGAGAAATGTGCGATGAGCGTGGCTAACATCGCGAATGAAAACTCGTATTGAGTATTGCAATAACCCATGAATAGGTATTGGAGGAACCCGCAATGGGCGTATGTCGCTGCGTAACAACGACGAAAAATGTGCGATGAGCGTAGCTAACATCGCGAATGAAAACTCGTATTGAGTATTGCAATAACCTATGAATAGTTATTGAAGGAACCCGCAATGGGCGTATGTCGCTGCGTAACAACGACGAAAAATGTGCGACTAGCTTAAAATATCTAATACTAGCACAAATTGAATTGACATCAGCACAAACCAAATTAAGGAAAGGCCTATTACTAACAATGCGATAATAATGACATACAAAACTACACAAGAAGGTAAATCCTAAACAATAGACATTACAATGACATAGAATAATAACAACCATGACAATGACATACAAGCTAAACACAAATATAAGCCCTGAGCAACACAATAACATGACATGAAAATGCACAAATATAAATCTTAAGCAATATAGTAACATAACATGAAGTACAATGATATAATACTTACAGCTAACTGACAACTTAAATGAGAAGATGATGTACTATTCCAAAGGAAGGGGACACAATCTATTGATGTGTCTAATGAACACACCAGATTGTGTTTTAACTTCGACTGTCCTGACGCGCCCATCGCGTGCAGGAAACAGTTGCGAAATGATACCCATTCTCCATTCCAGAGGTGGGAGATTGTCATCCATGATTAGCACAGGGGTGCGCAAAGCTATGTTAGGTGAAGCAGTGTTCCACTTGCTTCGTTGTTGAAGCGACTGCAAATATTCCTTACTCCATCTTTTCCAGATGGTGCAGAGTGCATGCTGTGTTGAGTCCCAATGTGATCTTAAAGATTTGGGTTCAAAATAGTTGGGTTCTGGTAGTGCCTTGAGCGCTCTGCCTATTAGGAAGTGTCCTGGAGTAAGATAGTTGAATTCAGACACATCGTCAGTGGGACGAATAAGTGGTCTAGAGTTAAGTATGGCCTCCACGTGAGTTGTCACGGTGAGAAGCTGCTCATAAGAGAGCATTGTGTCACCTAGCTCCTTGATCAGATGGCGCTTTAACATTTTGATACCTGCCTCCCAAATGCCTCCAACATGGGGAGACCTGGGCGCTATAAAATGCCATTTAATACGAGAATTTGTACAGAAATCAATCACTGCCTTTTGGAATGCTAGAGATTGAAATAGCTTGTGAGAGCTTCGAGACGCTTATTGGCGCCTACAAAGGTGGTAGCGTTGTCCGAATAAATGGCACTAGGCAAACCTCGCCGAGCAGTGAAGCGCTTGAGAGCCATGAGAAAGTTTTCAGTGGTCAAATTACTAACAATTTCGATGTGAACTGCCTTGGTTACCATGCAAACAAATAAAGCAATGTAGACCTTTGTACAGGCCTTGCCACGGACACCAAACTTTAGCCAGAAATGCCCACTATAATCCACCCCCACAGTGGAAAATGCCGGGCTAGGTGTAACGCGCACAGAAGGCAAATTACCCATTAATTGCTGCGCCGGGTAGGCGCATGTCTAAAGCAAGTTACACATCTACGAATCACTGATTTGATCGCTCTACGAAGCGAAATTATCCAAAACGCTGTCGTAGGTGCACTGTCAGCACTTGTACATTGGCATGTGACAAATTCAAATGGGCATTGAGAATCAGAGCACTGGTGAAGTGATGTGTGCGAGGAAGAATCAGTGGGTGAAGCGTGTTGAACGGCAATTCTGCTTCTGATAATCTCCCGCCTACTCTTAAACATCCTTGCTCATCAATGAACGGGTTAAGTGGCAACAGACCACTATTGGCAGGGCAATTAGCATTGCTATCAAGTGCCTTTAAAACAGCTGGAAAGGCAGCTTGTTGTACAAGTTTGATGCATTGCAACTCAGCAGCATCAAGTTCAGAGACTGTTAAATGTTGTGCCAAAGGAGTTTTAAATTTTTCTACCTTACCAGATTTTGATTTAAGCAAGGTAATAAATCTTAACATGTAAGCCATTACTCTTAAAACCTTGTAATAGGAGCCATAGTGTGAACAAATTCTGTCATTTAAATAATTTGAATTGACGTTAGAAAGAAGCAGGACAGAATTTTTAATAACTAAAATACCGTTAGTTGGCCATAATTCTGAGTGGAGTGTTAAAAAACTGGGCCCGAACCACCAAATGCTGGAGTTGAGTAAGTCCCTTGGTTTCACACACCGCGAGAGAGCAAATCAGCTGGGTTTTTCTGCTGATTGCACGTGCCTCCAGGTAAATTCGTTGGTTGCCTCTCTGATATATTGAGCGCGATTGCGAGCGAAGATGTTACCTTTAAGAGGAGGTGTTTTTTAACCAATCCAAAACAATATTGGAGTCGGTCCACAACATGACACTATCAGGCAGAAAATTGTTAGCAAAAATTTTTATTACCTTATTTACAAGTTTTGTTAAGAGGACTGCTGCACACAGTTCCAGTCGAGGGATTGTGAGGGCCGCGTCACCCTTAGCCTTCATGCTAGATGGTACCACTCGTGATTTGGCACAGAGCAATTTAGAGGCATTGATGCTATGCTCATTTGTAGAGCGAATGTAGATGACAGCGCCATAAGCCTTCAGGCTACTGTCACAAAACCCGTGCAGCTGTATGTTCGAACAGTTCGAAGGCAGCACACACCGTGGTATTTCTAAATTGGGAATGTCCGCTAATGATAAAAATACCTCATGCCAATTAGGGGCTATGTCAGGTGGTAATGTATGATCCCAACCTAAGTCATAACTCCACAATTTCTGAAATAACAACTTGCAAGCAATGATAGATGGAGCCAACAAACCTAAAGGATCGAAAAGAGAACAAATGACAGAAAGCATTGTTCTTTTAGTAAATTTGCTAGTGTTGAAATCAATTTTGTCAGACAATACCAAACTAAGCATGTCCGTAGCAGTGTTCCAGGATAGCCCAAGAGTAGAAATCTGCTCAGAATCTTTAGAACCGAAAATCTTCTGACTAGATTTAGCTAACAAGGATGTTGACAGATTTTCAAGTGCTGCCTTATTATTCGAGGCCCATTTACGCAATAGAAAACCACCCTTAGACAGGAGTGTGTTGATTTCGGCTATAACATTTTTAGCAATATCAGTGGTTGAACAAGAGAACAAGAAATCATCCACATAAAAATTACTTGTCAATAAATGGGAACTCATGGGAAAGCTTGCCTTTTCATCGACTGCGAGCTGCTGTAATGTTCGAATCGCAAGAAAGGCAGCTGGTTTAAGACCATAGGTCACAGTAGTTAGCACGAAATCTTGTATAGGTTCAGAGGGACAATCTCTCCAGAGCACGTGCTGTAAGTTCCAATCAGTTTTATCTAAATTGACCTGGCGAAACATCATTTTTAAATCAGCAACAATGCCAATTTCGTTAAGTCTAAACTTGAGCAATAGATCAAAAAGATCATCCTGAATTTTGCCACCGTTCATAAGTGCATCATTAAGTGAGATGCCAGTGGTTGTTTTGGCAGAAGCATCAAAAACTACTCTTATGGGAGTACTTTCACTGTTTTTTAGGACCCCATGGTGTGGCATATAATAATTAACACAATCATTATAGGACAATGCAGGCTGCATATGTCCTAACTCTATGTACTCGTGGATGAACTCGTGATAGGATTTTTTTAATGATGGATCTCTTATGAATCTTTTTTCTAAGGCCAGAAGCCGTTTGGTTGCTTGAGCCCTTGAGTCTCCTAACAGGTCCAATTTAGTGTTGGTAGGCAACCTTACTGTATACCTGCCTGTAGAATCCCTATAATGGGTGGACATGAAATGGGATTCGACCACTTCCTCCTCATCGAGAATTAATTTGGTGGGTGTGACCTCCTCAATTTCCCAAAATGTTTTAATCTCATTGGGTAGATTGAATGGGATTTGAACTAAATTGCACTGTGGTGAAGTATAGTTGTCTGAAGGAATTTTACCAGCAACTATCCAGCCTAATTCTGTATCCTGGAGTACAGGAAGATCTTTACTAAACCCTTTGCGCTGCCCAGGCAACAGAATGTCAAAGAAAACACCTGCTCCAAGCAAAAGGTCTATCGACTTCGAGTGCTCGAATGAGTTGTCAGCATAAACAATATCAGTGGGCAAGTTCCAGTGATCAGTATTGACACTAACACACAAAGATCTAGGTATATCAGAAACAATGGCACAAGTGATTGTTTGCGACCACTCGGAATTGATATTGCATGGCCTTATGGCAAAAGTAACACTGTGCGTGCTTGTCATTACATTAGAAGATATTCCTGAAATGGTGATTGGTGTTTTTACAGTAGGCAAATTAAGTGACGCTGCAGCATTTCGAGTAATTAAATTCACGCTGCTACCTGTATCAAGAAGTGATACAAAGGTTTTAACCTTGCCATTGTTGGCAACACAAGCAATTTTCGCAGTTGGAATGAGCACAGAACTAGCAGCTTTGGTTACGCTGCTTGGTATGGTGGCAGCAAGATGTGTATCTGTTGGAGGGTTTTCACCAAAATGCAAAAGCTTGTGATGAGGCCTGGCACAAATTGCACACTTGAAATTGCAGGAGTGACCAGTAGTTTTAGGATTGAAACATTTCACACATCTGCCAACCTTATTAATAAATTCCTGACGATTTTTAGGTGTAAGATCTAAAAACGCATGACAGTGTTTGATAAGATGTTCAGATTTACATTTGGGACAAGTTGGGGCCTTGTTTTTCACACTATTGTTACTTGCAAACTTTGTTGAATTAGATTGCTCATTAAATTTTAATGAGGTCTGCACTGGATCGTCAATGACTCCTAAGCTACGTTGATGCAATTCTAAATATTCTAACAATGAGTCAAAGGTGGGCAGCTCTTTCTCTGACAATGATAGCTCCCACAATTTTAAGATGTCAGAAGGTAAGCCCTTTGAGATGAGAGCTATTAGTAACAAATCGGCGAGACTTGTTTCTTGATTGATTCCCTTAATAGCATTCACATGCAGTCTATAAAAATCAATTAAGTTTCTTAATGAATTGGCAGAACCTACAACGAGTTGGGGAGGTTTGAGAATACTGTTTAAATGACGGGCAACTAACGATCTGGGTGAATCGTATCTTTGTTTCACAATTCCCAGGCAACATTGAAGTTACTATCTGTTATGGGCAAATTATGCAAAAGGTTTTTGGCATCTCCTTTGAGAGCACCAGAAAGATAGTAAATTTACTAGAATTCGGTAATTCAGATTGTACAACTAGCCCTTCAAATACATTTTAAATGTCAACCAATTTAAAATATCCCCATCAAAGGTTGGTAATTTAATTTCAGGAAGCTTGATGTTGGGCTTTGTTTGAACAAGAATTGCTACAAGAGTTGATAGTGTTGTCTAAATTAGTCTTTGCAGCATGAACTGATTCATAGTCTGATAATTTAGTGGATGCTGAAGCTTGAATTTCATAACATTTGGCAAGAAATTCTTCTAGCTCAGTATAGAACTCAGGTGATGCCTCAATGGCATCAACAGCAGCATCAGTTTGTTGAAGACCTTGTCATAATTTTCTAATTTGATTGCAGCTCTTTATGTTTATTTTGAGTGAGAGATTCATTCCTCTGTTAAGAATTTGTTAATGGAAATAGAATTAACTTCCAGCCTGGTCATCAAGGTGGTGACCTTCTTAGGAGGAGTGTAGGTTAGACATTTGAATGTTTTATTTTTGTGGCTATTAAGAATAATTGTTCCACTTAACACTCAAGTTATTAGCATCAGGTGCACCGATTGGGATTGGATGTGAAATTCTTAACAGGAAGCCAACACATAACAGACACTGATTGATATAAACTAATCTTACACTTTGAAAATTACCTTCCTAACCTTAAAAGAATAATAACACATACATATAAATGACCCTTGAAAAATACTTGACACATAAGAGAAAATTTCACTGCACATAATAAACAACATAAATAAATCACACTGAATGAGCACTTGTAAATAAATAATGCCTTGAAACACTTTGTTGTTGCACGTCTGAGTGTAAAATAATTGGTTGGTACTCACGACAATCATACAGAATAATAATCAGCTTCAGGTGAGCAATCATCTGTGATAAGTGCAGCTTGGCATGGAATGTACAGCTTGTTGGGTTGAACATGAAACATTTAACAAATGTATGAGTTGTGGGTTCACGAGAGAATGCAATGTTTCCTTGAGAAAAACCAAGATAAATTTCCTTAATAATAGCAGTAATCTCTTTGATACCTTTTAGATTAGTTCATATATGCATGTACTTGATTGATATCATAAACAAGAGCATATATGGAACTAAATTTAACATTTTGAATAGCTTTTGATATAATAAATTTTAAAATGTTGAATAAATATTAATGCTGGTTCAACTACTTCTCTATTACATAGAAGATAGTCGGCTCGAAAAAGGACCAATCCGGCTCGAAAGGACCAGTGTGGGAGGATGAGTTCGAGAGATAGAGAGCAGTGGACTTTTCTTGCTTTTCGAGACGTTTGTTCTCCTCCCCCCAACACCTTCAATAGTTCAACTTACATGGATCGAAGGACCAGCTTTTTAAACAGGTTGCATCTGTGTATTGAATTACTGCTATTACGGTTGGGAAAATAAGTTTGCAAATGACACAAGAAAAACATATATTAAATTTAAGCACTGAATACTACAATGTTTAACAAACGGTTACATATATACATCCTTTATTGCTCGAGTCGAGGAACACAAGCTCGAGGAAATTGTGTTTGAAACAGTTGCTGCCCAACGCCTTCTAAACATCTTCACGTAACGCGTGGCGCCGCCGGCGTTGCCAAGTTGCGCCCGCCTCAGGAAAGCGGGCGGAAAGGTTGCGCTGTGAAAACAATCTTATATTGGCGCTCGTCAGAAGCACCGTTGCAACACATTCACTAGCACTGTGGTACTGTCAACATTATCAAATTCTGTCCGCCTTAGGAAACGCGGAGCAGGAAGGCTTGCAGTGCAGAACCGAATTTTGTATTGGCTTTCGTCAGAAAACACCGTTACAACACACTCACTAACACTGTGGTACTGTCAGCATTATTAAGTTCTGCCCGCCTTAGGAAACGCGGAGCAGGAAAGCTTGCAGTGCAGAACCGAATTTGTATTGGCTTTCGTCAGAAACACCGTTACAACACACTCACTAACACTGTGGTACTGTCAGCATTATCAAATTCTGTCCGCCTTAGGAAACGCGGAGCAGGAAAGCTTGCAGTGTATAAACTGCTCATTTTAGTTACCAAAACACTACACTTGAGAAAATAAAGCAAGCAGCACGCGTCGAAGACAACGGCTGCCAACACGCCATTACGATCCTTTCTACTGCAAGACTCAGATCAGACTGACTGTGGCGTCGGGTGACGCAGGAAGGGAAGAGGGGTCGCAGCCAATGAACGTGCGTCATTGGTAATTGTGAATTGCTAAATAAGTTTTAAGCGTTTGAGTTTAATAGATTTGGTTAGCATTTCAAAGTAGATTTTGAATTGTTGAATTTTGAAATTATAAATTTATTTGAACTGATGCGTTTTTCATTTGCTTTTATAACAGTGATTACGAATTCGCGGAAGCGATGTGGCGGCTTATTGTTGTCTTCGATTTTGTGCCGGAATTAAGAATGGATGTACTGCACAATTATTTTACGGACGTGCCTTTTAAATTTTGTGGAGTTGTATTTGCTCCACTGTCCCCCCAGAAATATTGTAATTAATTATTTATTTATTAATTTATGTAGTGTGCTCCGACAATATGTACATATTAGTCAAGTGTATCACATTCTCCAAATCACATTGAGGACCAACATGTACTCTTAATTTGATTGTGGGTGGCTGCTACAAGGTGTCAGGTTTAAGGTTAAGTTTCTCCAAAACCAACAATTCTGCATAACGTTCTTCCATTGAATTTTTTCACATTTCTGACGTGACATGGTAATGCCGTAATATATTTTTGTAGACTTCTTTTCTTTTCATATGTTATATTTTTTTAAAAAATAGCCAGCGTTTAAAGGTCTCTGTAATTTAGTGAGAAAAAATAATTATGATTGCAAAATACATGTTCATCGTGGTCTAATTTTAACGACATACGCTAAGAACTCAATATTTTGACATTCATAGCTTACCCTTCACAATTTTCGCTACATTGGCCATGACGCTGCTCTCAGGAAATTTTATTTCTTTTCAAGAATGTTTTTCTGCTCGTACACTTTCAGAAGAATTTTACCCGTAAGACCCACCCACATTTTCTGCTTAACTGGAGAGTTGTTTCGCATATTACAAGGCACTGATGATAATGCCACGCACAGTATACAATATAAGTTCCCCTCGAAAACAAATCGCGCACTGGAAACGCAATGTATTAACTTTTAAATAAGAAATGCGGGTCCGGGCTCGCTCGCGTAAGCTCTCAACTCAGCTCTTTGTCGCTAGACGGTCGGAGTTGGCACACACTCATTTTGTAAGCACGCATGCCAATCCCCAGCGAAGAAGGAAAACGTTCCTATCTGCAATACTTCTATTACATGGGGAATTTAAAATGGAGTTGGTCCCTACGTTCTCCAACTTAAATTCTAATCAAAAGTCCCTAAGCCAATGTAGTACGTATGGCGGGTGATTTACGGTATTGCCATGGTATTCCGGGTCATATCTTACGTGAAACACATCTTAGAAGGGAGTCAAACAAATTATAATATTTATTTATTAGTAGTGGTAGTTTATTAGTAGTAGTTTATTAATATACAAATTATAATATTTACCTTCTTTAATCCCTGTGAGAGAAAAGGGGAGGTGGCGATTTTTGAGAAAATTTTGAAAATATTCTAGGTCTTTATGTAAAGGATTCCTTAAAAAACCAAAATATCTATCTCAAATTCGAGGGTCCACTGTATGAATCGGGAAACATGTATAGTTTTGGCGCTAATGTTGTTCACTGACGGACCGTCAGACAAAAGTGAAAAAAACAACAACAAAGCACTTTAACGGTAAGGACCCGAGAAAACGTAATTAAAAAAATACACTGCAGCATTACGTAACTTTGTATGTAGTATATGCGAGAATAAACTCGTAGTGCTACAGAATGACACAGTCTTTCCCGCATTTCTATTTCCTTTGGTCTCGGCTAGCTATTCGGACTTGCGACATACTCTTGCCAGCTGTCATCTCTCGCGCGCAAAGTATATTTTTTTGACATTTAATTTTTCGGTTTCCTAATAGTAGAACGGAAATATTATTTAAAGAACAGTAAAAACCTCGTTCTAAGTGGCAATTTTCTTTGAAAAATTGGGAGCCGTTTTTAAGAAAATGACGTTTAAGCTACCGTAAATGCGAAATTTGAAGGTCTTTCTCACGGAAACGTTTTGAGTTCTCGAAAAACAGCGTTAGAAGTCATTTGAAGAACTCACATCAACTTACAAATATAACAGTGGTTACAAATTGCTGGAAATATGCATATTAACGGTGTGCAAGATCTTTCAAAAAAATTACATTTGTGTAATTTTTGAAAAAACGAAAAAATACCCCAAAATGAACTTTACGTCATATTAAAGGGTGTAATTAGCACCATCCGTTCGCAAAGTTTGAAGAAAAAAATTGGAGCCATTGACATTATTTAAAGCACATGTAACCCTAAAAATAATAATGTGAACAAATCGCTGCTAATGTAAATAGTAACGACGTGAGAGCCAGGTCAAAAAATTACATTTTTGTAATTTTAAAAACAACAAAAAAACAAATGGATGGATCCAACTGCTGTTTATGTCATCTCACAGAGTATATTTAATACTAACCATACCAAACGTTTAAAGAAAAAATTGGAGCCGTTTTTGTGAAAATCGTGTTTTTGTAATTGTTTAAAATTGCACATATTTCACGCAATATAGGGCGAAAACTACTAAAATGTTCAAAAAAATGTACATGACCTTAATGATATAACTCATTATGGAGAGCAAATTTTATTTGAAGGAAAAATCTATCTTCAATTTCTACTTTCCCGTATACGTAGTATACGTGAAAGTTATGTAATGTTGCGGAAAATCCAGATTTCAGCGGAAACACACGTTTTGGAGTTCCTTTATACCGGAAAAGTGGTTCTTTTCAAAACTTCCGTCCGTCTGTCTCTCTCTGTCCGTCCGTCCGTCTGTGAACAACCGTAGCGCCGAAACCATAAGTACGATTTCATCCATAATGAATATTTCGCAGCCGATCTGGTTCCACTCGAGGCGCCGCGATCTTGAAATATAATCTTCTAAAATTTAAAAAGTAAAATTTGGGGGTATTTTACATCAAGCCCCCCGGACTTTTTCAAAATTTTCTCAAAAATGACTCCAAATTTGTTCTTAAAATTTCTTCTAAGAATAGAATAAAATACGCGTATAAAGGTGGGATAGGTCCCATTTTCACGGTTAAATCTGAATTTTCAAAAATTGTAAAAGTTTGAAATTTTTTCGGCGTTTCCTAGAACCACAAATTGAAGATAGAGATATTTCCTTCAAATAAAATGTGTTGCCCAAAGTAAGTTCTTTCGTCATGTACATTTTTTGAACGTAGCAGCAATATTTAGAATTTTAAAAAAATTACAAAAATCAGATTTTCTCAAAAATGGCTCCAAATTTTTTCTTTAAATTTTTTGCAGGGATAGTGCTAAATGTGCTCTATGAGATGGGATTAACGCCATTTTGCTCTATTCTTGTGTATTTTCAAAAATTACAAAAATGTAATTTTTTGGAACTGTCTCTCACATCGTTAATATTTACATTAGCGGCGATTTGTTCACATTATTATATTAATGAGTACATGTGCTTTAAATAATGTCAAATAAAGTTTCTCGAAAACTCAACCGTTTTCTATGAAAACTAGCTCAAATATCCGCCTTTTCAGAGACGCTCGAACGCTATTTTATCAAAATTTTTTTCTTCAAACTTTTCGAACAGATAGTACTAATTTCACTCTTGAATATGACGTAAAGTTCAGTTTGATGTATTATTTTGTTTTTTCAAAAATTACACTAATGTAACTTTTTTTAAATATCTGTCACCCTGTCTGTTAATATCCACATTTCCAGCAATTTGTTAACATTCTTGTATTTGTGAGTTAAAGTGCTTACGTTTCTCGAAAATTCAATAATATTTTGGGAAAAAGAGCTTCAAATATTGCATATATAGTAGCACTCAAATGCCATTTTCTTAAAAACGGCTGAAAATGTTTTCAAGAAGATTGCCAATTAGAACAAGGTTTTACTGTTCTTGAATATTCTTAAAAGAGTATTTCCGTTTGTCATAAGGAAACCGAAAAATTAAGAAAATGTAAAAAAAATTGTGGAGTGGGCGGCGATAGATGTCAGCTGGCAAGAGTACGTGGCAAGTCCGAATAGCTAGCCGAGACCAAAAGAAATAGAAAACGAATACGAGAAAGGCTGTGCCATTCTGTAGCACCACTAGTTTGTAGTTGTAGGAAGATCCCGAAAAAGTTCAAACTTTGGAATTATTAAAATTAAGAGTTAACCGTGAAAATTGGATCTATGCCGCCATTAGAAGTGTATTTTACACTATTCTTACAAGAAATTTAAAGAAAAAATTTAGAGCCGTTTTTGAGAAAATTTTGAAAATGTCCGGGGGTCTTCATGTAAAGTACCCTCAAATTTTGAAGAAAGTTTCTCAAAATCGAGGCGCCACGAGTGGACGTAGATCGACCGGGGAATATCCATTTTGGAAGAAATCGCACGTATGGTTTACGCGCTAATGTTGTTCACAGACTGATGGGACAGACAGACAGACAGACACACAGACAGGCGGACGGACGGACGTTTTGACCCACTTTTTCGGTATCAGGGAACCCCAAAACTTGTATTTCCGTTGAAATCTTGAAATCGATTTTCCGCATTATTACATAACTTTTCCTATACTACTTATATTTCTCCCTCTATGCGTATGTATCCATGAAAGTAAAAGCATGTAAAGGATCTTTTGAAAAAAAAAAGTATCTAAATATTAATTTCAAATGCAATCCGCATCATACGACGGCATGTCAAAATACATGTAGTTAAAAACTCCTAAACGAAAGGTATTGGGGCCTTAAAAACTAAAATATTGAGGCCGAAAGCCTCAAAGAAACATTTCTCACACTGAAATCAACAGGATGAGATAAATTTGGACATTATATTACATTTTTGCTCGGCTTATCGATGTTATCCAATACCAACTATATTACTCGGCGCTGGTGACGTTCTTTGTTTGTTACGTCATGTCATGAAGACTTAGATTTCTCCATATTGTATGTATGCTCTCTGTGTACAGTAATTCAAGATAATGCAAATAAACGTAAATATTCTCGCAGCAACAATTAGAAGTATTAAATAGTTGCTTCATATCGATGAAGATTGCTTTTTGTGTGTATAGTGCAAATGTTCATCTGTCGAATGTAAGTATTGAGTCTTGTTTCTGTGAAAAGTTTCTGATATAACCTACAGTACTCATGCACTTGGCATGGTTAATCACAAAACGCTCATGTTATTCTTATTCAAAATCTTTTTGTCCGTTTTTATCGCTCACTCCTCAAATGTCAAACTCTGCTAATTTAAGTCAATATACATTCATGGACACGGCTATTTAAATCGTGAATTAAAAATGAAATTTGGTGAAAGCATAGGTCTACATTTCTTTCACAATATTGTTTTTTTTCTGGTGTGGTTGTTTTTAAAGAATAATATAAATCATTCAATAGAAATAATTGTTTTACCTTGTTTATTCGATTTCATTTCTTTGAAGGTGGGTGGAATTCACTTTGATAAAAGATAAATTCGCTGCAATTCCTTACACTATGATGAAAAGTCACGAAAGGAGTTAGTGTACTACGAGATGACCGAGACTCAAGGAAGGAACCACCTCCACAAAATTTCTAGAATGTTCTGCGTGCGAATACAAATGATAAGGCAGAAGAAAATTTGAGAAGGGCGTTATCTTCTTTCTACCGCCCCTTTTTCAGCTGGTCGATGGTGCGAGCGGCGGTCGAAGAGAAGACCGACGCTGGTAAGTCGAAGGTTGTGGGAGGAAGGCGTGTTAGAATATATATATATATATATATATATATATATATATATATATATATATATTATTATATTTATTTCGCTGGTCCGGCGCTTCTCGATACTATCTCACCTGTTCAGAGACGTGCAGAATCTATAAGTATATGAGAAATGAAACTAATTACTTGATGTTTTATGCGATTAAATTGCATGGATGTACGTGTCAGTTCAGTAAAAAAGTGAAATAATATTCCAAGATTAGGGTTATGCTTGCCCTATCCTGTATTTTCGCATGGAAAACTTTTAAGTTGCTTTCTCGAGAATAAAAAAAACTTTTATAATATTTTTGTGACTATCAAGGAAAGCGAAAAGCTAATTGTCAAGGATGATTGTATAATTACTCCAAATGTTTTAAGGAAGTGTTGTGAATTGTTACAAGAACGTGTCTACGTGTAATACTGAATAAACCTTTATTCAAAATGTGTTTCAAACATCAATTTCGTTGATTTTATTTTAAATTCTGTAAGTACATTGGAAGTTACCTTTTTAATTTTTTAAACAAATATACATGTTTCGTTAACAACTTCCCCTCTTAATGTGGAAAAGGATAGATAGGGAATTTAAAATGTGAGAGTTTTCGAACGGGTACGCTAGTTTGATATATTCTGAAATATTATACCTGGAACTGTTAAGTTTTCCGTGTATTGAGCACTCGTGCTACGGGTTTCAACAAAAATTGAAGTAGTCTCAACTCTTAACTGAAGGAAATTTTCGTTTTGCAACATCATCTTAGCTTCTTTGTTTTTATGCTGTACCGAATCTTCCACGTATCCTTCAGGTACCTGTGAATTTTTCCACCCACCATGTCTTTTAATATTTGTTAAAGTAGCTCCAGCGTCTGCCAATATCGTAGCGGAAGACCGCCTAAAATAATGTCCAGTGTAC
>JAHLJT010002406.1:33276429-33351716 GCA_031308135.1 Acheta domesticus
AAGATGTTAAGCTACTACATTTTTTAAAGCAGGGAACACACAACAATTACAGCTTTGGTGCATCATATGAGAACTGAAGAGAAAAATCACATTTTTCGGGAGCTGAAACAAATTTCCGAAGAACCACCTCTACAGAATAAAAGAGATAATCAGTTTTTCGAACTACAAAAGTATTGCTATTCACTTGTGTTACACTAGTATTTAAGTTTTTGTGGTTTTGTTTAAATTTTGTTTTCATTTCTTAATAATATTACAAAAGAAGCTGGAGAAGGGAATGAATCTTCTTACAATGAACTTCACTCATGTATCCTAGACAGACATTTCGAATCAGGTCACATTGGGATCTCTCTCTCTCTCTTGACGAAAAGCAACGTGGGAAGTGAAGAGAAACTTCTAAGGTTAGTTCTGGCTAGTTGATCGCATTCTTTGATTTGTCTATATTTTTTGTTGGCTGATATACTGATTTTCTAATAAACTCGAGCACATATATATGGATGTAGGTCCTTGGCGTCTTTTCGGCGTATTCAGCGGCGGCAGCGGCGTCGCCCACGTGACTCGCACGGCCCGGCTCGGCGCGGCCCCGCCCCGCTATCGACCTCTCGCTCCCGCCCCCGCCGCCGCGCTCCACGTCCCACGTCCCCGAGTGGCGGGGTCCACGCACGCACTCACTGCGGCCTAATATGCGAAGGTCATGGCACGCCCCCGCGCCGCACGCGGCAGAGCAGCTCCCTCACACTTGCCACGTCTAGCGCTGTATATCCCAAAACACCATTGTGTGTTATGAGATAACGCACGAAAGGCGCGACCGGACGCTGATTGGAATACGTAAAGAAAACAAAACTCGCCAAGAATTATAATCAACAATACTTAGGAGTTATTATTCCGCGATGAAAAAATTCAGTTCCCTGAAAAGAGATTTTGCGTTAACTTCGCTTTTTTTTCTTTTTAAAAATTGGTCATAAGAAATGTTGAGTAATTATTCTTAAATGATATTTAAAATTTTATTATTAAGATTGTTGTTAACAAAACAAATAACGCTTATTATTCCTTAATTTTGGTATTTATATTATTAATGAATTAGTCTTCATTATTATACTTATCGTATTAATTTTGTGAAATATAAAATACTAGATACACAATAGAGTTCTCTAATACGTTACTGCGTATTATTATTGTAACTAAACCAAACTCAGTAAACTCGTTTCTGCAAGGTCTAAGTAAACAAAATTACACTAATGTAATTTTTTTTTGAAAGATTTCTCACACCGTTAATATGCACGATTTCTACAATTTGTAAACACTATTGTATTTGTAAGTTAAAGTACTTTAAATGACTTCAGATCAAAGTTTTCGAAAACACAAAAGATTCCTCTGAAAAAGAGCTTCAAATTTCGCATTTGCGGTAGCGATAAATCGCCATTCTGTTAAAAACGGCTCTAAAGTTTGTTTTAGAAAATTGCCATTTAGGACGAGGTTTTACTGTTCTTTAATATTCTTAAAATAATATTTCCGATCTACTATTAAGAAACCGAAAGACGAAGAAAATGTTTAAAAAAAGTAATAAGGGTGGCAATAGATGGGGGCTGGCAAGAGTATGTATCAAGTCCGAATTGCTGACCGAGACCAAAGAGAATAGAAAACTAATACGGGAAAGTCTGTGCCATTCTGTAGCACCGCTAGTTTTCTTTCTTTTTCGACTATTAAAGTACCAACTTTTAAAAACAAAAATGTTTCACCTTTTCTGACAAACAAGTTTTGTGTAATTTAGTTTTACGCATCATAAGGCGTGGAAAAATTCTTCTAAATTATAAAAATGAAACAAAATCTAAAAAGGAAAAAAATCCGTATTTTTGTGTATTTGGGTTTTATTTTAATTTTTTTAAAAAATTGATCAAGCTTACGTGTTTGAACAATCAACTGTCTTTATATTCAGTTAATATTAATCCTGCAATTTTTATTTAAATTTATTAATATAATATTTTAATAAGACAGTCCGCTATTCCGTTCCTACATGAAATATTCCTTGTACGATCATTTCCTTTTTACATGTATTTTGCTTGAACAAATAGTGATCACTTGCAGAAACCCTACCAACGTTACAGGGAGCCCTAGGGTTCCCAGGTTAAAAAAAAAGAATTGAATATTCTCATGCGTTAGTCTGTAAAAGTTTTGGCAGAAGGCTAAGAAATACAATTTATTTAATAATTGACGAGTTGAAGGATGAACAAAATGTAGTTAATGCATCATTCGAAAAATAAATTAAATTTATTTGCTCTTGGTGAGCTTTATTATTGATGAGAAAGGCTAAGGAGGATGAAAGAAATGTTTCAGAAATTTTTGTTTTATTCTGTCTGGTGAGGGTTATGTTTTCCTAGCTGGAGTGCAGATGGTATATGGTTTGTATGAGAATAAAATTTAGTGGAGAGTTGCAGAAAATAATTTTTGATAAGAAGAATGCCTAATTCGTTATGAATTTGTTCGTTGGAAATGAACCATGGAGCTTGTAAACACGTTCTGAGGCAAGAATTTCGAAATACTTGAATTTTGTTAATCGATGTTTGTGAAGCGGAACCCCAGATTGGACAGGCATGTTTCTGGAGGCATATGTGAGAATGGGACATGTCATTGTTAGATAACAATGTTCATAAAATAATAAGAGGAACATTGCTAGAACCCAGGTTGAAGACTCCTACTATATAGCACCTATCTCTGACCAGAAAAAGATACAAATAGGTATATTTTATTCACTCCCAACAAGTTACTTTTACTCTTCGGTCTCTTTATGAACCTTGTCGGTACGGAAATATCAGCGATCATTTACCGCAACCATTATCCACTAGTATCTACTAGTAAACAGTGGTTGCTATAAATCAGTGGTGTCAAGGTCTTCTGTTGGTGGTAATGGCACACTTCGTGGCACCGTAGCATGCCATGAGCTTCTCTGCGCGACTAGCGTCGGGAAAGGAAACTATTAGTAGTAACCCGTCATTTTACAATAGTGATAGCTTTATATCTAGTGGTCGAGTGATGAACTGCGTGGATGGGCGATTTTGTCATGGCACTCGTGCCATGGACGCCCGCTCGTGGCATCGACCTGACAACACTGCTATAAATGATCGCTAACCGATCTCCGGTACTAACTACAAGAATAGACACCCTACGAGTTTTACAGAAGTTGTGACATTTGTACGTAATTGACGATCGAACTTGTTTTCTTCCCATGCACAAAACAAAATTGTGGATTGTGTCGACGTTGTTTAATTGAAAAACCCTTTTAAACCATTGGAGAACGATGAGATTAAGTAGAAAATAATCTTGTGTTGCGTTGTCATACTTACCTCTTATCTTCAGTACTAAACATTTCATATTATTTTCTCTCGCTTCTTCATATTACTTCTTCTTCTCTGGATTGGTATAGAATTGCTCTTTTTTTATAACGACATTCCCTACAAATCTAGATGTGGGTTATTTACTTTGCGCTATGGTCCATAATCAGACTAGGAAGTTGTAATAATCAACGACAGTAAGAAACAGCATCATCTGTCGACGATGAAACGGACATTCTTACCCTACCCTTGTTCGCATATATCATGCATAATCAGTTACTGGTAGAACGAAAATGTGTCAGTAAAATGTATTATTGCAGCTCGCAGGTATTAAAAATATAACATGTATATTAAAAGGATTTTAAAGAAATGTTATAGAAAGTTCAAACAGTGACCCACTAATATAAAAATAAAATTATAAAATAATTAATTATGAACGTATTCTAAAAATGAAAAATTACAATTTATTTAATCTACTTTAAACATTTTTGAAGTTCTGAGGGAAAGTCTCCTAGCACCGCTGCAGGTAGTTTGCTCCCATTATGTACTGTTGTGAATACAAGTGAAAACTTAACCTCATCTGTTCTCTGTTTTCTTTGCCTTCCGCACGACATATATGTTGGCTTTCAAGACCTAACCCGCCCTTCCGCCGATGGACTATTACCTCATATTAATTTGAATATTGCACAAAGTCGTGATTTATCTCTACATTTTTCCAAACTTTTTCCACGATATAAATCCAAAAGTAGGTTGTCCTCTCTTAACAAATTTTGCCGCGTAATTTTGTACTTTTTCGAGTGATTTTACTTGCTTTAAACGATATGGGTCCCTACATGTGGAGCCGTATTCCAGCATCGGGCAGACCAGAGCTCTGTACCCCAATTCCCTCGATTTTCCACTTCCTTTCCTTAGTATTCTAATCACAAAATGTAATGCCTTCTACACCCTTTCCATTACGTAATGTTCTCCCCAACAATTTTTCACTGTATATTTAATGTTGTCGGTCTTTCTAAAACGTATGAATCTGATTAACTTGTTCTTGCTTGGATTTAATTTCATTTCGTTTGTGGTAGCCCTTAGTACCAACCTTTCCAAATAAGCCTGCAGTATTTATTTATCACTTGTTGCTTTATCACTTGTATCACTTGTTCTTAATTTCCCACAAATTATGCAATTATCGCCAAAAAGACGTATTTTTGACTCCATTCCCTACCTAATATCATTAATATTTGCTTTAGGATGAGGTTAGAAAGGTTATGCACGGTGGGTGAGAGTACCCTCCACACCACAACTGCCGAACATTCATTCCCAACCGGGATTCGCCCCCGCCAGCTTTTCCCCCGTTGCTTTAGCGATCTGCTTTACCGATCGCGATGCTGCTTTAGCGATCTCGACCGTCTGGGCAGGCATTAAAATGTTGTTTGAATGGGCAAAATATTCTCTTTACTCAGTTGTGTGAAGAAATCGTCACAATGTTATAGTCATTGATTTAAATATAATGCTGATCAAAAAACCCGCAAAGTTCCATTTGAGACCTACATTGGATCCAGTTTTTGTTCAGAATTAAAGACTCATCCTTCAAGGCTAATTGTAATGTGACACTACTTGTTTAACTGCCCGTATTATGCTCTGCATCAGCGGCGTAGCCTGATTTTTGGCTTAGGGTATGTAAACTGAGAAATGAGAAAATAATTTAAAACTCCTTAATATTCCTTATTTGCCAGTACCATTTCTGCCACTGTGGCCAATTAGAGCACACAAATAATTTGTATAATTAAAATAAAAGCTGATCCAGTAAAAGTAATAATGGTTCAAGTACTTCACGTACTGCTTGAAGGTTAGAAAAAGTTGACTGAAGTTCACGACCTAGCAAAGTATAAATGTGTGCCCTCAAACATTAATAATGAGAGCTCTCTCTTACTCATTTATTTTCAAAGTTGTCCAATTCATATCATTTCAGTCCTATTAGAATTGGCATAATTTATAAAATGGAAAGCAATGATCCGTAATAAAAAATCCCTAGGAATGAGAAAAGCAATTAATTTACAGACACGAAAAACAGTTGACAGTTATTCTTTGCTGCTTACATGAGGGGTTTCATCCAGTGTCGAGGAGACAAAAGAGGCTTTAGAAATTTCATGGGACATTACCATGCTCACACTTGAAATCCAATCGGTCTGAATTTCTGGCGAGGTTGCACGAAACACAGTGGAATTTTCCATATCATCCTTCAGAGTTTTATCACATGTCATAATTTCGCTTGTATATTCTACTAGCTGAAGTACTCCGGTTTTGCTGGGGTATTTATCACAAACAGGAAGAGGCATTCCATCTATTCCCACCCTGCCACGGAGTCTGCTTGTGTCTCTTCTATTATATCCCTGCTCCATTTTACCCAACCTCTCTGTCTTGCTCCCACCTGGAAATACTCTGTCTTCCTCGCTTTCTCACTAAAAATGTTTATTGTTTTAAATCGGGGTTCCCGCCCCCAGACTTCACTCACTTTATAACTAAAAATATCAAATTAATCACAAAATAAATGCATTCACTCACATATTATGTTTGTGGAATTTTAGGTATTATTTCCGTACTTTCAATCAGTTACCACATTTTAAAACTTATTATTTTTCATATCTTTTTCTTATTTCGTTATAAACAGCGTTTATAAAGAAAACTTTGAAATTAATCGTTGACCCCATGCCGAGGCAATTGAAATACAAATAAAGTGCTTTTAATTGAACTTGAGTATGCGTTTTAGAGTGCTTGTGGCTCACGTAAATGTGTCATTAACCACTTAGACAATTCTAATATCTACAAAAATTTGATAACTCAGTGGATTCTGGCTTGACCGAAGTTTTTCTGTTACCGAAGATAAAGCCTCTTTTATTCCACTTTCAACAACCTTGAAAAATAGTGTTTGACACACATTCAATTCATTCCATTTCTCAGTACTCTTTTACTTCAATTAAACCAAAACGAACTTACCGAAATTACTCCCATCAATTTAAATTATCATTCCTTCACCAACCAAGGATTTGCTTTCCACACTGCAATACAATATTCATCCATCTGTCAACAGTCATGAGTTTCAGCCTAAAACGTAAATCATTCACAATAACTTTCATTTGACTTGTCGAATTCGCAAATGTGAAATAATCATGCTTAATGTACTACAACTAATCCAATAACTATTTCATATAGAATACATTTGTTCATTCATACCTTTTTAACAAAATGAAACATCCATCAGCAAAATGTCGTTTTCCAAACATTCCATATACCAGTAAGTATACTTCTCTCTTGTTCACTTAATACATCTACGCCTAGACGCAATTAAAATCAATATCCAAGTTACTTTGGAGTGGAGAAAAACCGAATCATTCTTAAATATAAACATTTCGAATTAGACAATTTGCGGTAAAATCAATAGAGTTCACCTATCCTACAGATATACGCAATTGATTGAACTCAATTGTAGATTTCAGTTGTCATCCTCAGGTGGCGCGTTGCTTAACTATGGGCATTGATGCAGTCCTGAATCTATGATGTAAAGCTAGCCGAAAAATTTCCAGAATAGTAATTATTTTGTAAATATATTAAGGTTTATAGTTGTAAATCATAGCCTATAGCACTTTTTTCACTGTCACTAGACATTTAAAGGAAGCTATCACAAAAGCTTCATCGGTAGTGGTTCAGTAGATTCAGATTATCGCGTTGTAAGTCAAGGCACGTATGTCTTTATATATTAGTATAGATGAAATGTTCTCTATTTGATGATCCTCTATTCTCATCATGGCCACGAAATGCAAGCCCTTGCCTCCCGAAAAAGCCTACAAGTCGAATGAAGTGTGACATAATTTCCGTATTTTTCTTTATATCACTGTTGTGCTCAACAAACCATGTGCTGACTAAATAAAATTGTATCATTTCAGATTTTCCAATCATCTTTAACTGCTTTTCACGTGCTACATAAGTGCACTAGTACTCATTATGTGTCTTGATAGCCTGGTAAATATTATTTAAAACTGTGTAAACATTGAAATTCCACACTTCTTTCTCGTATGAGAATAGAATACCACCAAAATACCTTTTAAAGACTTTTACATCCGCATATCCATGATTTGTACTCACAAAATCATTAATAAATGTCTTAGACATTTTTAATGATCCTAATGGTACTGAGAGTTGGTTTTGGACGGAATGATTTAATTATATTTTCCTTTTAAGAGAATATTAGTCTCTATACTTCTAGTTTACAATTTCTCCACGCACAAAATACGATTCCATAATTATGTAGGCACTTACTTGGATCGCGTTATGCTCATCATTCCATGGCACAGATGTGGATTGCACTGTTACATACCCTTGCGCATTCAATGAGCACAATCCCTAACCTAAATTATCTACAATTTTATAGTTGCTAAATGTATTAAAATAAGGTAATAAAACTTCAATAAAACTACAATACTCATTACTTAGTCTTGTTCTTTCACAAAAAACCGAAGAGAACCTGAAATTTTGTATAACAACAGCAATTTCATAGGCGCGCTGGATGTAATGGGTCACTGTACGTACATCTGATTTACAGGCACGGTGTAATATAGATAGATATGGATCTTGCAGGCTAGGCGGTATTTCAGAGTGAGTCGTTCGAAGAATTGAATTCTCAAAGGCGCGATGTTTAAAATATAATGAAATATTTTGTAAAACAAAAATAAAATAACAAACGGACAATTTATAATCATTTTAAAATAAAAATAGCTGGTATTGTCAGGGTATGTAACACATCACCCACATCCATGGACTCTACGCCCCTGATCTGCATCTGTGTGATTGCTGTGACTTGGGTTTCATTTTCAATGTGAGTCACTTCTTCAAAAATGCTCAACTGTTTCAGAATGGTAAAAACGTCTTGTGAGAAATGATTAAAATATTAAGACGTAAATAGTATATGACGTAATATTGCTATAATTTTCATTTAATATCAAATTAATGAATAAATTGCAACGAGGGATGGAATGCGACTCTTAGGTTTACTTAGTAATACCTTGTAATTATTCTCTTTTGACCAATTTGTTAGATCGTACACTGTAACATTCTTTCTCTGTGCTCATGAAGTGTATCAACAAACTTCATATATGCAGTTTTCCGAAGCTCTGTGTATCTTGTCGTAATCCGTTTTTCCTTGGGAGCCGGGGCGTTATCGCGAGCAAATCGCGGCGCGCGGGTCCCTCGCCCAGCCCCGGCGCGAGGCGGCCCTCGTTGGCCTTTCGCCGGCGGCCGCTCGTGCGCTGTTCCTCGTAAAACGCTTCAATTAAGGTCGAGTAAACGGACACTCCCTCGGCCCCGCACCTCCCCCGTACAACTTCCGCCGTGGGGTGCGTTCTTGGGACCCGCCCCTGTTGGCTGTTGCCGCGCCTCCACTTCACCCCACCTCCCGTTGTCTCGTCTCGGCTCACCCCGCTCCGCCCAACACGCCCCGTCCCGTCCCGTCCTCCGCCGTCTTGTCCTTGTGGCGTTCTCTTGCTTCCCATGTGGCCTGTTTCGCATCGCATGCAATCCAAAGAAATCCAGACCATTGTATTCGTGAGTTTGAATGCTTTTGAATCTTAATTTTGAATTTTTCTAACGTCTATGAGATCGAGAAAAAATGTACGTACATGTAGAGTACATGAAAATTAAACTGGGAGGCGACAATAGACTACTTCAAATCGTGTATTTATATACCCGTTAGTGTTACCACGACTTGATTTATCAAAGGTATATTTTTGTAACCAACTCGTTCTTTCCAGGCAGAGCAAACTGAAAAGTAATTGAAGTGCGCACTCGCGCTGCGCCGGAGGAAGAAGGGCGAGAGGGGAGTGCGAGGCGGCGGCGGCGGCGGCGTTTGTTTGCTCGAGTCCCGCGACGCGCTCGGTGGCCTTATCGATTGGGGGCAGCGCTCCCCCGCCTGCCCCGCCCCCACCTGTGGAATCTCCCGCCGCCCTCCCGCTTCCGCCTCCCCCGCCACTCGAAACTCCGTGGACGGCTGCGGTAACCGCGCGGAGCCCTCCCAGGAGATACGCCAGATATGGATTTCCGCGTCGCTCGCGACACTTGGCGCCACGGCACTGGCCACTGGGAACGCGCTAACTGCAACGATGACCTGTGACAGGGGCACACTAAATTCTCATCAATAAACTGCCGGTAACCTAGTGCTAAGGGATGTTACTTGTGTCTTTTGGCAGTCGTGCGTGTGATCAATTTCCGTCATGAGACAAGTGATTCTTTTTTTTTTGGCTAATGTTCTTACAGAGGGAAAACAAAAGCAGGACATCATAATTTTTGTTTATGAATTATTGTAAGTGATATATGGAGGCATTATTTTAAAATTGGTACAACTCCCCTTTTTTGAGAAATTAACCTAACTCCGTTTTCAGGTCCGTGCAAGTGTTATACATTTATTCTGAAAGTGACAGCTCTCCAAGTTCCTTTTATGGACGATTTAGCACATCGCAATAAAAGTGAATCACAGAAGGTTGCAATCTATTAATTTTGACAGTGATACAATTCCAGTGGTACGGCTACGTGGTTTTCTACAAGTCTCGTGATGAGTGATTTTCGAGATAGTTATTGCGTCTGCAGCGATATGATGATAAAAAGCTTGATCCAGATTTGGTAGTAGGAACAAAAATAATATAATTATATCTGACATTTTTTATTCAATAGAAATTATACCTTCAAAAGATTATAACAAGAAGGAAGAAAAATGAACAAAATGCTGTTTGTAACTGACTAAAAATTAGATGGATTAAATTTATCAATCTGAAGTCTTTTATAATTGTGTATATAAACCTTAAATCAAGTCATTGATTTTACCCAGTAAACATTCAAACCACCAGTGAATGGAGAAGAACTAAGGGTTTCAAAAACTTAAATATCCCGCTTCTGCAACCGCAGCAAGGAAGGTTAATGAGAATCAGGATATGCTTGATTTGTTTCCATTCATTTCAAGCGTTAATTACGCTTATTTCACCGATATTCTGGTAGGAACAGGACGATTTCAAGAAGATGAATACAACTGAATTTGCGTCAACAGTAAAATTAATTTAATATTTAATCTTTTTAATGCATCGATATTGTCTTTGTTTCGAATTTTCCTTTGAACGACTTCTACGGATTTGACCCACCAACCTCATTTTTACGGTGGTATAACTCCTTTACACCCCCATTATGCCACCAAGTGTACAGTATGCTTATTCATATCATCTTCAGGCGAACAAGTACGTATCTCACAGAAGAAAAACACACAATTTTTTGTCTCACTCCATCCCCGATTTGTTCATAATCATTTGACTGGAGAGCGCAATATCTCCAAATGAGTGTCATTAGAGTTGTACCTCTGTTAAAATAACACCTCCATATATTCTACAAATTTTTCGTCAAAACAAATTAATCAATGCCTTATAAAAATGTAAGATGAAAATCCCTGCTTACGTTTAGTGTTCTCTGTTTAATGAAAAGCCTTCTCACTCCTTGAAAATTTGTAAGGAATACGCGAAGTATAGTTGGAACAGGGAAAAAACGAAGCTGGATTACTACCAATGAATATTTAGTAATTTCTAATTTTAACCCACTGTTTTATCGGTGCGAGAGGTTTGAGTCAGAAAGACACAAAACTGTTTTTGAAACAGTGGACCTTGCCGAAGAATTCTATGCAGATCTGTATTGTTCATGCTGGAAACCAATTTATAATACAACATAAATAATGTATATTTTATTGTCCATGCAGTTACAAACAACTCTGTATCACTTTTCGTGGCAACAGGATCCAAAAATGTGCAATAAAATGGTGCTGATTCATAATATTGTGCGTTAAAATAACTCTCTTTTTATCCTCTTGTTGTGGTTCTAGAAACGTAAATGTGTACAATGGCTAAGGATTTAATTGGGACGGAATTGGTATCAAAGACTGCACCAGAAAAACTCGCACTTACCTCTAAAGATTCCTTAATTTGTCTTGAAGTCGACCATGTGTGGACGTTTCACTAGGGAACATCTGCGACACATCAATCGATTTGATGTGTATTATTCTTTTTCATCTTCTACCTAACATATAAAAACATATCAGTTTAATTTCAAAGAACAAAGGCAGTTGTTATATTATTGAGCATTGTAGTATTCACTCGTGAGCAAGTTTACTTTAAAATGATATCTATAGTTAAAAAAATCATAGTCATGAGCATTTCAGTAGTCAACAAGTATTAGCACTCTAAAATGATGTCCGTACAATAAAAATCATAACTGTTTAGTTTTTGTCATATTGATATTGAAACAAAATAAATGTAATAAATAACATTTAAATTCGCAATTTCTCTTTGGAGCGATCTCCTCTTACTCAACCTTTCCCCACGAGCTGGAATCAGGGCGCTGGTATTGCTACGGCCAACGCTGGGGCCACTTTCCACTGTGCGGGCGGCCTCCGCAACCCCCTCTATGAACCTATTCGTCTTGCCACAATTGAATATTGCATGTGAGCCTTATGGCAAACGGTGCCCCCATGCCTGCCCTATGCGCTGACTCCTACGCCACTGTTTCGCGCACAACAGCACTAACCGTCAGGGTCTCAGAAAATTGATTGCGGTAGAGGCAATAAAGCGAAGTGGCGTCTGCTGTACATCCGAAATTCTTTTACAGAAAAAAAAAATGTGACCACAAGTCCACAATTTTCTGTGGTTGTAAATCATTTACAGACAATAGAGATTTTTGTAAAACGATGTAATAATTAGTGTTGAAACAATAGTTCTCTATGATATACAAAAGGCCAAAAACTGGCCGCAGCGGAATTTTAGGGTTGAATATAGAAGAGGCGTTTTAAGTAAATCAAAAAAGTAAATGAACCAATTGGCTGTAAATTGCAGATTGACGGGATGACGTTACAAGCAGAATTCAGGATATGATGACTGTTTCACAAACGGCTCGCGTAGGTAATCTATTAAGTTTTCTTGATAGTCCATAATTGGCCGGAACGTACCGGGAAGAGGGGGTAGGCAAATCATAAAAGGACCCGTCGAGGTGGGTTGGTCCACGTCCTGACGGGGGGATGCAGAGAAGGCTCTCAAGTGTTCCTTTCTCCATTTTTTTATCTTCTTGCTTCTCATTTCATGTCATGTACGTTCTTTTCACTCCTTTTTCTTCCTCACTGGCCTTCTCTGTATGCTGAACGCCCACCCATGTGTTTGCCGTGCATGGCGACCCGTGTCGGAGGGAATGTGTGTCCTGGCAGTTGAGGGACCTGTTTGTTTCCCTATCTAGTCCTAGTGCTACTGTTCGCCTTGCACTAAGGAGTACGTTGATTACGTATTTTGGGGAACATTCCCTGTAGGTTCCAACACACTCGCTTTGGCCCCGGACTCTTCTAGACGGGCGGTCGGGAGCTAACCCACTCCCGATCAATCGGCTCGGACTAGGTCTTGTACTGAACTCCAGGGTGAGCGGGGGAATCCACGGCGGTGCAGCGCTGTGTTCTTCCCCCACTATATCCTCGTGGCAACCCTGGCACTCCGATGGAGTGTCCCCTTGTTGGGCTCCGTGGTAGGTGGGGACCACGAGGATGAACCTATTCCATCTATATGGATACTTCACCTTTCCCCCCGCCCTCTACCGCAAGGAAGAGGAGATGTGCAGAGAGAACTATTGACTTGAATAGTTTTTTTCTAAACAAGAAGATCGACCCAAGAAGCCTCGTTTCCTCCTCATGGCATGTGCCGAGGAAGGTAAGACTTTTAAAACTGTGAGTGCTGTCCGTCTGGCGCGAGCCATCGAAGAAGCCTACGGGAAGCTCCAAGCGGTCGTGCGACAAAGGAATGAAACCATTCTTTTTGAAGCGCGTACCGACGAGCAGATTGTAAAAATTCAAAATACGAAGTAGATTGCCGGCCTCCAGGTAGTAGTCACGGTTCATCTCACCTTGAACCTGAGCAAAGGCGTAGTCAACCACGAGGACTTTGCTACAGAAACGGAGGAAGATCTTCTAAACTTTTTTAAGACCTTTGGCGTGACTGAGGTGTACAGGATCGGAAGGAAGGAGCAGGGGAAAGTGATCCCTACTTCTACCCTGATCCTTACTTTTGACCGACCATCCCTCCCGGAAAGGATCGTTACCGCTTTCTACAACCTCCGTGTGCGGCAGTATGTGCCGAACCCTTTGCGCTGTTTCAAGTGTCAAAGGTTTGGGCATACCCAACAGCGATGTATGGCCGTAAACGCGGTTTGCGGGAAGTGCGGATCATCATTTCACGACCCACAACCCTGCGACAAACCACCGCACTGTGTGAATTGTGAAGGCGATCACCCAGCCAACGACAACCAGTGTCCCACGTTTCTCCGGGAAAGGGAAATCCAAAAAATAAGGGTAACCGAAAAGGTTTCCTTCCCTGAGGCGAAGCGTAGGTTCCAAATCAGGAATCCAGTGGACCTATCTCGATCTTTTTCCAGTGCTGTAAAACCTAAGTCCCCGGGGGTAACAGCGAGTTGTCAAACTCACTGTACCCCAGCGGTAGTTTCGCACTTTAATTGTCAGGTGTCGCCGACAGACTTCCCCGAAGATTCGGCATGTATCCAAGGTGGGAAAATTATAATTCCCACAAAGTACAAAAAACCTGTGCAAAAACTCCACCAGAAATCGACCACTGAGACTTCTACTGAAATCGATCTTAAACAGACACCGCCTCCGAGGAAAAATACGTCATCCAAATCCCGTCCACCTCTTTCTGTGTCTGAGAATCACATCGGACGATCCTCCAGCCCCTGTAGATCTCGGTCACCCGTGGCCAAAAGTCGGGAAAATCCCCCGACCATATCCAGCAGCAGTCAGGATGACTCTGCTGTTGATGAGGAACCCCACGAGAGTTCCTCTACAACCATTCAGAAGGTGAGAAAGAAAAAAAAGCAACCAAAGAAATAATTTCTCATAATGGCTCTCTCATGGAACTTAAATGGTCTTCGTGCTCACTCAGAAGAATTAAGATTAATAATTTCTCGCCACAAACCATTTATAGTCTGTCTTCAGGAAACTCATCTTCTCCCTCATCATCCCCTGTCTCTTCGCGGATTTAATATCTATCGGTTCGATCAAGACGACGGACTTCGTGCTCACGGCGGCGTCGCGGTACTCATCCGCGACTCCCTGTTCTCGGAGGAACACAACGTTCGAACCGACCTCCAAACAGTTTGCGTTCGGTTATACCTACCATCGTTCTCTTTTACGGTGTGTAGTATATACAGTCCCCCTGGCCAAGTCGTGTCACAAGAGGAACTCGAAGATGTTTTTTCTCAGTTGCCCGCCCCTTTTCTTATTGCGGGGGATTTTAATGCCCACAATCCCCTCTGGGGTGGCACGAGGACCTGCCCGAGAGGTTCTATCCTCGAAAATATTATTGACCAGCAAAACTTAATTCTTCTGAATTCCGGGAATCACACTTATTTCTCCATGGCGTCAAACTCCTTCTCGTCAATCGATCTGGCACTCTGCAGTCCATCCCTATCTACCATGGTAGAGTGGACTGTACTCGATCTACATGGGAGTGACCATTTTCCCACTTTGGTCCACTTTAATATCCCTAATTTAGACGGCATCCACCCTCCTCGCTGGCTATTCCATCGAGCCGACTGGGATACATTCAGCGAGAAAATTATAATGCCAGACCACTTTTCAAATAATATCGATACCTTGGTGGCCCAATTCACCGACGCCCTTCTTCGCGCAGCCACCATTGCAATCCCGAAGTCTACGTGTCGGCCACGACGCGTCCCGGTGCCTTGGTGGAATGCTGACTGTGCCACCGCGGTGCGTGACCGAAAGCAAGCACTCGCGAGGCTCAATAGGTTCCCCACCGCATCAAACCTGATCGATTTCAAAAGAAAGCGGGCCAGAGCCAGATTAGTAATACGGGAAAGTAAGACCGCTTCCTGGAGAGCCTTTATTTCTTCTCTTTCTTGCCATACCCCGCCTAAAGTAGTATGGCGAAAGATCCGACAGATCGGAGGAAGATTTTCCCCACCATCTGTCCCAGGACTTCTTATTAATGGAAATCTTATTACTTCTCCAGAAAAAGTAGTTGAGGAATTGGCCTGTCATTATGAAAATACCTCCAGTTCCTTACACTACTCTCCTAGCTTCTTGAAAACGAAGAGTAGAATGGAGAAATGCAGATTGGACTTCTCAACCTGCGTGGAGGAAGATTATAACGCCCCTTTCTCCATGGATGAATTTTCCTGTGCGCTCACCCGTGGGAAAGATTCTGCTCCAGGACCAGACCAGATACACAACCAAATGTTAAAACACCTGCCGGAAGAGGCACGTATCTTTCTCCTCCGTATCTTCAACAAGATTTGGATGGAACATACCTTCCCTAGAACCTGGCGCGAAGCGATTATTATTCCTATTCCTAAAGAAGGAAAGGACAGGACAAAGCCGTCAACCTACCGTCCAATCTCGCTCACAAGCTGTATATGCAAACTTCTGGAGCGAATGGTGAATACGCGTTTGGTCTGGCACCTGGAACAGAGAAACCTACTTACCCCCATCCAATGTGGTTTCAGGAAGAACAGGTCAACCATGGACCACCTTGCCACCCTTACCACACAGATCTCCACTGCTTTCGTGCTACGTCAACACCTGGTAGCAATTTTCTTCGATATAGAGAAAGCTTATGATACTACCTGGAGGTACGGCATTCTTCGCACCATCCATTCTTGGGGTCTTAGGGGCCGGCTCCCCCTTTTTTTAGTAGCCTTTCTTTCGTCAAGATACTTCCGCGTTCGCCTTGGTGACAGGGTATCCGCCAGCCACCATTTAGAAAACGGAGTCCCTCAGGGCTCAATTCTGAGTGTCACTGTGTTTGCCATCGCCATCAATAGTATAGCGTCGATAATCCGAGAGCCGGTGAAAGCATCGCTCTTCGTTGACGACTTTGCAATTTTCTGCTCTTCCAAGAGTATTCAAGTGATAGAGAGACAATTACAACTTGTCCTCAACAAATTGCAGGAATGGAGTGATGCGACAGGTTTCAAATTCTCCGCATCAAAAACTAACTGAATGCACTTCTGCAGGATTTATCATCTTCATAATCACCCCGATCTTTTTCTTGGAAGCCATCTTCTACCTTTTGTGGACTCTGCAACTTTCCTTGGGCTTACTTTCGATAAGAGCCTAACTTGGCGAAATCATATACGTAAATTGAAAAGCCGATGTGTCTCACTTCTGAACCTCCTCCGCACCCTTACAGGCAGCTCTTGGGGAGCAGACCGTGTGTGTCTCTTGCGTTTGTATAGAACCCTCATCCGCTCTATTTTGGATTGTGGATGTATTGTATATGGGTCAGCGTCACCATCAACCCTCCGGCCATTAAATACCATTCACAACGCTGGTATAAGAATTAGTACAGGCGCCTACCGCACGAGTCGCATCGAATGCCTCTTGGCCGAAGCTGGAGAACCATCTCTGAGCCGAAGGCGAGATATTTTATTAACCTCTTATGGGGCTAAAGTGTCGGGACTGGTTGACCACCCTTGTCGTCGTATAATCATCCACCCAAAGTATGAGTCCTCGTACATTCTTCGAACATCGTTACCCCATCCCCCAGGTATTAGATTACGAAACCTTCTCCGGGAATTAAATGTAGAACTTCCCACCCCTGTGAAACCCACAAGTGACTGGATCCCCCCTTGGAAACTCCTCCTTCCCAGTATTGACTTCAGACTCTCCCATCTGCCCAAACAAACTACTAGTCCTCTGGTTTACCAGAAGCAGTTTCTGGATATGAGAGAATCCTATCCGGATCATTTATTCTTATACACGGATGGTTAATCGTGCAGCGACGCGGTGGCATGTGGTTTTTACTGTATCAGGGCCACCAAATCATTTCGGCTTCACTCCCAGTGCAGTATATTCAATGCCGAAATGTATGCAATTTTTGAGGCCCTAAAATACATTGAATCAGCGACGTTGCGGCGAGTAGTTATCTGATCAGCTCTCTTCAAGCTGTCTCCCGTCCTTCGTCAGACTACCTGACTTTATCAATTTAAAGCCTGATTCATCGTCTTCTGTCCCGCCGCTATGACCTGGTACTTAGTTGGGTCCCAGGCCACGTGAGTATCAGAGGGAACGAACTGGCCGACCAGGCGGCGAAATCAGCGACTCGTAAAACTGGTATCGAGATCCCTTCTGTGCCATTGTCCGATGTTCAGGCTTTCTTGAAACGATCCGTGCTTAGAGCGTGGCAAACAGAGTGGCACAATAGCACTTTCAAACTAAGTGCGATAAAGAATTCTGTGTATCCCTGGCGCTCCTCATCACGGTCCTGTAGGCGCGAGGAAGTTATTTTAACCCGTCTTCGTATCGGACACTGCCATTTCTCTCACGGTTTCATTCTTCGAAATGAAACTCCCCCATCTGTGACTCGTGCAAGACTGTTCTTTCCGTGGAACACGTCCTGCTGTACTGTAGGAAATTTGTTGGCAGTCGACGAAGACATGACCTGGGCAACTCGCTACAAGTGGTGCTCGGGGATGACGATTCTGCGCTCTCAAAACTTTTTTGTTTTTTGAGAGAAAGCAGAATATATAATTTTATTTGAAAGAACAGTGTTTTATGTTGTTTTTTGGCCCCTTTACAGCCAATTTTAGTTTTAAGATAAATTTTACGCGCCCTTTTTCTATTTTCCTTCTGCCATTTCTACATGTATACTTGATGCAGAATTCGAGCCTTTTTAGCCAATGTACATGCTTTTAAACAGTGAGTAAGTTACATATGCAAAACTGAATATTCTTTTCTCCAAATACTCTGGCATGGGCGCAAATTACCACAGCAGTCGAAGCGCCCTTTAAACCCTATTCAATCAATCAATCATAAAAGGAAAGTTGTGAGTTGGTCACAGGTGTACATCTGATGTGTGGGAAAAGACGAAAGACATTAAAGAATTGACTTACGGGATCAGTCTGATACAGCAAATATCCTGATAAGATAAAATACTACAGAAAAATCAGAATTAGAATAATGTCTGATCTTTTTAGCAAATGGATTCAGAATAACGATGTCAACTCATTACTCATGCGGGTGGTAGGACCGTTGAGCCCAAGAAGTCTGGGATGGACCTCATTCGAAACTGCCAGTGGTTTGCAGATGGCCCCTCTCGTCTCTGGAAACCCGGAGTGCACGACGTAATGGTTTTCCTGAAAGAAGTCTGGGCGCTTCATCTCCCTTTAGATTATTAGTCTCGTAAGTGCAGTGTATGTAATGTCTTGGGAGATGGCAGTATTCCTCCCACGCTGGAACTTGAGATAGTGGGCTTGCGAGGGTTTTCCTCACTCATTGGCGGGGCACCGCCCCAGTTGGGCAAGCTCGTACCTCCTGAGTGGTCCCCTGACATGTATGGTAATGCAGATCTTGTAAAAGTGATTATGTGTGTGAGTGTAGGGGAAGCGGAGGTACAAGGATGAAAAAGCACGCGGATCTGTTTTGTGAGGGTGCTGCTCCGGCATTCCTCTGGTGTTAAGATAAACCACGGAACAGTAGTATCAAACAGAACTGCGACCGCTGGAAGACTAGTTGAAGTATTTTTCTAAAATTTATTTACTTACTGTTGATGTTTACATCGTTCAGTTTTATTACGTCTTCATATGTATTTTGTTCACTTATAACTATTGTTATTCTAATTTGTTTACTACACTAACCACAATTTGATGTAGAAGACTCATAGATCACGTACTATTTTAGCTTTTGTGTGGAAAAAAATGTTTAGGAATGCTTCTAATGGGAATCTCTTTTTAATACGGATTGGGAAATAGTTGATTGATGCTAGATTATAGTGGGCGGCTTGGGTTATTGAGATTTGAATGGAAGTTATTAGTCAGGTGGACTATGTAATAGCTGATAGGTGATAAATCCAGTTCTTTATGGAGTTGTCTGATTGATATGAACCAAGGAGCTTTTGTTGCTATTCGGAGAAATTTGATTTGCATCACTTGAATTCTGTTTGTGCTTGTTTGCGAGGCATCGATCCATATTGGGAACGCATGGAGCATATGCGATCTAATTATTGTTTTAAATAAGTCTATTGCGTTGTTTAATGATAGTTTGCTTTTATTGTTGAGTAAGGGCTTTAGTTGGATTAACTTTATTTTAGTGAGTTGTTTCTTTTCGGTTATATGGGATTTCCAATTTAGTCTGGTGTTGAAATTCAGTCCAAGATATTTGATAGTTTGGTTTTGTGGGATCCATGGGATTGTGTTATTATTTACATGAAGTGGGGCGGGGGTGGAGAATGGCCTGAGTGAGAAGATTTTTGTTACTGATTTGGTCGGGGTAAGTTTTATTTTCGATTTATTGGACCAGTCTTCTATTTCATTTAAATGCTATTGGATTTTGTTTCTAATGAGGTTGATTGAGTAGCTGGACTTACAGTTTACCGTGTCGTCTGCGAATTGTTCTGTGTGTCTAATGTAGTGTGTATGTCTGCTGTATAAAGACTGAACAGAGTATGTGGTAAGGGTGATCCTTGAGGCAGTCCCTTTTCGCGGATTAGAGATGTGGTTTTCAACTGTTACTGTGAAAGTTCTGTCTGTGATGAAGATTTTTGTGATCTTTATTAGGTAGTTGACTGTCCCTATTGATTGAAGTTTGTATGTCGGGCCTGGGTGAGTTGAAGTCGACACGGCTTGTAGATAATTTCACAAAATCCGCCACCGTCGTGACTCGAACCATAGGACCATCCGCTCAGAATCGCTGCAGCGGCAACAGTTGTTGCCCTGAGACAACTCAACCGATCTCATTTTACGAGGGCAGTGCCAAATAATATGGGTGAGTGTTTTCTTGACTTGAATATTTTCCTGCCGGTCAGGGATGCTGCAGAGGAACCGATGACACCGCTGAAGTATCGCAGGTGTTCCTGAACAGCATCCTGTGATTTGTTTTGCATTGAGGGCTAGCATCTCATCGCCGCCTCGCCGAGGCGCCAAGTCGCCTCGCGTAATTCATTCAGACGGAGGAGGGTGGCGGGACGGCGTCGCCGGCAGGCCGGAGGCGGCATGCGCGATTTCCCCTGGGGGCGGCGGCGCCTCCTGGCTCGGGGCGAGGGGTGGGGGGCGAAGGCGGTGCGGCCCATCCCATTTCCTCCTCCTTCGCAGCGGGCACCCGGCCGCCCGCCGCCAGCAGCCGGGCAGCCAGGCAGCCGGACAACCGGGGCGAGCGGTCGATAGCAGCCCGTGGGACTGGGCGGCCGTGGCCTACTACAGTGGACCGAAATGTCTCTTAGTCCGCACTCAACAGATTCCCCCATCGTTGACATCCACGTCACGTGATTCTGACGTCAAAAGCAACAAATTGCAAACTAGTGAAAATAGAAAAAACAATTTAAATACCATAAAATAGGCGCATATTGGTTTTGCCAAGGGCTATTTTCTTCCTACTTTTATTTTCATTGTGATCTGCATTTCCATAGAGTCATATTTACTGTTTGTTCACTGGTTGACTGGATTGTAAAGGATATCTTTAATTTTTTCAGCGTTTCCTTTTTAATACGAATAAAAAATATTAGTTTTGAACTTAATTGTTTATTTATTTGTTATAAAAGTTAATTGTTTATTACTACTTACGAAATAATCATTAAATTTTCATTTGCATAAAAAATACTGTACTACTTTAGAAACAGAAAAAGAATACTATTGAAGTCAGTTTCAGTTTGTGAAACTTTTATCAATAAGTTTAAGAAAAATTTAGTATCGTACAAAAATATATTTGCGTTTTAAAACGTAAAATATTATCGCTGACATGTTTTACTAATTCAGTTTTATAAATCAAAATACTTTCTTTTTTTCAATAAAACAAATTTGGGCTTAAGTTAACATTACTCACAGACTTTTGTAATAATCAATACCTGTTCTTATCATTTTGCAATGTCGAATCGTATTCAAATCGAATGTCGAATAGTTCACCATTCTGAAAGACTTACTGCGATTGTAGTAACATAACGCATGAAAATCGCCCCATACGTGACTAATTCATAGTACACGAAAAATAATGCAATTAAAGAGCATGAAAAACTAACACGGTACAAGTTAAAAATTGTATATGAAAAACGAACATTTTGCACAATTGCCACATTATGTTGTGTGTAGAATGTTTTGGTCATTTCCGTACTGTACAGTAAAGATCCTCCAAATTAAATGATTTATCTCATATCGAATACTGCAAAAATTTTTGTTAAAAAGCATCAAAACTCTTGTCTCCATTTCATTTCAAAAGGCATTTTAACCCGCTTAAGAGTTCAATAAAATGAAGTGAAGAATGTCTACTTAAACTAGATTTAATCTAAATTCAATGAATTTCACCTTTCTTTTTAAGAAAAAATGAATGGTGTTTAAGAAAAAACGAAATGTGATAATATGTAATACAAAAACAAATATATAAAACTGTTAAAAACTTCTCTTTTTTACTCATTAACATTCATTTTTACATTTTATTTTTGATTTTGTTCGTTTTCATAAAGGTAGCGATGTTATTTTAATTATTTTGTTATTTAAAAATGAGGGAAAATATTTGATTATTTTATGTGACCCAACGTTTATTTTAAATATTTGGAAAGAAAATTTGCAAAAAGTAAAAAAAAAAAAAGAATTTACACTTTCGTAAATGCATTTAAAATATGAAATTGTATACCTTCCAAAGTTCACAAATTGAGGCCATAGTTTTTATCGATTTGTATTTTAAAATGCTGGCTAATGCTTTGTGTGCATGCGGGTAAACTTGGGCCCAGTGTGACCGCCCACGCCTCTCGGCCTCTTGCGCAACATCTTCACGCCCCCGCTCCAGGCGATATACAATAGGACGGCTTGTGAATTCTCCAGGAAAATAGCTACATTTTGTATTTGGTTTATGCGCTTCCGATGTGGGGAGGCGGGCACTTTCTGAGAATGCACCAGCGGAGTGGAGTCGTGCTATCGAAGTTCATAAATTTCATTCCCACAAGTCGTAATTTAACTCCTCTAACACGAGTTGTCAGAATCTACGCTTTTGTGGATCCGGGATACCCAAAAATTGGTTGATGACAAAACGTCTGCCTATCCGTCTCTGATCAACGCTAACGCGTAAAGCGTTGGTGGATTTTCTCCCAAATTGATTTGATCGACTTGGCTGAAACCAAGGCCTTGCGAGTTTGAAAGGGATTTGATTTTTGCGGGTACTATTCATGAAGCCTCATCAACATTTTCAAAATCTTCTCAAAAATGTTCCAAATTTTTTGACTAAACGAGTTCTTCGAATAGCACAAAGGACAAATGTTCGAAAATTCCAAAAGTTCTAATTTTTACTTCGGCTTCCTGCTACTACAGTATTGAAGATAAAACCTTTTCTGTAACGCAACCCATTCTTCAATGATTTTTTAAAGAAAACCTTTAACTAAGGTGATCTACAGTTTTTCAAAAATGAGAATGGTTTTGTATCATATTAGGCAAATTTTAAACAATTCTTTTCTCAAAATCCCCTCCAAATTTTTTAAGATTTCTTTTCGCGTATATAGTATTGGGTGCTTAAGATAATGATGCAGGTCTCATTTTCGGCGAAATCACGCCAACATTTGAAATTTCATTCGCCAAAAATCGAAATTATTTTCGGAACTTGCAAAAAATTAATATGGCCAAAGTTCAATATTGTAAATAGATATTTCATTAATAAAAGATATTCCAAAATTTTAAATCTTTAAAGAAGGTCTTGTAATTTTTTTAAAAAATACTATTAGGTTTCGCGTAAATTTTCCTCGAAATATTGGCAATTTATTCTTTAAAAACTCCACATTTTTCCTGTTTTTTCTTCGCGGATTGCGCAAGGGACGCTTAAGGCGCTGGTCTTGTGTTTTTTGAACACACTGAATTGTTAAAAATTACCAAAGTTACAAATAATGTGAAAAACGTGTGTGCTGCTGAGATCACAGATTGTGAGAAGATGTGATGGAGGAAGATTTTGATTGAAGAAGTTCGAGGGGAGGATATTGATTTAGCAGGGAATGTTTGTAGTTGTTAATATGATATTCGCTCAATGTCCGCAATGTTGTACGGTTTGAGCTTCTATATCTACAAATGTTTTCCTCGCTAACTTTAGACTTATGCATTTGTGTGATCGAGATGATAAGTAACAGAATACATATAAAGGGATGAAAAGCTCGTTCAATTTTATAATTTTCAACATTCTGAATATCAAAACAATTTTGTTTGCTTTCTACCATTATTCTAGACTAAACGGGAGTGTTCGAGAACATGTAACAACCTTTTTTCTATTGTTTGATGTTGCGTTAGAAAGCTCCTACTTACGTTGTTTATTTTTTGTTTTACTATTATCTTATTGCAACGTTATTTTATACTTTTGCTCTTCATATCTCGGCGACGATGTTTATACTAGTCTCATAAGTCTCGATTGGTAAATCACTCTGACTTTCCTCCTTTCATATATACTCGTATTCCAGCCGCAGATTCGCACGCACACTGTTAGAACCTCAACATCACGAACTTGCCTATAGTGTTCTTGTGAGCTTCTTCTCACTCGTATTGTTTCCCCTGTGAGTAATTTTCTTTATTCCCTTTCACGATCTCATTTTCATTGTTTCGTGAACTTTCCCGACTTCCAGTATCCTCGTCATTTCAGAGAGATTTGACGAGTGTGTTTTTGCGTTTCGACCGACTACGAAAACTAGTGGTGCTAAAGGAGCACATACTTTCTCGAGCGTATTTTCACGTAAAATTAAACGATAAGGACTCAAATTTTCGAAAAATTATACATGACTTTATTTCAAAATCCGTCTTTAAGGAATAGGTTTCATTAAAAGAAGAAATCTATATCTTTAACATTTTACTTGTAGGATGACTCCGAAAAAATTTTGAACTTTTGTAATTTTAGAAAAATTAGTGACTTAAACGAATATTAGACCTGCGCCATTCTTCTAAACGTTTTCCCAACACACTATCCAACAACACTATTCAACACACTATCCAACAACAAAATTTATTCAAAAACGATGGAGCCATTTTGTTGAAAATTTGGCAAATGTCCTTGGGGATTCCCCAATGTTTCAAATTCAGGGGTGCGCGACATCAGCCAGATCAATTGGAGAACATCAATTTTAGAAACTAGTGGTGATACAGAATGGCACAGACATTCCCTTATTATTTTTCTACTTCCTTTGGTCTCCGCTAGCAATTCGCACTTGCCACATACTCTTGCCAGCTGCCATCTATCGCCTACCCAAAGTACATTTTTTTGACTTTTTATTAATTTTTCGGTTTCCTAATAATAAAACGGAAATATTATTTTAGGAATATTAAAGATCAATAAAACTTCGCTCTAAATTGGGAATTTTCTATAAATGATTTGAAGCCGTTTTGAAGAAAATGGCGTTTAAGCGCTACTGTAAATGCGAAATTTGAAGCTGTTTTTCACACTCAAAATGTTTGAGATTTCGAAAAATTTCCTTTCAAGTTATTTGAAGCACATACACTTACAAATATAATAGTTTACCAATTAATGGAAGTGTGCATATTAACGGTGCTCGCTCGTACTTTAAAAAATATTACATTTGTGTAATTTTTGAAAAAACAAAAAAATCTCAAAATGAACTTTACGTCATATTAGAGTGCAATTACCACTATCCGTTCCGAAAGTTTGAAGAAAAAATTTTGATCTATTTATGAGAAAATGGCGTATGAACGTTTCTCAAAATGCGGATTTTGGAGCTAGTTTTCACAGAAAACTGTTAAGTTTTCCAGAAACTTTACTTAACATTATTTAAAGCACGTGTACTTATTAACATAATTATGTGAACAAATCGCCGCTAATGTTAATAGTAACGACGTGAGAGACTAGTGAAAAAATCACATTTTTATAATTTTTGAAAGAAAAAAAAAACACTAACAAACAAAATGATGGGCTTCATGTAATGTACCTCCAATAATTAATGAATGTTTTTCAAAATCTCAGAGTTTCGACTCAGTGGGGACCGCCAGGGGTTTTTTCAATGTGGATAAAATCCTATGCATGATTAAGACGCTAGTGTTGTTCACATACACCAGACGGACAGATGGTCGAACGGACCTTTTGAAAAAACAACTTTTTCGTTATCAGGGAACCCCACAACGTGTATTTCCGTTTAAATCTCGAAATCGATTTTCTGCAGAATTACATAACTTTCCCTGTACTACGTACATTTTCCGTATATACGTATGTATACTGGAAAGTAAAAATCGGCTGAACTATTTAACTGCTAGCGTTGTTCACAGACGGACGGACAGACAGATGGATAGACGGACAGACAGACGTTTGGCCGTCATATAATTTTTCGGTATGAAGTACCGACAAAATAGGGATGCTGGCCACACCACGTGTTAGAGTATTTTTTGTCTAAATTTAGCAACTGGATTTATCCGCTCTTATGTTACCCGGGCCCTGTAATAAGAGTTTTTCTGTTTCAACGTTTTTTCGTTCAGCATTACAATAGTTTCTCTCTACTCCGTTGCGAGAAAGTGAAAAAAGGTCCCTACAAAACAAGAAGCGTTATCCCTCAGAGCGGAGTATTTGGAGCGCGACGTAAGCACGTGGTGCGAGCCGCTCTTTATTCCGCGCGCGGCGGCGGCAGTGGCCGTGGCACCGGACGCGCCGCCACTGGGTCAATCGATGGCATCAAATCATTCATGGCGCGTGCGGCCCTCGCGCAGCCTCTCCGCCCCCTCCCCACCCACGCCCCGCGCCGCTTCTCATCCTCGACGGCTCACGCACTCTAAGCCGCCGTCGGATGCCGCGTTCTCCTCTTGGCAGGAGCGGGCAGAAGTGGGTCAGGCACGGATCAGCGCAGCCGTTTCGTTATGTTACACTGCTCGTCTCTCGCGTGGGAATAAAAACGCGCTGTCGAGACGTGCCGGGCGAGACGCTTCTTAAGCGGAAAACTGCAGCAGAAAAATCACAAGAAACCAAGGAGACCGAATGAAAATTAATTTTATTATTATTGTAATTGATTTTTCTGATTCCAGAAAGTGTTTAATGTTTTTGATTGGTGATTTTCTTGCCCCCATTCCATTTCTCCAATTACAGAGGAAAAGCTTATATGCTAGGCTGAAGAATTTCGGAGAAGAATTGGAAGACTGAGGTCTATTTATCGGGCACTCGCTCTATTCATTCTTAGATTATTACATATACTGCGATTTTTTAGGAGCGACTGTGACAGAAATCAGCTGTTCACGGTTTCATCCAATCGGGAGCTTGAACGTCATCATAGTGACGTCACTGTCGCGAGATATAAGCTGCCGATTGGATGGCAGCGAAACAGCTGATTTCTGTCACAGTCGCTCCTAAAAAAATCGCAGTATAATTGGCGACCTAATACATTGTAAACTTATTATGATTTAATAATTTTTTTTGTATTCTGAGAACTTGTAGTTTTTTAACCCTTTGTACTTTAGCATTTCAGGTATGCATATGCTACAGTTTAGATTGACGTTAAGAATCCTCTTTTTAGTCATTCCGGCGAAGAATGTAGTTCAAGTGTACTGCTTACGAACACCCGGACGAAGGAAGAAATTCCTGTATTTAGAACAGTTGTAAATAACTTGTTGCTCTCGTAATCTTGTAGAAACTTATTCATTTGTGAGCCACGACGGAGTAATGTTAGCGAACACGCCAGCTGCACCTAGCCCTTATCTCCCGCCGCCGGGAGATCATATGAAATTCGATAACATTGTTATTGTTTTCAACATGTTGCTGTATCTAATGCGGTGGTACACATTTACGTGCTCATTTCAAAAAATATATACATTCAAGTGCTAATACCCTACAGAAATCATCAATCTTTCCCTCGCTGTCCTTGCAGTTCCTTAGTTTGTTTTGTCTCACTCGAGTACTTGCGGCGATACGTTTATGATGGATATTTTCCAAGGGGTGTTATAGAGATAACACATTATCAGTGTTGTTATAAATATAAACATTTTTTCACAAAATGTTGTTTGTAAAAGAACAGTTTCAGTAACGTTTTGAAGGTTACGTATCATAATTTGTGCTGCTTCGCTTAAGTTATTTCGTCACCGAAATGAAAGTAATTACAATAATCGTTGGCGTTTATCGCTTTTCAGGAAAGGTAATGTGTGCGCGCATGGAAAGCAGGCCGTGCTTGTGGGTCTTTTTATCAGGCGATGGCTGTTGGCTGAATTACACTGCGCTGCGTCGGGCGCGTCGATGAGGGGGAGAGTGCGGGCGCTCGCAGGTAGATACATTCGCTCGGCCGCCCAGATCAGATAGAAGCCTTCTGACGTTGATTTATAGCAGCGCAGAGGCATCCAGCTGGCGGGCGGCGTGGCGGGGGGCGCCGCGTCGCCTAGCGACCGTCCCTCCCCGCCGCGCCCCGCCGCTCCCACCAACTCCCTCGACCGCCTTGCGAGCGAAGAGATAGGAAAGACTGCAGGTTGCAGGCAGCACTGCATTACTTCCACTAGACCGTTTCGTCCTTTTGTCACTTTCTCTAATGCCTTCAGAGATGAAGTGTTTACGAATAGCAGCCATATTGAATCCCGGACCATTAATAAGTTTCGTCACAATTTTTATTGCAAGTCGTATCTCAATAGTTGTGGAATGTGCCGTTTTCATTCGCTCATTTTAGCGAGTTGTTCAGTATTCCCTTGTGGATTTCTATTTGTACATTGTCATTGTGGATTGGTTGAAAGGAGTAAACAATGTTTTGGCAATACATTTCTTCTTCCTCTTATCCGGCACTGCAGGTATTGTGAGCATTCGATTTCACTACAAAAGCTTTCTACGTATGTTTTACATTCATTTCCCCACTTATTAACATACCGAATATTTATACATAAATTTTGGTCTACCTTTTCTTTTGGTTACTCATCTATTAATTATTAAATATTGACTGGTGTACCGGTGCGAGAACTCTCGCAAGCTATACCCCACCCTCTTCCTTATTTTTCCTTTTCTATATTAAGCCTGTGATACACACACACACACACACACACACACACACACACACACATACATACATACTTAAAGATTCTCTTATCCTCCGTCACTTGTTCTATATGTTACCTTGTAATTGATAACAATATACATATATTCTTGTCAATGCATACTATCGTCTCCTGTATTATTTCAGTAGTGTATCTTCCCTTTGCGGCTCTCACATGCAACCAATCTTTATAAATGAGGGCTCTAAAGAAAGAGAATTTCGCGGAGACGTGACGAATTGCACTTCGACTTAAAAAAATGTGAAGGATTTGTTTAAAGAACGCATCTAAATAATTGTGTAAAATGCAACCCACAACACACATCCATTTTTTAAAATCTATGTCGTTAAATAATTCATTAACGAAGCGTTCTAGGGCCTTAAAAACTAAAATTTTGAAAAACGCTTAAAAAAACGTTCCTGACACCGTAATCTACAGGATGAAATCTTCTTGACATTTCTATTACACTTTTGCTGATTGACGCTTCTCGATTCTACACTACCTATTCAGAGCCTGTAGAATCCTGCAACCTAATTTTCAATGATATCCACACAAAAATACAAAAAATACTTTTTCATTAAGCTATGTTTATGATTTGTAATTTCCATTCACTGGTAGAAAGTTCATTAATATTCATAACCTTGTCTCAAATTGTAATATAGAGAATGTCTCAGAATAAATTTGCAAGGCATGACGGGTAATTATTATAATTTTTTGCCAATGAACCTATACGATGGGAAACTTAATATGGCGAATTACATGTATAACTTCTGTTATTTTCAGTGTCTCATGTTTTAAGACCATCAATAGAATTACTTAATACTAACCAGTCAATTGTATTTCGTGTAATTTTCATTTTTCAGTCATATATTACAATAATTAAAATTATAAGAAATATAGTTGACTTATTACTTATAAAATAATTCTTTTGATTATTTTAGAATATAAGCTACTGAAAATAACAGAATTTATTGGCAGAAAAATGGCACAACTACAATATTATTAGGGCATTTACCCCTTATTGACAGGCAACTCGTAATGATCTGCTGATTTGCAGATCACGTCTAGTCCAAAGCGATTTCGTATACCCAATGTACATACATGATGTACATGTACGTACATCAATGTATCAGTTGCTTTCCAGGGACAAATGTGAGAAGTGGAACTTCGAAATTTGCAATTTCGCGTCACGTTGATGGAGAAAAATTGATCGTCTTCGACCCGCTACATGCTTAGAAGTTTGTAATACTTTTCTGACACACCTATCTTATAAATATTTATTTTATTACATTATATATGTGAAGAAGTTAAATCCTCTCTTTTGACTCCGCACCTATTCTTAAGAATAATGTTTCATTACTTTCTACTCATACAGGAATTTCAAGAATTTTAAAAATTCTTCACCGATGACTAAACAATATTCCTCAATTCCCGCACTTCATTTCCGACGTTCAAGATTCCTGTTTTGAGCTGACAGTTTCATAAGGACCAGTATGGAGTAATTCGAGTAGATTGCTGTAGTGTGTACGACAAGCTGCGCAGTAATACTTACTTGCCAACATTGTGGATTCAAGGAAATCAGCTCATGGGATGTAGCAATGGTGCTTTGTGAGTGAGGATGGCAGTGGGAAATAGTGTGTATCGGAGTTATATGCAGGTCGGCAGGTACACGAAATCTCCTTGATAGTGTCAGATAATCTGTAGTATCAAGAGGGTTGACTAAAATCAGGAACAAATACCACTAACACAAATGCATATAACTCAGGTGTGTGCATTTTCTCACAATATATTCATTATAAATAAGTGAAAATTTTTAGATGTCTTTACTTCCACTAGAAGCTTGGAACATTTATTCTGAGACAGCCCAGATGTAGGCGAAATCATTTTTTTGGAAACGGTTAAGCTACATCTGGCTAAGCGCTATACATTCTAAAAGAATTGAAGAAATGTAATGGAGATTCCATTCTGTATCATGAAAGCACTCTGAGGAATCAATACTTATTGAGTAGGTGAATGGTTATATTAAAGGACATTGTACAACTTCGTAAAGTTCTTGTCACTTTTGCCCTTCGTGAGTCCACAGTGTCCTTCTTCATTCCTTCAATTTAAGCAATAAAATAATAGAGTAGAGTACTTTATTATTTGTTAGAATAATAGAGTACTATATTATTTGTTATTATTTATTAGCCACATTAGAACCATTTTGGATGGTGGAGCCATTCCCTTCGGCTTATCCTTTTTATGGTACGTTCCCCACCATAATTCGCAAATCATATTGGAGGAGATGGATCGGAAAGGAAAGAACTTGGAAGGTAAGATCGCATGTGATTCGTGGCCCATTGTTTAGATTGCTACTCCGGCGTTCGCCTGGAAGTAATCAGGAAAACCACAGTTAACAACGATCGGAGAATTATACTTACAAACTCGCTCCGGACACAGGCTCCACAAAGTCGATGTTGTTTGACAATCACGTTTTCTGCACCCTTCTGAGATGAGATCAGAGTTGTAATCTTTCAGCCACCTGCAGTTACTCTGCTGCAAAGTACTACGGCTACCCATGCTGATTGCTAGTACTAATTCGTATTGCTATTACCAATTCTAATACTGATTGCTAGTACGTATTCAAATTGTATAGTATCACGTTAATCTTTATAAATTGAAAACGCAAAACTACTATGGTTAGAAAAGGACATTCACATATTACATGCTACATTTAGGAGTGCAGTGCGGCTGGTTATGGAATGACAATAATTAATGACAACTTCCTTAAAAGAACACACAATTTATTTAAGGCCTTATGTGGTTTGTAAATGTAACAGTGTAAGCATATACATTTAAGAATAACGTATTTAAGATTTATCAGTGTGTACACAGAGAGTAGTATTTAAACACATTATGGAGACGATGTATAATGAGAATACAGTATGTTATAGTTGTTGTCACAAATGTATCCTCTCAGGCACAGAGTATTCATATTTACATAGACTGCCCAAACATCCTATACAAATTAAGCAGATGCAATGGGCTTGCGTGTGGTTCAGGCCCATTTCAACCAGATGTCGCTCTCGGGAACATACCATCGCCACCTAGTCGTCACGAAATAATAGCTTTTAAATTCTCGTGGACGAGAAGGATTATTTTCCCGTTAAAAGAAATATTGACTTCTATCCATTGTTGTCGATTTTCAGTATAAACAAATAAGCACGATGCATATTCAAACTGAAATTAACGCTCTGATTTTCCTGTAAGAATAGACACATACAGGTACCGTTGATAGAAGTCACCATGTTTGCAAATTTGGTGACTGTCTGCTTTAGGCGATCAGCACAACTCAGCCCCCGCGAGTTTAATTTGTGAAAATTTTAAAAAGTTAAATGATTTAACTGTTGTGAGCTAAATATTTCATATTTTTGAGTCTAGAAGTTAAGTGTTTGAGCGGAATATGCTGAAACATTCTGGTAGCTGTAACATTCAACGGACATTCGAGTGTCTAACGAGATGGCAATCCGCCGAACACATGTGTTGTGCGGGCTGAGTACGTCGCCTAATCAATGTATTTATGTGTATCTGAATAATGCGTTCATGATTCTCACAAACTGTAATAATCCCGATGTCCGACGAAATTCGTGTTTAAAGGATTTGTTAATCAAATTTTAATTTTATAAAAATGGCTTTGATGCATTTGAATTGATGGGCTTTGATGCATTGAATAGTTGCAGCATATTGAATTTCTGTTGGAGTATCGTGAGCAGGGGGAAATTTTGTCCTCGCACACTGTATGTGTGTATGTGGAGTGGCGACGTGGCGGGCGACACAAGCATGGCCCCGAGACACTGCGCTGCTCTTAATTTTATCTACTTACACTTAGTTAAACATCTTAGAGTACATACAGCAATCTTTTCACATAAATACAAATATACATACGCACGTTCAATGACACAACAAATATAACATACAAAATAAGTTTACGTGACGACTGATGTACATAGTAGATACAGTAGCAGTGTTAGAGTGAAATTCCTGAAAGAGGCTGCAACGGCGTCGCGTGTTTCGGAATCTGGGTTCCTTGTAATGCTCCTGTTCATGGCGGCCTAAAGTAAACTATTTTCTCATGCCTATATGGCAATCACTTTAAGGCGGATATTCTGTGCACTGGCTTTGAAGTGTGAACAAGAGATGAGTGTATAAGTATTTGAACATATGCTTTAATGTATTTGTGATGTTCATTGCATTATGATTTTCGAAAAAAATTCGTCATTCGTAGAAAATATATTTCAGTATTAAAAATATATTCGATTGTATGTTCTGAAAATGTTCAAATCCATTGCCTTCTAACTTGATTCATATTACAGTACAGATTGTGCTGGTATTCATTAACTCCTAAGTTTTGCTTTTACGAAATTTTTAAATATGAATGTAAAAAACTACTTGGGGATCATACAACTGAATTTAATGTTGAATTCTGTATTCATTCGGTTCACAGTTATAACAAAGCATTCATTTGTAGTTCTTCTAGTTTGTTATTTAGCCTTCCTTTTGCTAAACACTATACTTTTGTATTTCAAAAAAGGAATATAGTTAACAGTCTTCGGCATTTTATAAACATGGAAATGTGGTACATTTAAAAATTGCTTTAATTTTTGGAACATTAATTTTTACTGTTCCTTCGCGTATTTCTTTCGTCAGTTTCAATTAATCTCTTAATAAACTTGTAAGAGGTTACCTGAACACCCAATATTTGAACAAGGTTTTATGGGGTAGTGGCGATAGTCATTAAAAGGTTCATTTTGACCTCTTTAAGTAATAAGTACACGCAAATTTATTGTCATGGCATTATATTTTTTTAAATTTGAACTCATTAATGTGTGAAAATGGCGGATATAATGAAAAGGTTAGGTGGAGAAGCGGACCGATGATCGTTGGGTGCGTCTCAAATACGAGATTTTCTACATGTCATATTTATGAACGAATTAAATCGAAAATTGAAAAATATTGGAAAATATATTTGGAATGAAAAAGTGCCGTTTTCAAGGCCAATTAGGTGAGTATTTGACTTTGTTCTACTTAGAACTTTTTCAGCTTCTGCCATAAGTTCTTATGAGGATAGTTTTGACACGCCGAAATCGAGTTCGTGGTTGTTGAATTATCGTGATAGGAAAGCTGATTCTACGAATTTTAACTATCTTACAAACTATATTTTATAAATTGATTCAGCTGATTTTTATCCAAAAAGTCTAATTTTTTCTAGTACGAACATACAATATTATCTATTTCATGAATTTTACAATCACAGTCGTGAATAATGATATATATTTAGTTTAAATGAAATCGTTTTAATCAGTTTGAGAATTTTTTTACAAATTTGTCTCGCTTACGAGTCATTTACTTCATTTCTTATCGACTTTCTTCAGGTACGTTCCATTGTATGCGAGTTTTCTGTTTTGAGTTTCAAATGGCTTTCCGGTCATTATTACCGAGGGAGGGCGTAGAGCTTGTTTTGCATGTCGCGTGTTGGCATATTTTAAGCGCCGGCTGAAAACGCTTGTTCCTGCGCTGTCGCCAAAAGCAAGTAGAAACACGGCGTTCAACGTTGCGGCCTCTTTGCGACATTTAGAATATAGACAACGTTCTTTGGAACACGTGACAGGTGACAAGAAGTGGAGATGCGAATAGATCATAGGAAGGGTACTCATCAACTCCTCGTGAAATGCCGTCTTCTCTACCAAACACAATTTGCGACAATTAGAACTAGCCGAATCCCAACGCCTGTCACTTTTTGATAGAATTGGGAAATGCCAAAAGAAACTGTATTTATTTACTTATGATTGACTATTACTTTTTTATTGGATTTGTTTACGTTGCTTTCATCATTTAGTAATGGATATTGTTGACATGTTTAAACTCCGGTTTGAAAAAAAACACAAAAAAACAGTCTTGATTAAAAATCAGAAGAAACGAGTGGAAATTACAGGCATATCTTGTATTGTAGTAGGAACGTTGGATTGTGGTTAGTTCTGGATCTAGGTATCAGAAACTTCGCAATGTACTGGAATTCGAAAAATCACTAACCAGCATGGTGTAAGTTTGCAAATACACATGCTTCGATGTTGGTGTTGTTTTCACTTAGAGTAGAGGTACCTCAGGAGTTTGATGAAACTACGAAGATACAATGAACAAGTATCTATGTACAAAGAGTAAGGCAAGTGGTCTGCTCCCTTCGGTTGACGCGCGCGCGGGTCACGGGGGTCGACGAATAGCACACTGTGATGCACCGAATATCATGGATGACACTTTGGGAGAGCGCATTTAGGCCCTGAACGCATGCTCTAATGCACGTCTGATGGTAGTATTACGATTAAAGAACGGATACAACGATTGTCTCTGGGTCAATACTTTGGACGTGTTTAATTCATTTTGAATTGAATTGTTGTCTTATTTTATGTGGCGAGACTCAGGCCATGAGGCCTGCTCTTCCGTTTGACTATGCAAATTTTGCTACGCTCCTTTCACCAACTAGCGGAAGAGGAAGGTATTACTTGGGCGATGAAACAGGTGATTTGAATTTAACTCAGAGGCGTCGTTTAGGCTTGACTTTTTACATGCAGTAAATCTACTTACATGGGACAGCCGGCTTTACTTCCCCTCCGAAGGCCAGGATTTTTTCGCCCTTAAAAATCCACGATCGGATTTTTGAACCGAAACGCTAACCGTTACACCATCGACGCCACATTTTGCATGGGATATGAAATTTGCTAACGAATATTCTAAATCACTAAGGCGTAAGTTATAGAAATGTGTTTTGCTTCCTTTGCTCTAATATGTGTATTCATAGCGGAATCCTTCAGTAAACTTATATAACATGCCATACGAATGTTTAATTATTTCAACTAATAGAAATTTAATTTGTCATGATTCTGTTAATATTCACCACTCCGATTGTATGCAAATGTTGTTTCAAGAACATTATATATGTTTACTTCTTTGAATATCTTTTTTATGATGAAGTATGAGAAAATAATGTTACGAAATCTCCATAATGAAGCCTGTTCAGTTGTAATTAATGTCGTTTGATCAAAATGGCGCTTTCCCTGTACAGTGTGATTAGATTATTATTACATGTCTTTGGAGAATAAATATGTGAAAGTTCCTATTTCAATAAATTAATATAGTAAATTATTAAAAAAAATTCAAATTATAATGATTACAAAACACTTGTTTTGATTCTTCAGTTTTAATGAAGATTCTAATAATAAACACTTGATCTGACCTACATTGCTTTGTATTCTCACTCGATTAGGTTATCTGTTATTGTTAACAGGAACGCGTTTCGAGTTCGTGGTCGTGATGAGTTGTCTCACGGTAGAAATCATGTCTTAATCATTCAGGTTTTTTTAGCAAACTGTTTTCTTCCTTGTGGTTCGAGATCTGGCATTAGGGATCTTTGAGATCCGTATTCCGTTGGTCGGGAAGACGTGTTGAAGGATTGTATTGGTCTCTGTCACCCTTTTTGGTTGTTCTGTTGTGTCAATGTGAGTTGTGTTTGCATTAAAGCTCTTTATTAGGTCAAAATTCTTTTCCTTCGTATTTCATATTTGTGAAATTATTGGGCATTATGTTAACGGTGTGTTTTGGGAGATTTTGAAGTTTTTTTTGGACAGTATCCGCGTATGAAAATGAGCTAATTGACGATATACGTCAATTTTTACGTATGCAATTATTGTGTAGTTTTCGTAATTTTTGTGTTGCGTGAGGCAGCTTTTTCATTTAGTGAGAATGCATTTGTTTGAACGTTTTGTTGTGCCTTTCTCTGCCAAAATACAGCGACGCTTCCCAGTTTCTGCTTTGCTTGTTTTCCCTCGCGGGAGTCTCCCCGTTATTATCGCGTGCGCCAGGCTTTATTGACGCCGCGCGGCCATTGACTGGCGTGCGGGCGGCCCGGCCTTATCGCGTCGCAGCATCGCCCGCCCTGCGTGGACACCCCGCGAACCTCCCCGAGCCATCCCCGCGCGCCCGGCGCCCGTTCCCATTTCGGGCGATCGGGGGATGAGACGTGACGAGAAAACGAAAGGCTAACGCAGTGGATCAACGGACGTGTATTATCGTGATTGAATGGCAGATTCGGTAGTGCTCAGTTCTCGCCAAATTTACTAAAAAATATAGTTCTTTTTTTCCATAAACTTGAATTATCGAATTGATTTCATCCAATTTTCTGTATCAATTTCGATGTGTAAATCTGAACATTCAAATGCATTTTCTACTGGGATCTTAGGATTCTCTATTTGAAATTCGATATATTTTAAAAGATCTATTTCATTGCATCGTACATATTATGAATTTACGGTTGCTACCTGAATTTTGTCCCCTAATTCTATGCCAATCTTTCTTACCCAAAATATTTAAAAGTTTGTGGATCAGCCCTCCTCTCATCTGTTGATTTCTGTGCGAACGTCCGAGCGGATTTGTGTCCTTGAATTGGGGTGCTGCAGTAGAGCGTGTCAGACGTCCGTGGTGTGTCGCCACGTTTGAGCGTGTGTGTGTGGTGGCGCAGTGGCGTACTTGGGGAAGGGGGCGATGTCCGTCCCGCGCTGCCGCAGGCGGTCGCTGACCGTTCGCTTCGCGTTACCTGATCACTCGCTGGGATTGTCTCCGGAAGCGACAGGTCTATGGTTTCTGACTGCAGTCTTTATTTTCACCGAATGGGACTTGCTCGGAAGATATCGCAGTTTAGTAGCAAGCTTTTGTTTTCATGGACGACTGTTATTTGTGTACTGATGAAAAACGTTGAAAAAATAAAGGATTGCAAGAAAAAAATAAATTTTAAACGAAGTATATCATAAACGGCGTTGAACCTAAAATAATTTTATATTAACTTCTCTTCGTAAGTACCACAACAATAGAAGTTCCGAATGAAATTGTGCTTATCTCGGCAAAATTTTTTTATTGACTTTTATAAATAGATTGGGTTTGATTAACTGCTTGGATTCTGTTAATTGTAAATGTCTAGTAGAAGAAATACTGATCTAAACCAGAATTTAAATGAAAGAGAACATAACAAATACTCGAATACAAATATTACGGTTCGATGCCCTGTCTGACGGGTCAGAGTCCCTTCAGAACGTTGCAAATGAATGGGTTTATGAGTTTCGTCAGAGTGTCGCGTGTTGTCACGAATGTGCTGTGATTGATAGTAAGCGTAAGATATGAGCCATGGCATTGGGCAAAAATGATATGGATGTACTTCCGATTTTCTTCATGTTTACGATCTGTTCTATTTTGTATGATACAAGTTAGTTTAATCAATAGTTTTGAAAGTTTTACTTAGCATCTCCAAAATTCTTTTGATCTTGACATTATGTATATTTTGAGTAGTAATGAAGAAATAGTATCTCCTTTAATGATAGTTCTTGTCACGTAGGAAAAAAGTATGTTAAAATTTATGCAATTCTCTAAATTGCGTGTAATAGCCACAAATGTTTTATATTCAATTTATATTATATTATAAATTTGAATGTTATTTCTTTGATGAATAATTTTTCCGTCGTAGTTAACACTTTTCGAGATACATTGCATGAAGATACTACAATCGTTACGAAGTCGGCGCTTCACGGAAAATTATTTAAAAAAAATAAATTGTACATGATGTGATATCAGAAGGGTCTTCAAATGCGTCCACCATGAAAGCTATGCACCCTTCTTTTCTGGTCGACTCTGTGACTCGATGGTGGAACGGCTAGAAGCACACGCTAATGTGATTGGAGACACAGTTTCAAAGAAATGGATTTATTTTCGTTATGCTCGAATAAAGTATTCAAAGAAAGCAAACTATGGTGCTAAAGAATTCCAAATTCATCGCATGATTGCAATCGCGGCCGGGTAATAAAAAATAAATTTAAATTATCTCCAGTCTGTGAGTCAACCCTTTTTGGCTTTTATCTTGTCGTTCAGGTTTTGATCAATACGGCAAATTATTATTCCGCGCATTTGAAGCCACTTTGACAAATTACTTACAACGGGAAAAGGGTAGATTTTTCTCTTTCACTGACGAAGGTAATTTTTTGAGAATACACATACAATTTTTAAACACTTAATAAACACAAACTGTATATTGAAATGAATCACAAGTATGCAAGGCAATTAATGCCACAGTCGCTTTCCACAGTTGCTAGTTATTTTGAAGAGATTATGAAATTGCCGAAGTGACGTGTCGTCCATGAAATAGTCTGCAAATGCCGAATACAATACTACTATAATATATACAATAAATAGTTGGCAGACTACAATAGGTAGTTGAGTATGGTAAAGAATTAACGAATTTTATATTAAAGGAAATTTTAATTGTTTTTATTAAGGATATTTTCTGCATAATAAATTGTATTAATAGAAAAATATAATTTTTTTGGAGATAAAGTTAAACAAATGCATCTGATTTGAAATGTTTTATGTAATGAACAGTGTGATGATCATCGACTCCCACTGACCTTTATCGTAAAAGCACATTCAATTTATTATGAAGTCGTTGTTGCATTGCCTGCATTTAAACATTTATAAATGTGTTGTATATATTCGTATATAAATATAACGACAATATATAAGTGTAATTTAAATAAACACCATGTATCGAACTCATAAGTATATCACACGTATTAATACCTACTTCGGCGACAGTAACGTTCATTTACAAAAATATTAAGTGCTCCGTATAACATTGCTGGTAAGCTACAACAATTAATACATTACGATTGTATGTATATGAACTATTTGGATTAGTAAATATATCAAAATACTCAATGTTGTATATAGCCTGCACGTATAAAATGTTCGAAAAATATTATCTCAACTAGGAAGATGTGCGCAGGTGCACAGGTGACGCTATTATCCCGTTCTTTGCGGGGAGGTGTTGGCCAAGTTTAAAAGCTACCTCTGCTTTCATCTGCATATTTTGAACATCCCGCTCTTCCACAGCTTTTCGTCGTACGGTACATAATGACTGGTAGAGAAGATTTTTTTTATTATTGATAGAATGGCGAGATTTGGAGGTCGTGATTTGATCAGAACCATTTTTACAAAGGAACTTGTGTAATTTGGAAATATTGAGTGTGGAAGGGCGAGACGAGGCAGTGCCGCCTTGTGACTACTGGGGAGACTAAGACATTTGCCAGTGAGTCGATGAGAAATACGCGTTTTCTGTAATGGAATATACGATTTAATTCATAATATTTGCCATAGTCTCCTACCATTGTCTCTCGAACAAGGACGTTATGAATTTTGTAAAATCGCGCGATTTTTAGCCAAAACTATAAATCCACTTTGTAATATCTTTTAAAGCGAGCCAAGTGTTGCATATGCGTCGCCTGTGCACGACGAGCCTCCTGTTGTTGACGAAAAACTTCCGCAGTCGCCTATTAGGATATCACCTATGTTCATTGAGCTACACAATGCAAGTCAGATAGTAAAATGTCACATTGATGATTCGTGAGCTCTCGAGCAATCAGATGTAACGGGATCCAGACGTATTGGATTATTTTGTTATTGATTGATCAGGATTGTATTTCAAGGGTTCTTTTCCTGTTAGGTAGCACTGAAAGTATGTAATCTTCATCTCACCTCATTTATAGTAATTTTGGTTTGGAAAATGTAGTATTATAATCATTTCTCGAAGAGCGTTTAATACCATCAGTCCTTTCTAAACAACGAATTAATCACAAATCGTTAAAAGAATTGAAAGTAGATTAAAGTCTGTTGTCAGCCAGATCTTCTGGAGAATATTCGGAAAATGTAAAATGAACAGTTTTCGTCTTGTGTGGTTCACTGGCAGCTTCCTTAATCTTTATTGGAAAATTTGCTTCTTCGTAATTGAAAGAAGATGAATCTAGTTGATATTTGAAGTTCGACAGCTAAAAAAACTGACCTCTCTCTCTCCCTCTCTCTCCCTCTCTCTCCCTCTCTCTCCCCCTGTTCCCATCTCTCTCCCTCTCTCCCCCTGTCCCCCCTCTCTCCCTCTCCCCCTCTCTCCCTCTTTTTCTCTCATCTCTCTCCCTCACCCCCTTTCTCTCCCTCTCTCCCCCCTCTTTGCCTCTCTCTCCCTCACTCCCTGTTCCACTATCGACGTATATACCCGAACAGGCGGATTCCTCTCTTCAACAACTTATGTATCGCATCGTGTAACCAATTTTTGTGACATATCCATATGAGGGACTTCCATGTATCACACTATCCAAGGTTCATTTGTTCTTCCGCTTTCACTCGCGCTTCAAAATTAGATGGTCGTTCATATATATTCGTTTAGGCCCACTCACTCTGCACACCAATTCCACTGCGGGTTTATTTAAAATAATTTGTTTTACTTTTGAGGTAGACAAAAGTGTCCTGTTCTCGCAGTGTAAGATAAAGCTGTTGGAAGTAAATCTTCAAGCGCTTGATGTTCCGAATGTAGTACTTGAGCTTGCTGGGTTCTCCAAACGTGACAAGAAAGCTTGTTGAAGATCGTGTATAAAATGCTGAGAATAGCTTTACAGAATTCAATTGTAACACACACCATTTAAAAAAGCTTTTATGATAAAATTTTTGGCAAAAGTGTGATTTATTTTACGACAACAAATGAAATAATTCACTCTGATGCGTAAAGAAACCACATGCACTAAGATTTTACCTTTTACCAAACAGAGTACTAAAGCCTTGTAAAAGGACTCAGAAGAATTTGACTTTTCGTTAGATTGCTTGTTAGAAATGGTTTTATTGAACCAACACTATGCAAAGAAGTGACAATCCGGTTATTGTTCTTCAAGCCCATTGTGGAAGGAAGAAGGAACACACTTGTTTGGAGATCCCTTTTAATTCTTGCAATTCTTCTGCCTAGTACTTCGGGAACGAGGAAGTGCCATAGACATTGGTGTCTTAGAACTTGAAGTTTGGTGCCGAGGTGGAATCTTCCTCTGCACCTCCTTGCCTCGTGTTGTTGTGTTGTCCCTTGAAGAGCTGGGAGGTGTGTTGCGCGAGGCAGACGAGGCCGAATAGGCTGTTGCATAGGCTGAACAGGTTCTGTTCACTTTACACCGTAGAAAAGTATTCTGGTAATGCGGTCATGTAAACGACCTGCTAAATCGAACTCTCTGTGCGCTCTTTTTATCGAGTCTTAACATATTGTTGTACGTGTCTTGAAAGAAACGACCCAAAACTGAAGAGAGAAAATACACTGTTTGGCACTTACTCCTATGAGTACTTTCTCGTAGTTGGAACTGTTGAATTTATAGTAAAAACTTGAAAATGAAGCAAGAGGCGCAATATAATTTTTCGGTCTTCAGATCGATTGGAAATAATCGTTTTGATGTGTTGCACTTTTTGTCAACACACCTTTTCTTCACGAAAGTTTTTTTAGGGCCTTACAACATTGTGCCTACTTTCTAGACGACGATACCAAGCACAAATTGTTGGAGTAATATAAAGCACGAAGCATAAAAATTATTTTACGGTTACTTTAGAATTGTATTATATATCGTAATGCGTAAAAAGTTAAAAATGAGGATAATAAAAAGTAACTGATATCAGATATTCTCCTGATACCCTCACGGGAATAAATAAACTCGTACTGACGGCACGCAGCGGGTCATATTGTCGAGAGATGTCTCTCCTCCACTGTGGTCGCTTGTGGACGAAGACCGTTGGGGCGGCGTCCGCGGGCCATTACGTGGCGAGGGAGAGCGCGCGGTTGTCGCGGCCCTCGAGCGGGCGGCGCGCCGCCGCCATCACGGGCACCGCCATCACCAGTTCTGTCTCCTCGTCGTCGTCGCCGTGCAGGCCGTGGTGCGCGCCGTAGTCGGCGCCGCCCGCCGCCGCCGCCGCCGCCGCCTCGGCGGCCGCCGCGCGCTCCACGGGGTCCAGCCCGCGCGCGCCCTCGCGCTCGTCGCCCTCGTCCTCGTCGTCGTCCTCTGGGCGAGGTCGTCCGCGGCGTCCGCGCCCGCCGCGCGTCCCTGCCCCCGCCCCCGCCGCGCCCGCCGCCGGCGCCAGCGCCCCGCACTCCTCGGGGTCGGCGGCGGCGCCGCCCGCGCAGTACTGGCAGCGCATGCGCGCGTCGTCGCCCACCTTGACGGAGCGCGTGATGACGCACAGCGACACCCACGACACGACGAAGAGCGCCGCCGGCACCGCCACCGCCACCACCAGCTCGCGCAGCGTCTTCTCCAGGTCGAAGCGCGCCACCACGAAGAAGCCGTTGCTCTGCGCGGGCAAAGCGCAGGGGGGAAGCGATTAGCATGGCTCTTTCAGCAGTGTACATGCTGTTAGAATAGTCGTGTAGGTAGACTCACAGTAAGCAGGTATTGCAATTCTAGCAATATCAAGATATTGCTTTGTTATTAACATCAAGTAATCACCTCACCTTTTACACTCTTTTTTTAGATTAACTTTTTTTTCTAGAGTATTGAATTCATTTTCGTGCAGGTTCCCAAATCGCCAACTATAGGTGTCAAATTTACTAAATCGAGACCTTGCACTTTCTTGTCTAACATTCTAATTTAAAGATGTTAAATTTAATTCTCCAGGAAATAAAAGAAAAACATCCTATATACTGTCTTGGTGGCCATCATTGAGTCAAGACTGTGCAGCAGAAACCTTTTAAAAATCATCCCAGGAGAAGTTTGTAATTGTTTTGTAGAATTATAGAAGGTTGTCTACCAGCACATTTGAATTCGGACGTGGGCGTTCTTGCCAAAGTGCCTGTCTCGTGAAGCATCTCGTAAAGCAAACCCGTTTGCGACGGCAGCCCATTTGCGTGCAGCTAAAGAGCAATCCCGGACTGAAGATCCGCGTTCCTGCCGAGCGCACTGGGCGGGCGGGGCGGGCGCTGACGAGGCGACCTTTGGCATTAGCGCGGGCGGGCGGGCGCCCGCGTGGGGAATCCTCTGGCTTTATCGGAGATCGAAGGCTGCTCTCGAAAAAGGCGAAGCCGCCGCCCTGACGGTGTACACGAACGACTCCCAGTGGGGCAAACGACCCACAACAGGATGTTCATTGAAGTACTTGTGGGGTAGGCGTGGAAAATATGAAATATTTTTTGAGGTAAAATGTACCAGAAAATGGTAGGTGATAACTTGAATTTAAGTAGGAAACAAAGTTACAAATATCTAAATATTAGCATAGACTTGATAAATTTTTGATTTGTGGATATAAAATGTAAATGAGAGTCCATATTTTGTCATCATTTCCTAGGATATAAAAATAACGATTTAATAGAAGACTAATATTCATTGTTGAAAATGAGAAGAAATGAAAAACAACAACAATGAAATTGGTTATGAAGTAGATTCATTATTATATTCACATGAAATTGAATTTGTACCATGTGTAATCCAAATATATTACATTTTGTTTTGGAGTATTAGATACACAAACGATAAGTCTGAGGAGAAATCTATCCGTAGAGGGAGCAGAACACGTGTCCTAGAAGAGGTTCTATTTGCTTTATAGAGGCTTTATGACAGTGAATGAATGTCAGTAGAAATCTTTAGGTCCACATGGATTTTTTTCTTTTAATATATTTGACCATAGTAATAAAATATTATTAGTACCTTCCTACGAACGGTAGATTTAAACAAGTCCTTCGTTTCAATTTATCGTTTATCAATGTTTTATCAATGCAATAATATCTGAGTTATCAGCGATTGCGAAACAGTCGGACGCGACTACTGACGTAATATAATTTTTTTTCTTAGAATGTTTACATAAGGAGAAAAATTGACATTCGAATAAACTGATCGAAATACGCAAACTGATAAGTTTGATGTACCATTTTCGTTTATTTTTAAATCTCGTACGATTTGTTAAGAAAATCACGACAATTTTATGAACTTTGTAACACGTCTCCAGAGGTATACATGTATTTAACGCTCCCGAGCCTTTTCTAAGTACGTTCCATTCATATCTAGGCTAATTTGACTTTTGTACTTTGCCTTTATACACTTTAGACTATGTGCCCAGACCGCCGCAACTACTGACATTTCAAAATATGACCCGACTCTGAAGGGTTAAACATTTTATTTGCATGTATAAGTTGAGGGTTTTCGTTTCCGCTGCCCCACTGCGCGGCGCGGCGCGTCAACCGTCTTTCTCCTCGAGGCGATGGCGGCTTCCGGCGCCGGGCGGCTTCGAAAGCGCTCGCCACGTGCGCATGTTTACGTGTGTGACGCCGTGTCCGCGCGTATCGATCGGGGCGTCACGAGAAAAAAGGGGGCGTGCCTCGGAAAAAGAAGAGGCACTTTTTCACACGATATCTGTTTGATGTCAGTTTGTTTTATTTCGACTTCGTGATGCGGACATGGATGTTGAGGTGAATGTTTCTAAAGGAGTGCGTTGTAATCGCGATGTTTAGTGAGCTTATGTCGTTTTTGCTGCGGTTACCTCTATTTGAGGAAGAGAGAGCTGACGAGTCTCGATAGAAATGTCCGACGGGAATGAGAGGCGGGAAACGCTGAACAAAGAAGGAAATGTCAAGACAGTAGCAGTAGTAATGCGCCAGTAAGTACATCGGTAAGCTGGAAAACGTGTCTCGAAAAAAAAGCTTGACATTGTTTCTTTGAGTATTGACAATTCGTAAGATGTGCGACGTTTCAGAGAGAAAGTCACCATCACTTCATCATTCTTAATTTTTAACGATTTCTCGTGAGATACATTTTTCTAGAAGTGTTAATTCGAGCGCGCTACTTCTGGGTAGTGGGCTGATTTTACGCTGACGAAATGGTACTTTTTAAGAAAATGGCTACTAGTTCATCCTCCGCCTTCGCTTCTGCATTGTTCGTCAGTTATCGCCAGTGAATGTTTCGTTCTACTCACCAATTTACTCACATGTTGCGACGAAGTTCTGGTATTGCCATTCCACAGGAAAGTTCACAAGAAAACAGCATTGGTGAATCCGATTTATGTTTATGTGTGTTCTATCAGCGTATTCGGATTTTGTATTAATGTATTTTTACCGTACGGTGTTGTTTATTGCGACCATGAAATCTAGCAGATATTTCTTGACTTTTGTGATGAATAGGAATTTTACATTTATTAAACAAATATGATTCACTTTATTTGTATTACGTATGTATGCTTGTATGGTTCATAGTATGGTGATATTATTCAATTAATTAGAATTACTTGCGTCGGATTTGTGTAGTTTATTCGAGGATGACATTTTGGCTATTTCCCTTCAGGCAAACATTGCAATGTTAAAAACTATTCACGAGTGAGAAGGCAAAATGGCTGCGAGCCATACGGAGTGCAGTAATAGTTATTTGCAGAATAAGTATCGTAAGACACTGTGTTACAATTCCAGATTCGATAATTATCAAACGAAACTGTCAGACCGACAGTGATATCAATCGATAACGATAACAAAATGTTACGATACGAATATCGACCAAAGTTTTATTCATTTTGAAGAAAACGAGCTATAATTTTCTTTCAAATTTGATTATTTATCTTATAAAAGGTGATAGAATGATGTGGATAACAGTTCATGGCTATTAGAATATTTCAGTTGAAATAATAGTTATTACGAAAGTGATTATAGTTGTTAGTGGACCGTAGCTTTTTGAAACACTTGTGTTCTATTAACATATGGAACTGATCTTGGTTCCGTTAAGTTTGACTTAAGACAACCTAGGTGGATAATAGTAGTTTATGCAATTAGTTTATAATGTTAAGCTTTATTGCATGAGTACATGTTTTGAAAACGAGCAACGTTAGGAGCGATGTTAAAATGTGTACGAAAGCAACAAAACAAGATTATAAACGAGTTGCATACGTGTTCATTTTTGTATAACAGCATTAAAAATTTAAAACAGGATGAAACTTAATTTTGCGAAACAACTTTCTTATGAGGCCGCGGTTATTTGACATTGTGCTAGAAAAGGTTGGTGGACTGTTCCAGTTTACCGCTACCACCACGCGATTCTCTCGCTGCGATTGGCTGAATATATGATGACAAAATAATTTACGCTGTAAAATAGTAATACGTCATTTGTGCCGTAAAATGTCCGATTTGAACGATTTCTTACAACACTAAAGGTCGTTTATAAAGCTTGTATACAAAAAAGATTATTCCCGTGCTACGTTTTCCGGCTCTTGCCGTGCGACAACGGGGCGGGAGGGCCCGCCGAGAGCGCAATACCTTGTCGAAGAAGCACGGGAACTGCGAGGGCGCGGTGTCGTTGCGTCCGTCCTTGCCGTGCGACGCGAGGAAGCGCTTGCACTCGTCCTGCAGCGTGTTGACGCAGGCCTCCAGGTTGATCTGCAGGCGGCTGTTGGCGTAGAGCGTGAGCGCGGCCTGCGGCGGCGCGTAGCGCAGGTGCGGGTCGGCCGGGCGGTGCTCGCGCGCCCACCCGTACACCGCGCGGAAGGTGGTGAAGTTGAAGGCGTCGGGCAGCTGGCGCGCGCCCGGCCCGCGCGGCACCAGCGACCCGTTCAGGCAGTCCACGCCGCTGCAACACGCCGCGCCGCGCAACACCGCCCTCGTACACCAGTGCACTTTAATAACTCGTTCACAAAATCTTTCAATTTTCAGCGTTTGCATTAATTTATTTTTCTACTCCCATTGTATACTGTTGTCATGTGATGGCTGCAACCAGTTGCATAATGATAGCCATTTAGCTATAGTTTTCATTATGATACAGGTTCTTGACCAGTCACAGAGAAGTTTACAAACCAAGTATTGACACTTAATTAATCATTGAGAATCATTTTAGCAAATGTTTCGTTCGATTGTGTACATTAAAATTGCATTTGATATTATATTATGCTCAATAGTTTCAATTTCTTTTATTAGTAGTGTTTTTTCGTGGAATATTATTTAAAATAAATTGGATCGTAATATCACTTTGATCCTATTTGACTAGGGCAGTACTCCCTCGCAGGCGGACAAGTAACCACAGCCACCTGCGGCAGCACGCGAGGGTAGATTTAGGTAGCTCTCCGTTAGGTGGCCTTGCTTGAATCAACTGCCACGAAACTATTCATTGTAAAAGTTTAACTTAAAGAAATGTCGTAGAAAAAGTACCGCATGAAACTCGATGTAATGGGTATTAATACACTCGTATGAAGTTTACGATACTCGCTCGTTCCTCGTTCTTACTGTAATATCACACTCGTGTATTAATACCCATCATTACATCATCGTTTCATAATGTACTATTTTCACACCACTGATTTTTGTTCATTTGCTTTCGTGAGCTGGATTCCCAATGAGATTTGAAGCTGCAAACGCCCCAAACGGAGGACAGAAAAGGGTTTCATCATGAGTGATGAGGTGTACACGACATCTTTCTACAATGTCTGTATCACACCGTTGGATTATTGTTCACATATTGTAAGTCCAGAATTCTTAGTTTCGAGAAATAGCTTGAAAGTTTGTAAAGGTGCAGTTTCTTATAGTTCGACAATGTTTACTTTCGGGAGGGGGGTGATGCTTTTATTTGGGCATTCAATATTTGTACACTAGGTACAAGAAAGGTCTCCAAAACTGATACTAATTAAAAAATGACCACGAGTGGGTATACAATGTTTGTGCTAAGCCATCGACACAACAATACATTATTTTCGTTCATGGTCTGAAGTTTCATCGGGTTGTAAATTGCAGTTTCAAATCGAAGTGAGTAACCAGTTCATTAATGAAAACGAAAAATCAGTAGCGTGAAAAATATATTAATGCAATTGCTGAAAATTGAAATATTCTGTAAACTAGTTGTTTAAGGGCACTGGTGCATACATGCTTTCCATGTTTTGTACTTGTGACTGTGATTGAAAATGTAATGTTGAAAAAAGCTTATTTCTCTCCCTTGTGAAAATTACAAAACAAAATTAAGTTCCACAAAATTAGACCGGGTGCCTATTTACCATATTCTCAATACTTTCATTAAGCGGCCACTTTTTCTCCTGGAGCATCAATAGCCGCGTAAAACAAGTCTCACTGTATTTTCCATACCGTTTAAAGCGCCGTAGATGCAACAGTTTGCTAGTAACCATTATATTCGATTATCAAGCGTGTGTAAGTCGAATTCTCGCGTGTGAACATTGGTTTCGGGAATGTCAGCTTGAACCGAGCGGCATGCAGCAAAAATAATTTATTTTCTTGCCATGTAAACACTACTAATTACATGAAAGCATATCAGGTAAATTTCACGCGTTATAGTATATACCTTGTAAATTTTGTACACTTGCCGGATTCAACGAGGGGCATTCAGTAATTAAAGAGACGAATTGGTCAGGAGAAATAATCATTTATTTTTACAAAACAGGACTTTTTCGACTTTTTAATATATCGCTCAGCAATATTTATGCACTTGTTCCAACGGGCTACCAGCTTTTTTAATTAAGACTGCAAAGAATGTTGTTGAAAGAAACTATGTTGTCGTTTGAACCAATTTCCCACAAATTTTTGACAATCTTGGACTTCTCAAATTTTTGACTACCTTGGAACTTCTTTCCACGTAATGCCTTCTTCAGTGGACCAAACAAATGAAAATAAAATGGTGCTAAATCCGGTCTGTAAGGGGAATGAGACACTACTTCCCAACCCACTTTGTCCATGGTTTCACAACTCTGTTGAGGAGTGTGAGGACGCGCGTTCTTTTGATGGAGAATCACACCTCTGCTCTGAGATAAACGACGTTTCTAGACTGGCTTCACCTTGTTGGAAAGAATATCTAAGCAGTATTGGCTGTTTGTGACTTGCTGTTCTTCGTGAAAACCATACAGCGTCCCCAAACACAGTCAACGTGACTTTTCCTGCTGATGCGACCAGAACGATGTTTGCCAGTCACGAGCCTCGACCACTTTTGAACTGTTCTACCCACTTGTAAGCATTCTCGCGATTCTTACAACTTTAACCGTACACTTCAGTCATATTATATATATATATTATATATATATATAATATGACTGAAGTGTATATATATACACAGGGTGAGTCACGTAACTTTACCACCTCCTGTAACTTTGAACGGTTGAAGTTATTTCAATGCAGTTTTCACGGAAGTGCATGAGGGAAAGGGGCTAATTGATACGTGCATTAATTTCTATTTTATCACTTCTATTTTACGAGATTTTTTAGGTAACTTTGTTTTTTCAAATGGAACTATACATATTTTTTCAGTCCACCATGAGGAGCGTAAAAAGACGAATTCAATGATGTACATATTGTCATATGTTAGATAAGCATTTTTTGATTAATTTTGATTTTTGCGACCGGGGTTTAACGGACGTTTTGAATTGTCCACCACACAAGGTCACGGCAGCGCTCCACCAGCACACGTGCGCCCGGCGAAGGGAAGGGAAGGAGAGGGATCTTATTTGAAAATACGAAACATAGTATTCCAAATATTCACAAAACCATTGCAGTTTTTTCCTGAACTGTGCTTTCCATCCTTCCGCATTTTCATATTTTCGTCTTTCTTTGATTGAAGGAATTAAAGGATGGAAAATAAGGATTTGTCATAAGTTTGTATTGTAATAAAATTGTTTATAACTTCAACTCTATTTAATGGGATTTCATAAGATACGTAGTAATGGGATCTTGAAACAAAGCACAATAAGAATAAATAATTAAAACTGTACAAAAATATATTGTATATTTTGAGCAAACAATTTCAATGTTAATACGAATATAATAATAACTTAGGGATAGAAATAATCTTATTTCAATAAATACTACTTAAGACAAATCCGTATTTTCAATCCCTAAGAAACCCAAATTACTGAAAATGGATTAAGATGAAAAGGAGAGTTCAGGAAAAAATGCAACAGTTTTGTGAATATTTTTCGTATCCTCAAGTACTTAAATCCCTTCCTTTCCCAGACCCCGCGTTTGCTGGGGGAGCGCTGCGTGACCTTGTGGGGCTGACAGTTACAATGAAAATATCCGTTAAACACTAGTCGCAAAAAAATCACAATACTCAAAAAAATGCTTATCTAACATATGACAATATTTATATCTTTGGATTTGTCTTTTTACGCTTGTCATGATAGACTGAAAAAATATGTATAGTTCCATTTGAAAAAACAAAGTTGCCTCAAATATCTCGTAAAATAAAAGTGATAAAAGAGAAATCAATACACATATCAATTAGCCCCCATGTCCCTCATTCAATTCCGTGAAAACTGCATTGCAATATCTTCAACCGTTTTAAAAGTTACAGGAGGTGCTAAAGTTACGTGACTCACCCTGTATATGGTATGGTATATATATATGGTGTGTGTGTGTGTGTGTGTGTGTGTGTGTGTGTGTGTGTGTGTGTGTGTGTGTGTGTGTGTGTGTGTGCGTGTGTGTGTGTCTGTATGTATGTGTATTCAGGTTGTCCAAAAGCTCCCGTTACAAAAAGTATCCCAAATTCTGCGTTGCCAGTCATGAAAAATGGCAGGTCCAGTTTTTCCGAAACTGCAGGTGGCAGCGTCTCCTTCTGCGCGGAACATTTCCTTATTTCTCCGCGTGAACGGTGAAACAGTCGATTAATATTCTCTAAGGAAAGAATCGCGTGGCTTACACTAGAAAAAGTGAGTAGCATCAAATGTTTGTAGGTTCTGTTAAATAAATATTTTAAATGTACTTATTGAAAATCCAGTATTGTTCAAAATGATAGCCACGGTACACGGCGGCGTAAACGTAAATGATGAACACATCCAACATTTATGAAAAATATTGAATCTCCTGGAATGCTGGAATTATTATTTTTAGCACATATTCATACAAACTAGTGTCTTGGGCTTAGGATTGTCACATTCGTGAAGATTATTCTAAATGTCGTGATAAACTAAAACGCATTTTGGAAATGAAGTATTCGTTCATGAAAATGCCGAGTTCATTGATTATCTCTGGGAGTGGCATTTAAACTGATGCTTCTGGCAGTCATTTAGAGGAAATGCAGGCAAACAATGCATTGAAGAATCTTTGTAGGAGGCACGTGAGCACTTGAGGTGGGCACGTGAGCAACCAATCCCGCAGGTCAATATTAACAGGGATAAAATGGCGTCGCCTTATATGTCATGCGCCAATGAATAAAAAATAGAGAACTTGTATATTAGTTAGTTGAGTTAATGCCTTATTTTACGTGGCGAGACTTGGGCCATCAGGCCCGCTCTTCCGTCTGACCACGCAAATTTCACTACGCTCCTTTCGCCAACTAGCGGAGAAAGAAAGTATTATCTCGGGCGACAAAATAGGTGATTTGAATTTAGCTCAGAGGCGTCATTTACGCTTGAGAATCTTTTACATGCAGTAAATCTACTAACATGGGACAGCCGGCTTTACCTCCCCTGGCCATTTACTGGCGTGAAATGGTTATAATGGAGAAATACTGTGATGTTGCATTCCGTGGTGAACAAATACTTCAAAAGAATCCAAACATTCTCGCAAAGTTCGAAATTGGGTATAACAGTCCGACTTGGGTATTCACGAGTTCCAGGAAGTTTGTTGATCGATGCTTCTGGGCACATCGACTAATATGATCGTTGATGATATGATCGTGAATGTTTTGTCCGAGGGTGGTGTGTTTTTGGGCTCGCCTCTGGATGTTTTGATCTGGCGCCGATCGCCATGTCGGCTTACGGGAGATCTCCCCCTCCAGGTATCTCAACCTCAGCATGAACAAGCTGTAATCTCCCGACTGGCTTCCCGACGTGTGTGATAGTGTAGTGCATGTAAGTTTGTAAGGGGATAGGATACAAGGAAGAGAAACGAAAGATTGCTGCGGACCGTGTCCCGTTTGTTAGGGAATATCACATCTCCCCAGAAATTCGGATCAATTGGAATTGATTGTGGAAGAATCTTATCTGCAGAATTTCTTTCATTGGCCCATTCACATCATACAGGAGGTCCAGACTTACCGCAGCACCGTATGCACCATTTGATGGCGATCAAGAATTTATACAATGGTTGTGCAAAAGCTGCGAAAGCTGAGCGGTAGCGCAGAAAACATCCTTTTCTTTACAAGAAATGTTGTATATACATTCTTTACCCAGCACCGTGCCCCGCTGAAGCGCAACTGGATTCGTCGGCGTGATTCACGGTAATTTCTGCTGTGACGCGGCGGTGCGCAGCCTCCGCTCTTAATGCGAGTCTTAACTGAGCTTTACTAGGGACATCTGCCACTACACTACTACATCGGCCACTGGTAGGACTCGCGTACTGCTCATATAACCGTCCAAAAAGAACAGACAAAAAATGTTCGCGCCGCTCGGCCGACATCAAAATTCTATCAATTTTTAATATTCTTCTAATTTCCTCACACCCGGAAGTCCGATTAATGAAACTGGTATATGAAACTAATAATTTAGAGAGTCGAATTTTAAAATATTTGGTGACTTTTTTTGCGGTCTTTACAATTCGTGGTTTCACTTCTGTTGGGAGCAAGTCTGGACACTCTGCATAAAGAGTGAGTATTTCGGAGTGTTTTCGGGCACGAGAACTATTGTGGTCATTAGGTAGTTTCTACCACACTAGAATGTGTTACCTAGCGCAGACCTACACGTCGACTTGGGAGTTTCCCCCATCAGGATTTGCCCGGGGCACAGCCCAGCCGATAAGAGCTCTAAGCTCTTGGATAATCTCCCGATATGAATGGTAGTGTAATAAATGAATAAAGGACCATCTGTACAGAACATTCAAGTGCCATCGGATCAATGGCCGACCGGTTTTTTCGTAGTTTGTTCATCATAAACTTTAATTTGCTGTTGGTCTGCTACTTAACGATATCGCTTAACATTTACTTTATTTTTATGTATTTCTCCCTGCAGATTTGCTATGTGCCTCTAAAGGTACCTGAAATGTGTGCAATTCCCACCCTGTGTCAAACAAAAATACTGTGCAAGGTTTGGGGGATTCTAGTTCTTGAACTGCTGCCAGATGGCAGACCAGCGTCGTTCTGTTTCGGTTAGGCCACAGATCGAGGGTACGAAATCGTCGGGCTCATGACGAAATAGTCCAAAACCTAATTGTATTGAGAGAAAATGATATATTTGCATTTCTTTTTTGTAAGCAACACCATGTAAACTGTTTTTTTTCTTCATAGATCACAATAGTTTTCGAATGAGGATTGGATCTGTATTGTCCATGATCATGTCTAGAGAAACCAAAAACTATAATATCAATTTTTATAATTTTGAGACAGACAGCTGTTACTCACCTGTCGCAGTTGAGCTGATGCTTCACCTTAACGCAGTTTGCGCGGGTGCACAAGAAGTTGCCGTTGAGCTTGGCGTTCTCGCGCTCGCTGTTTACGTGGATCCCGTCAGCGCGCACGGGCACAACATCTGCGAGCTCATGTTGACGCAATGGCCTTTGTGGCAGGAGAACACGCCCGTCAGCCGCTCGCACTCCGAACCGTTGTTGCAGTTGTACTTGGGCAGCTTCTCCAGCACCACCTGTCGACAAGACGACGGGCCTTATCGTCACTTCAAAAAGCGGTTGGTTGCAGCTCTCAGGATTTTAAAGAGTGTATCTTTGGCCCTAAAGGATTATGAGATAAATGAGTAAAAATTTGAATGATTTATAGTTGTCAATATTCAATCATTATTGTAAAGATACTATTATGATTAACCGATATTTGGACGAAATTACGATATTTTTCTTTTTCTAGTAGCTTGAAACTTACTATTCATAAAGATGTTGGTAATCATTGTAGAGTAGTTATTTAACTTTAACGATTTATTTTCTTAGTCATGGGAATTTATAAGTTACGCTACATGTTGTACCAAGTGTCTTTGTGCATGACATCTCAGAGACGTGATGACGACGATAGTAGTTGCCTACTGACACGCAATAACAGCAGCTTCTCCAGTGACATAATCTTCCCTTATTGCCAGCGACTCTTGGAATGATAAATAAAAGAGGTAGAGCGTTGTATCAGCTAGTGCGCTTCTGCCACGTATTTATATTACACAATATAAAAAAAATCACGTCGTTAAAAGTATCCAGACAGTGTAGGTAACGGAAAGAAAAATATCAAACGATTAGGACTGAAATCCACTGTAATATTCGCTTTAGATTGGGCCATGAAAGATCATGCAACGCGCACCTGGCAAATACAGTAAAGCGCGGCAATGCTGTCTCTGCCGAAACCTGTCAAGCACAAATAAGAACGGCACTAGGAATAGTCTAAAGCTCTCTCGATATCGGGAAGCTGCATCATTTTTCGTTAACTCTCAATTATCTCGCAGCGGTTTGAGAGTCGCTTGGAAGTTATTTTAAGCACGCACTTTTTTTTGCTATTCTCTGGGATGGCTCATGGGCATTTTACTAGCTTTCCATGATGTGGTCGCTGGGGCCCCGTTCTTAACCGCTCGTGATCATCTCGAACGTTCGTGATTGAAGTCATCACGAATGAAACGCGAGTTTCCTTATTCTTAACCGCTCGACCCGTCTCGAGTGGTCGTGATTTCCGTTCGCATTATCACGAGTGGGGTTTGGAGCATCACGAATGGTATATAGCATTAACATAACCTCATTATCTTCACATTCCGAGGGAAAGTGCGTAGTAAATTATAGTAACCACTTATCGTATTTTTATTTAACAACTTTGTATGCTCATAGGTGTTACTAAATATTATATCAACTACGATTTTTATATGAAATAACATTTATAATATATCTTTACTAATAATATGTAAAATTTAAAATCGTAAATATTAATGCTAAATATCCTGATTCTACACATGATTTATTTATATGGCAAAATTGCAAATTAAACACAGTACTTAGAAACATTCATGCTCGTGGACACATTATTTTTTGATTGGAGATTCTGGGTATGCTTTAAAACCATGGATAATAGTACTTTTTAATAATCCAGAGCTAATAGTACATTTTAATAATTAGTAATGGTGGTTTGAAAACTAGATTTAGATGTTGTTTAAAACACAGGGTTTTAGATTATAAACCAGAAACAGCATGTATGATAATTAATGCTTGTGTTGTCTTACACAACTTTTGTATTATGCACAATTTTCCACTGGAAGATGAATTGGTGACTGATAATTTTAATTTTGGAATGTACTATGATGAAATGAGCCATGTTAACAATGAGCTATTGCAGGGAAGAAGAACAAGGTCATTACTAGTTAATAGATATTTTACTTAAAAAACATACATTGTATTCTTTTATTTTATATTTATTTTCAGCATCTTTCGTAGGAAATGACTTTGGAAACTTTTCAGACACTAATACCTCATTCTCAGGCTGTCTCAACCACTCTATCATAAGTTCTTTTTGCCTTTCTGAAGTATCCACCTTTTTCGAATCCATACATACAACAAAATATACAATACACAAAACTAAATATTTATTACGAAGGAAGTCTATGGCTTAACTCTACTAAACACGAATTATAACGTGAACTAAAAAGAAATTAGAAACCTGTGAACAATGAAAAAATAACTAAATAACTAACTCGAAACAAAATGTACTACTGAAGAATTGCACAACTTGGAACACAATGTCTTTCCATACAACGCGCGTAAACCTCATCTGTTTGAGACAATTGAGCAGCGAGTGTTGCGTGAAAAACGTTACCGCTCGTGATGTGCGAATGGTATCGCGAAGGGTGTTTAAGAATACGGTCTTCTCGTTGTCTTCGCAATTGGACCGTTCGAGACATCACGAATGCGAGATATCACGAATAATGTTAAGAATAGGAGCCCTGGTTCAACTCTCGGTCGGGACAAAAATAGAATTGTAGCTTTCCTTTAACATCGTCTCAGTTTCTGTAGCTGTGTGACGAAGAAAAGCTCAGGCAGGCGGAGTTCGCTAGTTGCGGTGAAGGGAATGTGCCTTGTTCGCCACATGTCTCGCTTACCTCCTAAGTATGGGACTTAAACTACAAAGCAAGACTCTGCCCCTTGTATAAAGCTTATAATGGTCATCCAGCTTGGAAAGAAATTAATCGGCGGCTATGTACCCCTACATACATCAGTAGAGTGGATCACAGGCACAAAATAAATTTAAGACAGCAGAGAACGGATGTCGGGAAATTTTCTTTTCCAAATCGAACGATTACGGAATGGAATAGATTGCCTGCAAAAACCTTTGAACCCTTTCCTCAAAGTGTTCAACAGTTTAGGAAATTAATTTAGGGTATTATTAAGTGGGTATTATTAAATGAGGGAGAATAGTGGGTTATATAGCGATGCATAAGTGTTCTATTGTGAAGTGAGGTGTAGTGCAGTGTATAGCAGAGAAATAAAGAAGGAAATGTTTTCAGGTCTTAGTGAAGTGAAGTGCAGTGAAGTGCAGTGTGATACTAGTGCAGAGTGTGTGTGTGTGTGTGTGTGTGTGTGTGTTTTCTCTCTTAATGTAGTTTAATGTTTTATGAATCAGTCAGTTTTTATATTATTATCATTATTTTACCATTATTATTACTACAATTAGTATATAATTTGCTAGTTATATTACCTTATTCTTATTGTTGTTTTTATTATTATTATTATTATTATTATTATTATTATTGGTATTAGTGTTCTATGTTACTAAAAGGCTGTGAATATTTATGTTTTTGTAATTAGCTGCCACCGGGTTATGCCCAATTGCAGTTTAAATAAATCTAATCTAATCTAAAGGCCCAGGAATGAGAGGCACCGTTAGCCAGTCGGCATAGTGGGACAATCGACCCAAAATGTCAAATACGTACATATATGTACAATTTTTGCTTACTCCTCTCTGTTTGTTGGGTAGTTGTGTGTTTGCGTGTCCTCTCTGTTGTGCTTGTAAATTTGATTTAGAAATTATAAGATGCTTAATTGATTTTTGTCGTATGTTTGGAGAAAATTGACTTATCGTGCGTGTTAACTAGTATTGTGACAAGTAACAAGTGATATACCCATTACTGAGCGTGAGAAAGGAAGAAGCAATATTTTTTATGGACAACAGCGATTGTCAGCATGAAGGATGATAGTAGAGGTCGTGAGGGGAGAAGGAATTATTACGAATTACGATGATTCAAAGAGATATCTTCAAATTTGTAATTTTGGAAAGTTGTGCTTTTTCAATTTTCGAAAATGTAGATAGTTCGCCGGAAATGGGACTAGCACCACTTTTTCACCGTTCTTAAATGCATAAAAGAAGAAAATTTAAGGAATAAACTTGGAGCCGTTTTTGAGAAAACAATCCTTTAAAATAATGTAAAAATTGCGTATATTGCACGCTAAATTACGCGAAAGGTACTCATTTTCGAAAAATTGTACATGATCTTCTTTTAAGACCTGCCTTGAACGAATAATTTATAAGGGAAAATATCTATCTTCAGTAGTGTAGTTGTAGGAAGACGCCGGAAACAAATTTGAACTTAAGGAATTTTCTAAAAATCTGGAATTTCAAGGAAAATGAAATCTGTACCATTCGTTTAAGCGTCGTTAAAACTATCAGGACAAAGTTTAATAAAAAATTGAAGCAATTATGTAGAAATATTTGGTAATTAAATGTGACTTCATGTAAAGTACCCCCAAAGATTAAAATATACGTTTTAAACTCGCAGGGCTTTGTCTTCATTTAATTCGATTGGGAAATATCAATTTTGGAGAAAATTAGTTGAACGGTTTACTCGCTGGCGTTGAAAACAGACAGACGTTTTGCCATTTATTCAGTTTATTTTTACTAGGGCCCGGCAATAGGAGATTTTCTTTCGAAAATTCGCCGTTTTCCGGCATATAATTATAATACTTTCCCTTTTTACGAAGTAAAGGCGAGAAATAAAAAGGGATAATAAGGACAGAGGGGAAAGAACAGCGTGGGAGTTTGATCAACAAATTAATTGGGTTAAAAATGGCAAAGGTAGGTAAGGAAGAAAATGGGCGAGCTAAACCAATGTAGCAAATTGGAGTTTCTTATGTTTACGTCTATTGAACTTGGCTTTGTTGCAAAACAAACAACTAATAATGCGGGCTGAGTGTGGCATCTACTTACATTATTATACGATGAATGAATGATTTCTGAAGACGATAGTTGATGCACTAGAAACACACTTGCGATGTGAGGTCAATATTTGTTTATCAACGGCTTAACAGCCAAACGGTCAAACGGTCGCGGTCGTATAAGAAACAAGGGTCGCGTTGTACCTCTCAGATACATCTCAATTAAAGAGAAAAATAAAAAAAATGGTTTCTGTAAATCACATTTTAATTTAATTTGCTGAATTTTAGAAATGTTATTGTTTTACATTATTTAAAATCTAGTTGCTTTTTTCAGCAGACTTTGCACATATATCATAATCACTTAGGTATACTCTGAACATAAATATTTTTCACATTTTATAGACGAATTTGAGGCCAGACGTGATCTTTTTGTCTATCACTGTTCAATAATAAGGAACGAATTAGATCCTGTTGCTCATTTTTAAAGTTTAAATTTCGCTGAATAAATGATTTTTCTGTGATACGGACGGACGAGTTGTATCTCTCACAAAGGACGTTTCTACAGCTGCAGGTCGAAATCTGGCCTAATTTTTCTCTTAAGATAGATATTTGCTGTGAAAAAATAGCTGCCGTCACGCACTGAAAGTTTCTGAAAAAAGAAATACCAAAATTCCACACTTTCCACGATGCAGATCATCGTTTGCGGTGCTTGTGCGGTCCTGGCTATTGTGAGAGAATGTCCGTCGAGGGACCAAGCGTTTTTACGGGCACGTATTCCAATTCAGGACCGCGAAACACCAAGCTAATGACATTGCACACGCCTATGACAACCCCGCAATGTCGTGCGGCGCAGCGCCTGTTCTTCGGGGCACTATTTCTTCGACAATGAGAAACAGAAACCCGATGTGATGCCAAAGTATGCTCGCTTAATGCAATTCAATTAACACTGTCAACCCTTTATTATTTTTGACTTTAATCGATGTGTCAGTTGAGTTGAGTTGAGTTCAGTTGAATGTTTGTAATACCCCCAGTTAACAGGCATTTTGATCATCCATGCTGGTGTCACCTGGTGAATTGACTCCAAAACAACAATAATAAACAACATCTTCCTCTAAAAGTCATTGTACACATCACAGCAATATTTAATGCAGCCCTGAGAATGTCATACTTCCCCACACATGGAAATACGCACATATCATCCCATTCCCAAACCAGGAAAACCAAATTATGACCCAGGAAGCTACCGCCCAATTAGTCTGCTATCGTCCATGGGAAAATTACTTGAAAAATGCATCCTTACCAGACTAAATAATCATCTCACCACATTAAATATAATACCACCTCATCAGTTTGGGTTTCAACCTCAGCTTTCAACATACCACCAAATATTGCGATTGACAGAGGACATTATCGAAGGTTTTCATGATCATAAGCATACAGTTGCAGTATTCCTTGACATCGCAAAAGCTTTTGATACAGTATGGCACCCAGGACTGATATTCAAACTCCGGAGCATTGGCACTCCCCAATATCTCGCACGCATAATAGAAGATTTCTTAGTGAACGCACTTTTTCAGTGCGACTTCCTGGTGCACTCTCAACACCATACCCTATCAAAGCAGGAGTTCCGCAGGGTTCGAGCCTCTCTCCAACCTTATTCAGTATCTACATAGCTGACGTACCCACCACACCATCAACATCCATTGCCACTTTTGCAGATGACACAACAATCTACTCCACAAAACGAGACATAGAAACAGCAATAGAGGATCTGCAAAACCATCTCACTATATTTTCCGATTGGGCACAGAAATGACACATTCTGATAAACGCAAGCAAGAGCCAAGGGAAAATATTCACTCTTCGAAGACCACTTGACCCACCCACACTCACCTATCAAAACCACAACATACCATGGATTCCTGCGAACACCACGGCAAAATACCTTGGAGTATTACTCGACAGACGACTCACATGGAGACCCAATATCATGCATAGAATAGCACTAGCCACCAAGCGAACACATCAATTATATCCCCTACTCAAAAAATCATCCCCACTCCAACTACACACATCCATTCATCTTTACCAAACAATGATACGTCCTATATTAAGTTATGCATCTCCTGTCTGGGCCGCAGCATCCAAAACAAATATTCAGAAAATCCAAACTTTCCAAAATAAATTCCTAAGAATAATCACAAAAGCACCCTGGTTCATTCCAAACTCTCAAATCCATCAAGAACTCGGTATCACACCTATCACTGTACATTTTTCCCTTCTATCCGCAAAATTCTATAACAAAATTTCTCGAATACCTTCAGCTATCCATTTCAAACTTGGCAAACAGAACCCTCATCGTAAACGATTAAAAAGGAAATTACCCAGAGAATTTTTTGACCCTCCTTAAACAGACTGGAAGCGATTAGCCTTTCCGTGCAATATAAAGTGCTACTGAAAATGTAATAATCACGATAAAAGAAAATATCTTGCAAACTTACCATATAAATATCAACTACTGTACCAGTCGTTCACGGCTGCTGAGGGCCTCAGGCCAAGCAAGAATAAATAAATAAAAAAAACAAACAACAATGCCTATGACTGTCATTGTTTCGTCTGTCAAGGCATCTCCGAGCGACACTGAAGCAAATGACTGGTTGATTTAAATTATTATAATAAATGAGCTAATCATTGCTTTCGGGGCCGCTTAATGTCGCCTTGCGGAATACGCCGCATACTATATACTGTCCGTGGGTGCTTATGATGAGCTCGATTTTTGCCGAAATGTCTACATGTTTTAGATTAGTAATCACATTAAAAATTTTAAAAAAATTTAATTGAAATGATCGGACTATATGATTTCTGTCTCAGAAGCAAGATTGCACAGAGACTAAACAAGAGCACAAAATAACTTGACATTACGACGGTAGTTTTTAAGAAGTGAGGGACAAATTGATTGCGAAACGTCACTCCGGATCTCTTATAGTTTCCTACAAATTCAACAATCGAAGTAGGTGAATCGTATATAGAAGTTTATACGATCATCGATATACGATTATATATTATTTAGGAAAACCCGGCAGACGTTCTGATCTCAATCTCCCTCTTCCCCTCCCATCTCCCTTTCTCACTGTCTCTCCCTCCTTCCCTCACCCTGTCCCTGTCTGTCTCTCTCTGTGTGTCTCTGTTTCTGCCGCTTTCTGTTCCTCTCATTCACATTTAATTGCAGATTCTGCACGTCTCTGTGGAGGTGAGGCAATACCGGGAAGCGCCGGATCAGCAAAAAAATGTAATAGAATGTTCACGAAGAGCTATCCTGTAGATTACGGTATGAGCCCCGTGTATGTATATATTACGGTGTAAGAAACGTTTCTTTGAGGCTTTCGGTCTCAAAAGTTTGGTTTTTAAGGCCCTAAAACGCCTCGTTTAGGAGTTATTTAGATCATAATGCTGCCGAGTGTGTTACAGGTTGCATTTGAAGAGAATATTTAGTAGTGCCATGTATTGGAATTACAACAGAATTAACAGTACATAAACCTTCTGGTTACAAAAAAAAAAACACGTAGAAGTGCCAAATTTCTTGGAGATCGATCCAACGGTGTCAGAGTTTAGCTCTGTTCTGCCCTTCATCTCCCTCTTTTCCCTCCCATCACCGTCTCACTGTCTCTCCCTCCCTCACTCTGTCCCTGTCTGTCTGTCTCAGCTGTTCTCTGTCCTTCTCATTCACTTTTAATTGCAGATTCTGCACGTCTCTGAGCAGATGAGGTAATATCGGGAAGCGCCGGACCAGCAAAAATGTAATAGAATGTTCAAGAAGGTTTCATCCTATAGATTACAGTGGGAGAAACGTTTCTTTGAGGCCTTTGGCATCAAAATTTTAGTTTTTAAGTCCATATAACGCATGGTTTAGGAGTTATTTAACGATATAGATTCAATATCCTACCGAATGTGTTGCCAGTTGCATTTGTCGTAAATATTTAGTTTTGTTCTACAGCGCCATGTAATGGAGTTACAACAGACTTAACAGCACATAAACCTTCTCGGTGAAAAGACATGTGGAAGTGCCAACTTTCATGGAGATTGGTCTCACGGTGTCGGAGTTTAGCTCTTATATATGCATCAACATCCACTTATATATACACATACACACATATACACACATACACACACACACACACACACACACACACAATAAGCTTGCTCTGAAAGTATTAGCTGTAGTCGTTCAATGTGAAGTAGAACCTACTCAACTCGTTGGCTCATGGACCTGCCGCGAGCCTATTTCGCGTTCGCATTCGGCGAACGTAACTTCGAGGAACCGTTGGGGGGGGAGGGCTCGCCGCTTCCTCTCTGGCGCACCACTCCGCACTTACGGGAATTGTAGGATAGTGAACGTATGCAGTGTATATGATTTTCTCAAGCACTGCAAAGAAACTGATAAAAGTGGATATAAGAAATATTTTGGAGGTGGTAACCTTTACAAATCTTGTTTGAAATTGTGAAGTTAACAATTAGCGCCCCAAATACATACGATTTATTTCCATTATTGTACTTTCATGTATTTTGCTGTGATTAATTAATTTTATGGATTTATTGTAGTGCAGCGATGAAAAGGAAAAAGGAAGGAAGGAAATGTGAAAACGGTGACAGTGAAGAAGAGGTACAGTCAAATGAAAATCAAGCTCCGAATCCATCACGTTGATCTCAGACGTAGAAAAGTAGTACCGATATCGAAGTCTCTGTTGTCCCTAAAGTCGATCGACGTTAATGACCATAAGAGAAACATGGAAATATTGAGACATTGTTGGACACGAGATGAAAGTTACAATTTTTCAATTAATTATTTCAATGCGATTAGAAAGTTCAGACACAAGAGGAAAAATACTTACGTTTCTTGGCTTACATATACAAAAGCCTAGAAGGAGCATTGGGCCTATTTTGCGTTCTCTCTTCCTGTTTCTGCATCTGTGCAAGGTGCTTGAACCAATGGCACAACTCAGCAGTAATTAACGCGCAGAGTTTCATAGAATGTTATCCAATAAATGTCATGTTCATGTCTTGACATCAGAAAATTATAGAAAAAATCAAAAGTATTATTGTCAATTATTTTCATAATCATATATTGTGGGCCTCATGATACAACCCTAAGCGGAAAGACAAGGAAGACAAATTTTCAGGACTTGAAACAGCTAAGGATTGAATCAAGTGACGAGAACATGAGAGATACCTGAAAAAGTGCTATAGAAATTCTAAAGCCCCATGTCCCCCAAATCCCAAAATGAATTAATAAATTTTTGCGGGTTTGTTAGTAATGTGCTATAGTAAACGAGACGAAGAATGCTTATGCTTGCAGCGTACGGCAGACGAAACAGATAAAATTTGTGGAAAGGAGCGGCTGTCTTTTGGTATTCTGTTTTTTGATGAAGAAAATATGTACATTCACGAAGAGTTCTAGTGTTTGTTGAATTAAATTTAATAAATGTCGAAACTAGTGTATGAAATATACCATTTTCTCAAACGTGTAGGATTCGATCCAAATAAGTGCATCGGACAGGGATTGATAGATGTTTTAACTCTGGCCGAACATACATGGTCTTCAAAAGTTATTGCGTGATAAATAAAAATAAAGGTCTAATTATGTCAGTCACAAATTAAATTTGGTTGTACACGATTTAAGCAGTGCACCAGCTATCCAAAACATAATTGCCACAATAAAGGATGTTATTAACTTTCTTCGTGAATCTTGTGGAAAGAATGAAGGATGTGCCAAATATTCCATATTTATGTGAAACACTTTGGTCTCAGACATACAAAAGTATTGCAATATTCAAACAAAGTTTTGTAAGTGTAGTTCAAGAGTTAGAACATTTGTCAGTAGAACGTAACGCTATTACTTGAAAAACTGCTTTCCAACTGCATTCTGCCGCAAAGTATTTGTAGCAAAGTATCCGGTTGATTCTCTTTTTTTTATAGAATCAACTCTATGCGTTTTGACAACGCTTCCTAACATAAGTTAACTTGTGGAACCCGGTAGACATTGTTCTGCCCTCTATCTCCCTCTTTCTCCATCTCCCCGTCTCTCTCTCCGTTTTTTCTCTCTCCGTTTCTCTTATCTCTCCGTCTCTCTATCTCTCCTTCCCTCTCTCCCCGTCTCTCTTTCTCCGTCTCTCACGCAAAATGCGATAGAATGTTCAAGACGCTCCTCTTACTGCTTCCCTCTCCCTTTATCTCTCCGTCTCTTCCCTCTCCCAGCCTCTCCTCTCTCTGTCCGCGTCTCAGTCTGTCTGTCTCTGTGTGTCTCTCTCCGTCTCTTCTCTGTCCTTCTCATTCATATTTACTTACTGATTCAGCACGTGTCTGAGCAAGTCGAATAATATAGACAAGCGACGGACCAGCAAAAATACAATAGAATATTCAAGAAAATCTCATCCTGAAGATTACGGCGTGCCCTAAAACGCTTCGTTTAGGAATTATTTAACGATACATTACCGCGTGTAGCGGGTTGCATTTGCATTAGTTTTTAGTTTTTTTTATTCTTAAGCGCCATGTAACGCCATTTTTTTCGATGTTTTAATAGTTATTTTACTATTCGAACGGAGATGAATCCAACAAAACAGAGATAATTAAAATTAGTCCAGACGTTCTTGAGTTATAAATTGTGTAACTAACACAACTTTGTTATATATACAGGTGTCCGGGAGGAAACGTCGAAACTTCGATAATAAGCTCTTAAGACAATTCTAAACATATTTTGTCTAATAAACTACGTGGATATTCCGAATGGTTGAACCGCAGTGAGCACTCAACAGTTGGTTTGAAAAAATTATTTCTAGGCAAAAATTCGCATTATGGAAGCACAGAAACACTCCAGAAACATGTATATTGTTTATTATTTACAAAATAAATGAGTGTATTTGCGCAGACAGAAAAATTAAGCGAGAAATAAAAAGCAGTGGAATTGTGTAAACGAATTACGAATTGTGTAAATTGGGTGCTTTTTTATTTCTCGCTTAATTTTTCTTTCTGAAGAAATATATTAATTTCTTTTGTAAATATATAAACAATTTATATGTTCTGAAGATGGTTTCTATGCTTCTATAAGGCAAATATATTTATACATAGATTGTGTATTGTATTACGTCTTCTTACCTATTGTTTGTGTGAACAGAATTTATGTTCGATTGTTACATTATTATTGTGTATTGTTATAAGATATAAAATTCTAATTCTCTGAGAAAAACTGAAATGCCTTCTGTGCAGAGTATAGCATATGAAAATAAAGGTTTTCATAAACATTTTTGTCAAACAAAATTGCTGTGCGTGTCTATTCGCGTTCGTGCGTGTGATCCGTATTGTCTTGTAGAAGAATAATGAAACAGCACTATTCTCAAATGACGTCTTATCGATTTATTCCAACGTAATGGCTTGTTTAGTTGCTGTAGCTGACAATTTGGCCAGACCTTCCCCTGTTCAGCGTAACGTGCTGTGGGTGGATAACAGGGATAATGTCACAGGGGAAATTAGGGTCAAACAAACATTCGAACTGTCCGCCCCGTAGGACCCATAGTTGCGAATGTTAGACTCTCATACAATTACATCAAATTATGAGTCTTTACATGACTCCAGAGATTACTGTCAAGTTTAATTTTTTAAAAATTTTTTTTGCTATTTTCAAGAACCACGTCGCAGTACTTCATCCATGCAGTTATTTCAAAGAGCAATTTCTTCGATTTATTTAGATTGTCGTAGTTTTAACATCTAATTTCGAATTGCATAACCATTTACACATATTTACCATTCAAGGATTGGGTAAAATGTTGAGGGCAATTCTGTTGTGCTTTGTCCTTAGCTTTATTAGCAGGAGAAACACAAGATACATTTCATTTCTTCTGCCATACAATCATCCTACCTATCTTGTGACCTTGTGCCACATTTGTGGAAGACATGGTGCACCATTTAAGTTATAGAAATGAACGTGCTGATGCGTTCATTTTCCTGAACGTTATCTCAAATGTTGAAATACATATTTGGGGGATCCCTGATAACTTTTTTTCTTCAAAACGTCTGCCGGTCTGGGGTCGAGGGTTCTGAAGTCTCTGGACATTTTCAAAATTTTCTAAAAATGGCTCAAAATTTCTTCCTTTTATTTCTTGTGAGAATAGAGTGATATTCACCTACAAAGATGTCCGATTAGTCCAATTAGAGGTTCGATTAGTTGGTCCGATCGCTGTTAACTTTTGAAAATTACAAACGGTTGGAAATTTTCACGGCATTACACTAACGAAGCTGCAATAATGAAGATAGCAATTTTTTCAAGTCAATTTTTTCCCCACACTTAGTTCTTTAATTATTGTCATGATTATTTTTTGAAACTTTCTTTTTTTGAGCAATTTTGAGTGAAATTTGGGCAGTATTAAAAATATCAAAAACAAGATTTTTTTCAAAAGTGGCTTCAAATTTTGTCTTTGAATTTTTTTACAGGGATGGTTCTAAATGTACTATAACCGTTCCCATAAACGCCATTTCGCTGTATATTTTTGTTTTTAAAGAAAAACGAAATGCAATTGTTTTTGAATATTTACTCACGGCGTTAGAATTTACTTTTATGTGGCATTTCCTATACACTATCGCCTTTGTGAGTACAATTCCTTCAAATAATTTCCTGTGAAGATTCTCGAAAACTCAAAAGTTTTGGGTGATATGAACTTCAAAACGCGCGTTTTCAGAAACACTCAAATGACATTTTCTTAAATACTGCTTCAACTTTTTCATGAGAATTTGAATGTAGGACTAGGTTTTACTCTACTATCATATTTTTGAAGTCTTTTAATCTGAAGTTTTAAATACTTGAAGTTTTGTTATGTTTATTTTTCTTGTAGCCGTTTTAACAGTTGAGAATAACATTCTTTTCTGTTTAACCACAATATATCAAGTTGTATTTTTCAATCAAGAATACAATAAATTATGTGGCTTTAAGATTAACAATAAAATGTAACAATAAGATTGTAATATTTGTGCATAAATGCGCCTTTTACAAAACAAAGAAAAACAAAAATACAAAAAACAAACGAAAACCTGTTATATAACAGTGTAGGCTTTCACGGCCGGAGTTGTACTCAACGCTAGGCTAAACCTACGATAAAACACGGAGTAACCCAAAACCGATTATTTTTTAAATAACCCCTGCGGAACCCATTGTGATACTCTCTGAGACCTGCGTTTTCCTCAACCAGGTATCTCCCACCAGCGAGACACCGCCCCAGCCGGGACAAGCTCTATGCTCCCGGCATGTGTCTACCACTTTCGAGAGGTCATCTCCCTTCGCGATGTGCGACGGCGAACATTCAAACCATTGCAGCGGCTTTTTGGCATTATTTCGGAGCGTACGCCTTTAGCTTCCACCTACCCACGGCGGGCCTTACTAAACTCTGCGTTCCGTATAACATTTTTAGAGTTGATTGAAAATTAAACTAATGGGGCTCCAACAGATGGACAGACAGACGTTTTGCTGTCTATCTAGTTTTCGGTAACAAGGGCCTCAAAACATGGATTCTACACAACGTGATAGAGGAAGTAATTTACACAATATTTATCGATGCGATGTTTTAAAATTGGTTTAGTAACCTCTAAATAAAATTCATGGGCAACAACATTTAATTTTACTGTGACATGTTAATTCATTTATAATGGAGTTAATCTGAAAAACAAACCAAAAATAATAAGAACAAATAAAAATACGCCCCAATAATCTCAAGAGGTCACTACTTCCTGAATTCTCTCTAGAAGAGTACGGGGAGAAAAGGGAAGGCTTTACGCCCACGGCATACTCCGCCTCTCCATGTGCGAAATACAAGGAAAGACGAAATACTAGGGCACTGGTGTGCCCTGAGCGAGAGACTGTCTCGATGAAGATAGTTCATTTAGTGTACTCTGTGGAATAGAAACGTAAACTACTGCGCCAATTTGATTTTGGCACCATTTCATCCATAAGAGATGCATACAAACCAACACAGCGTTCTTTATACAGCGTAAAATGGACAGAGATGGTGACAGTCCGTAGGCGGCTCAGTGGTTGAGAAGAGACCGGCAGATAGAGCTCCGTCTTGGACGTTTAAAGACAGTATTGATTGAGGATCGAAGGGCTGAAAGTTCGTTCAAATGAATTGCTATAAAGAAAAATATTGTGAGAGAAACGATATTTTGTACACATCTTTGTGTGTGAAAATGTGTTCCTTCCTTTTGTTGGTGGTGCCGTGGCATTTCCTTGCAAGCCGCCACTGAGCTCTGGCAGCACTTCGCTAGTGGACGCAGGCTGTTTATTGCCAGCGGTGACCACATTCTCTTGCAAACTCCCTGCTCCTTTGGACCGACATGCTGGGTGCCTTCCCACACCATCGTGCTCTTGTGATTACGGAAATAAACACTTGCAACTTGAACGAAACTTGTCACTCAACTTGGACTCAAGCCGGCCCCCTCCTACTTATCCGTGAATGGAGCGCGCCTTTGAAGTCATTACGGACCCTCAAGAAACGCAAAAAGGAAAATTATTACATTGTTGAATATTGCGTAAATCTTTGCTTTTCCTACAGAGCGATGGGCCTATTTGAATATCTGATAAAGAAAGTATGTATTTGAAAAGGAATGAAAGAGAAAATAAGCGAGAGGAAGACTTGAAAGAAGCGGAAAGAGGTGGGGAGGAAGAGAGAAATATGGAAAATGAGAGAGAAGCGAAAACTATGGTGAAAGAAAGAGCGAGAGAAAAGACACTATGAAAGAAAGAAAAATTGTACTATGCTATTATATTTCGTAAGGCATTTAGATGTTTGTTTTTTTGAGGGGGGCATGCTTCCCTGAATTATTTGTGATCCTAAGGACTCGTATGTTTGCATCATTGAAGCGATACGATCTAAAAACACAGCTCCAGCTCTTAAAACGTTCCGTTCATATTGGATGTGGCTTTTCCGTAGTTATTGTAGAGATAGCGCGGGCTGAAGTCGTAAGAAAGTTGGCCTGCTGATGGATTGGCTGCGCTAAAATAAGCCCTGCGGGGCTGGCGCGTGGGTGCGCTCGTGCCGTTGGGGACACGCGGCGCACGCGACGGGAGTCAGCCCTCGCCCAGCAGCCTCACTCGCTGACCCGCGCCTACCCAGCCTCTCTCTGTTGAATGCGCTAAGCATGGCACTTAGGGTCGGATTAAAATTGATCGACTTTTGCCTCTTAGCGGTGTTCCCAGGCCTGGGTCCTATTGTTAGTAGTAAATTATTTCCTTAAATACTTTGTGTATTAAGAATCTACAATGGGTGGGTCGTTCATACGAAAAAATAGGTTTAGGCAAAATATTTCTGCCTTCCTGTCCTTTAGGCAACTTTAGCGTGTAAACCGTTCAGAAGATCTTCTCCAAAACGAACTTTCCCCGATCAAAGAGACCGAACTCCCTAGAATTTGAAATGGGCATTTTGATTTTTGGATGTAAGTATATGAAACTCTCTGATTTTTCGAAAATTGCAAAGAATATTCGATGTCTTCCTAAAACTACAATATTGACCAGAGATTCTTTTTCATAATGAAATTTGTTCTTCAAAATTAGTTCTTGAAATAATTTCAAATGATAATTTCTGCAGTTCTGAAAATTGCAAATAATAGTTGAGTTTAGATGTGAGCCTGTGGTTTTGTATGAGTAATGTGAGTGGCGTGCTAAATCTAAGAATCTAAGTTCGAATCCTAGCGTGGAAAAAAATTACTGGTAGGAAACGCTTTTGCAGGTTGAAGTAGTATTATAACATTGCGAAGCCGTTACAAATAATGCGAGAGATATATACTGTTGTAGCTATACCAGTTTCACTTTGTAGACAATGATTTACAAACTGTAGGATGTTCGCATGGTTCCAACTTCTGTGTTTTTATTATTTAATTAGTATTATACAGCCAATTTGACAATATTCTCTCTGGCTTAATCCACGGTGATACTCCGTTTACAGAATGTTTAGTGTTCCCTGAATCCCTAAATATTTAGTAATATTTAGTGTGTAGTTTTAGTTTAGGCGCGTCACTTACTTTGGACATTAGTCTTGTAGGAGCAGTTTATATTAAGTCCTCCGAGGCGTCGAGATTTCTCCCTCGCTGATTGATTGTTTTCTTTTGTTTTCTCCTGACTGATCTCCTGTCATGTATAAAAGTGTAGTGCCTGTATGTATAAATGTGCTGTGTGTAAGCGGAGAGGAGGGACAAGGATGAAGGATGAAAGATCGCATGTGGTCCGTTGCTCGCTAGCTGCCAAGCTCTGTACTGCTCATTACCACACTAAGTACTGCTTCGGCATTCCAAAGTAAACCGCGAGATATTCCCATTCAGAGAAACCACAGAAAGCTTCCGACCAGACCACATTGCCTCTGAAATTCCCCTCCAGACATGGTTGAATTAGATTCAGCTGTATCGAAAATCCACCTCTGTCGAGACCTTAGGACCATAGGACCTTCAATTGAAATGAATGCAGTGGAGGCAACTGATGTTGCCAACGTCATGGCTACTCGCGTTGCGATTAACGTGAAACGCTTTAAGCCTGTGTAACGTATAGTTTTCAAATCATCTTTACACGAAGTCAGAATACTTTTAAAATAAATTGATTTCTTTGGCTTTCAGAGCTCCTAGTAAACTAATACTAGTTAGTTAACAGTTATGCAATTAGTTTATAATATTGAACTTTTTGGCTCGAATAAAATGATAGAGCAAGCGACATTAGGAACGAGTTCAATCTAATAAAAAAATTAACGATGTAATAAAAAAGATTAACTGGTTGCTTACGAAATTGTTTGCATAATATCATTGTTAGTGAAGAAGAAAATAAAAACTCTAGTAGCTAGTTCTGTGGTGGATCTCATTATCTAGTTGGGGAACATCATCGCCACTTCCCGAGGACATGCCCCGCACTTACGGGATCAATGACCTTAGCAGTTGACGCGCCCGAATCCCTAATCAGTCAATCAATGAGTACAAACGCGTCACGTGACAAATGTCGGCCATTCTGCTTTCAGAAAAACTTTGATGTAATGTTTTTTGCCATAAAAATGCTACTTTATGAAAGATTTAGTTAATAAAAATAGATCGTGTAAAGTGATGATATGCACGTTAAATGAGTTAAGTTTAAATCCCTCCTCAAATAATTTAGATTACTCAGTACATGTTCTAATCTGGAAATTTGAAGAGAGATCCAAATTGCTTATACTTTTGGCAACACTAAATCATATTCATCTTATTCGCTCACAGAATCAAACATTACACATTTACACAAATAAACACATAATCAAACATACCTTCTATCTACACCAAATGTCACAATATTCACAAAAAGAACAAATAATGTGAATCCTGACATGAGAATCAATGGGCGTTATTACCAATAGAAGCACTTAATATTGAAACGTGTTTCAAATTTAACACACATACACGACTATATGTGTTTGGCTAAAGGTAAGAAAATAGACACCTCAGTTGTAAAACTGGGTATAGGAGACGAAAAGAAGGATCTGTAGAAGATAAGAGTAACTAATATATTTGATGAAATACCAGTTGTTGTGTGAACTACCTTCATTAACGTTTTCTAAAAATATATTTAAAAGTTCTCTTTCAACATTTTAGGAATTAAAAAAAAGTGATTTACTCTCTGTTCATCTTCAAAACATCAAAATACTTGCTTTTTCAAGCAGCCCGGAGGTTATTAATTTTTTACACAAATCTGCAGGAAAAATCATTAAATTTGTAATGTGATATTCATGTGTATTTTATACTAAAAAACTGTGTCGAAAATAAAATAATCAACAGACAGTTAATTTGAAATTAATGGTGTATTTTCAGTGGCGAGGGTGCTTCACTGCTGGGACCTATCTCTGTGCGACTCTTCGCAAGCGGTTGGCTCGGGTCGCATGGGAACACCCTTTCCATTACTCACCCCGCCACCCGGCATCACGAGATCATGCGAGGCGTGGCGAGTCGAAGGGTGGGGTACGGTGCGGTGCGGTGCCCTTTGTGTCGGTCGAACATGATCAGCTGCGAGTTGTCCAGTAGAAAACGTTTACTGATCATTGCCACACTGACCGTGTGCGTGTGAGCGGGCCTTGTCCGCCACGCCTTTGCGTTTGTAGGCAGCCAACCAGCCTGCATGCGGAGTGTTATGTACAGTTCCGTTACCAATCGTTCGCCTAGCTTTCCTGCTCCTTCCTTCATTTGGTTTCAAGAGATCTTTGGTTGTCCAATGTTTGGCGGGTCGGGGTGTTCGGCTGCTTGCAATGGACCGAAACGAACGGAGTATAGACTGTAGCAGCAACTCAGCATTTTAGCTGTAGCAGCAGCAGCAGCAGCAGCAGCAGCAACAGCAGTACCATGGTTTGATATGCTGGTGTAGTATTCCTTTCTCATTTCATTGAAGGGTTGGGTTGACTTCCAAATTCTGTTGTTGCTCTCGCTTCGAATTCCCGTATATTAATTTGCATAAAGGTATTTGCAAAATACATATGTAGGTGGTTGTTAGTTGTTTCTGGATTGTTGTACGGGAAATGTGACGTGCAAGCTGCGGATTCTGCTCATTTACCCAATTTTATCCTTCAATTAAAAACTCAGTATTTTACGTTACTTATTCATTTTGAGGCATTAGGAGTAGTCTAATATTATACTACTATGCCTCAAAATGTATAAGTAACGTAAAATACTGCGTTTTAATTGAAGGATAAAAATAGTTAAATAGGCAGAAATCCGCAGCTTAGTGATGTGTTTCCCCCACCAAGAACATCGGAAGTGCGCGCCTCTAGTGTTTTGTGGGAACACGTCTGTCCCCGCGAGAGACTGTAGCTGCAGCGCCAGCCGGGGCGGCGCGGCGCACCGTTCCGCGCTCGGCTGAGCGCAGTGAGCGCCAACCTACCCTCCTTCCCCTCCCACTCCCTCTCGGTGAGGCGTGGCTGCCTTTCAGCCGTCGCCCTTTGTAAGCGAGTGCTGCGGGCACAGCCAGCCTTTCGAGTCGGGGCTTGCCACGCATTGGAACAGCAGACAAAACTCAGGCTGCAAGGATAGGGATGCTAGTGTACCACGGATTGATTGATTGGTGTTCCGGGCGCGTCAATTGCTGAGATAAGTTGTCCCGTGAATGTAGTGCATGTTTTTGTCGAGGGAGATGGTGGTCCTCTCCCCCTCTAAATGGTGAGATCCGGCGGCGACCTACACGACGGCTTGTGGGGATTTCCCCCTACCAAGCTCTAAACTCCCGACTGACCTCCCGACGTGTGTGGTAGTGTAAATGGGTGCAAGGAAGGGTTGATGGTTCGACAGGAAACAGAAAGGATAGATCGCGATGGGTCCTTGGCCCATTTTTTTAGGGTACTGCTCTGGCCTAGTGTTGATCGGAAAAACCTCACAAAACTATCAATCAGAGCAGCGGGCCACGTTCCGACCTAGCTATCTAGCTAGTACGGAAAATCTGCTACAGTCGGGGGCGAAACTCCAGGATCTCCTGGTCAGAGGCACCACTACGATTGATGCTCTGAACCACCTAAGCCCTTGTGGTGACCTTGTGGTGCGGCTTTGCTTAAACATTCGCCAATTTTGCAGGACAAACATTTGGCGTATTTGTGGTAAATACGAAACACGCTAGAATCTAAGTATTTATAATGGTTATTAGTATACAAAAGCGAAAACATGAGCTAGGTCCATTGGGCGCGTATCTCCCGCCAGGCCACGCCAAGTGACTGAGGCGTGTCTCGAACACTTTAAACAATTGAGTTGTAGCCACTTTCTTTACAGTATCGGCCCTATGTTCTAAATCATTTTGTTGAAAACCATTCACAGAGATGCAAAAATGCCCAGTTTCTCATCTCTTCTTTGTAAATTACAGCTGTATATGAAGTTATTGTTCTTTTTTCATTGCGTACTCCACGAAAATCATATACCCACCCTGGAGACCATTATACAATCCTCATCATGAGTAACTGTTACCAGAAGCTCTGCACTAGAAGATTTCGCTCGAGCGCCACAGGAGTTAAACACAATATGTTTCGGATGGTAGCAGAAGATGACAGGGTTTCTCTCTTTCAATCAATCTCTCTCCAGACCATTCAATATCTATCCATCACACATACACACACGGACGTCCTTGATCAATCAATTGTCCATTACATATCTCGCAAGGGATACAAAAGCATAGCAATGAATAGAAATGACGTTGAACCAATCCTACGATCTTCGTGAACAAAGATTTATCTTCGAATATGTTAGTTTCTCTTTTACTTAACTTTAAGTTTTTAAAAACTCCTTTAAATGTACGAGTATGTTTCATTCACACTATCATGAGTTTTTGTTTGTATTGTTAAAGTATTATGTTCTTTTTTGAAACTCCTTTTTGACTGTACTTAAGGTGACAGATAATTTGAGGACTTGTATGTATTTTAACATTTACCAAAATTATAATTGATTGTAATTTAATGAATATTTCGATCGTGAATGAAATCGTATATATCTTTTCTTTGACGTGCTGTTTTGTAATCTTGTTTTAGAATGAATTTGTGTGCTAATTTACATCTTCAGTGCTTACGACTTGGGAAAATGTGTATAAGAGGTAAATATATTATTGATTGTCTTGTTGAGAAGATGTTGATGTCCAAATGGAGGCGTATTAATAGGAGACGTATCAATTTCGTGGCAAAAGCCCGCAAAGCCCGTGCCAGCAGGTGGCCTTCCATTTTATCGCCTCCGCTGCGGCTCTTTATGGGCGTGCGGACGCGGAGGCCTCTCCGGCGGGCCTTCTGGGCGATTTAGCCGCTGTATCGAAATTTATTGGGGCGGCGCGGCGCGGAGGTGGGCGGGGCGAGCGGACGGGCGGGCGAGAGCGGACGGGCGGGCGAGCGGACGGGCGGTGCGAGCGGACGGGCGGGCGGGCGTGCGTCTTCTGCGCGGCGGGGCGGGCGATCGATTGGGCGGCGCTGATCGGCACCGCCCACGCGCCCTCGCCCACTTCCCTCGCCCGCGCCCACCCCGCCCTGCCCACGTGCGCAGTGCCGCTACCCCGTCCTGCTCCGCTGCCTGCGCAT
>JAHLJT010002406.1:33352716-33516300 GCA_031308135.1 Acheta domesticus
AAAGGATGGAAAATAAGGATTTGTCATAAGTTTGTATTGTAATAAAATTGTTTATAACTTCAACTCTATTTAATGGGATTTCATAAGATACGTAGTAATGGGATCTTGAAACAAAGCACAATAAGAATAAATAATTAAAACTGTACAAAAATATATTGTATATTTTGAGCAAACAATTTCAATGTTAATACGAATATAATAATAACTTAGGGATAGAAATAATCTTATTTCAATAAATACTACTTAAGACAAATCCGTATTTTCAATCCCTAAGAAACCCAAATTACTGAAAATGGATTAAGATGAAAAGGAGAGTCAGGAAAAAAATGCAACAGTTTTGTGAATATTTTTCGTATCCTCAAGTACTTAAATCCCTTCCTTTCCCAGACCCCGCGTTTGCTGGGGGAGCGCTGCGTGACCTGTGGGGCTGACAGTTACAATGAAAATATCCGTTAAACACTAGTCGCAAAAAAATCACAATTACTCAAAAAAATGCTTATCTAACATATGACAATATTTATATCTTTGGATTTGTCTTTTTACGCTTGTCATGATAGACTGAAAAAATATGTATAGTTCCATTTGAAAAAACAAAGTTGCCTCAAATATCTCGTAAATAAAAGTGATAAAAGAGAAATCAATACACATATCAATTAGCCCCATTCCCTCATTCACTTCCGTGAAAACTGCATTGCAATATCTTCAACCGTTTAAAAGTTACAGGAGGTGCTAAAGTTACGTGACTCATCCTGTATATACTAGCTGTTTTTCAACTTCAGCAAGTTAGTTCGAAACGAATCGCAAAACGTTGTTCAAACCATGTGGAATTTTCAAGTGGACTCGTCATCTTTCAACTTAATTTTGAGGTTATGAACACAATGTTGATCCTCCAGATAAAGGCTCATCCCAGTAATCCCAACTTAAAGCCCTAAAATTACCAAACTTGTCCTACCCACTGTTTTTTCTCCAGACCAATTTGTCTCTTTAATTATTGAATGACCTACGTCTCTTTGGTGACAAAAGTAAAGAGTACGAAACGCCAAGAGGATGTGCTCACCGAATGGTGTCGTCTTCCACGACGACCTCGCGGCAGGTGACGACGAGCGCGTCGGGGCCGGTGGTGGGCGGGGAGGTGGTGGTGATGGGCGCGGGGCTGGCGGTGGTGCTGCTACTGCTGGCGTTGATGCCGCCGCTGGTGGAGGCGGTGCCGGTGCCGCTGCTGGTGCCGGTGGCCTGGTCTGGCGCGTCGGTGGGGTCGACGTCGTCCGGCGGCTGCAGCTGCGGCCAGAACTCGGTGGCGTTGACGGGCCGGCCGGGCTCCGTGCCGTTGGCCTCGTGCAGCGCCTCGGCGCGCGCGCACTCCGCGGCGAACACGTCGTCCCCCAGCGACAAGAACACGTTCTTGCCCGCGCCCTCGATCTTGTCGCACAGCCTGCGCCCACACAAACGGATTCAATTGAATTGAATTAATGCCTTATTTTACGTGGCGAGACTCAGGTTATGAGGCCTGCCCTTCCGTCTGACCACGCAAAGTTCACTACGCTCCTTTCACCAATTAGCGGAGAAAGAAGGTATTATCTCGGGCGACGATACAGGCGATTTTGAATTTAGCTCAGAGGCGTCAATTAGGCTTGAGGATCTTTTACATGGAGTAAATCGACAAACATGGGACAGCCGGCTTTACTTTCCCTCCGAAGGAAGGCGTACGAAGGATTTTTTCGCCCTTAAAAATCCACGGCTTCGATCGAGTTTGAACCCACGAACTTGGGTATAACAGTCCGACTTGGGTATTCACGAGTTCCAGGAAGTTTGTTGATCGATGCTTCTGGGCACATCGACTAATATGATCGTTGATGATATGATCGTGAATGTTTTGTCCGGAGGGTGGTTGTGTTTTTGGGCTCGCCTCTGGATGTTTTGATCTGGCGCCGATCGCCATGTCGGCTTACGGGAGATCTCCCCCTCCAGGTATCTCAACCTCAGCATGAACAAGCTGTAATCTCCCGACTGGCTTCCCGACGTGTGTGATAGTGTAGTGCATGTAAGTTTGTAAGGGATAGGATACAAGGAAGAGAAACGAAAGATTGCTGCGGACCGTGTCCCGTTTGTTAGGGATATCACATCTCCCCAGAAATCGGATCAATTGGAATTGATTGTGGAAGAATCTTATCTGCAGAATTTCTTTCATTGGCCCATTCACATCATACAGGAGGTCCAGACTTACCGCAGCACCGTATGCACCATTTGATGGCGATCAAGAATTTATACAATGGTTGTGCAAAAGCTGCGAAAGCTGAGCGGTAGCGCAGAAAACATCCTTTTCTTACAAGAAATGTTGTATATACATTCTTTACCCAGCACCGTGCCCCGCTGAAGCGCAACTGGATTCGTCGGCGTGATTCACGGTAATTTCTGCTGTGACGCGGCGGTGCGCAGCCTCCGCTCTTAATGCGAGTCTTAACTGAGCTTTACTAGGGACATCTGCCACTACACTACTACATCGGGCCACTGGTAGGACTCGCGTACTGCTCATATAACCGTCCAAAAAAGAACAGACAAAAAATGTTCGCGCCGCTCGGCCGACATCAAAATTCTATCAATTTTTAATATTCTTCTAATTTCCTCACACCCGGAAGTCCGATTAATGAAACTGGTATATGAAACTAATAATTTAGAGAGTCGAATTTTAAAATATTTGGTGACTTTTTTTGCGGTCTTTACAATTCGTGGTTTCACTTCTGTGGGAGCAAGTCTGGACACTCTGCATAAAGAGTGAGTATTTCGGAGTGTTTTACGGGCACGAGAACTATTGTGGTCATTAGGTAGTTTCTACCACACTAGAATGTGTTACCTAGCGCAGACCTACACGTCGACTTGGGAGTTTCCCCCATCAGGATTTGCCCGGGGCACCAGCCCAGCCGATAAGAGCTCTAAGCTCTTGGATAATCTCCCGATATGAATGGTAGTGTAATAAATGAATAAAGGACCATCTGTACAGAACATTCAAGTGCCATCGGATCAATGGCCGACCGGTTTTTTCGTAGTTTGTTCATCATAAACTTTAATTTGCTGTTGGTCTGCTACTTAACGATATCGCTTAACATTTACTTTATTTTTATGTAATTTCTCCCTGCAGATTTGCTATGTGCCTCTAAAGGTACCTGAAATGTGTGCAATTCCCACCCTGTGTCAAACAAAAAATACTGTGCAAGGTTTGGGGGATTCTAGTTCTTGAACTGCTGCCAGATGGCAGACCAGCGTCGTTCTGTTTCGGTTAGGCCACAGATCGAGGGTATCGAAATCGTCGGGCTCATGACGAAATAGTCCAAAACCTAATTGTATTGAGAGAAAATGATATATTTGCATTTCTTTTTTGTAAGCAACACCATGTAAACTGTTTTTTTCTTCATAGATCACAATAGTTTTCGAATGAGGATTGGATCTGTATTGTCCATGATCATGTCTAGAGAAACCAAAAACTATAATATCAATTTTTATAATTTTGAGACAGACAGCTGTACTCACTGTCGCAGTTGAGCTGATGCTTCACCTTAACGCAGTTTGCGCGGGTGCACAAGAAGTTGCCGTTGAGCTTGGCGTTCTCGCGCTCGCTGTTTACGTGGATCCCGTCAGCGCGCACGGGGCACAACATCTGCGAGCTCATGTTGACGCAATGGCCTTTGTGGCAGGAGAACACGCCCGTCAGCCGCTCGCACTCCGAACCGTTGTTGCAGTTGTACTTGGGCAGCTTCTCCAGCACCACCTGTCGACAAGACGACGGGCCTTATCGTCACTTCAAAAAGCGGTTGGTGCAGCTCTCAGATTTTAAAGAGTGTATCTTTGGCCCTAAAGGATTATGAGATAAATGAGTAAAAATTTGAATGATTTATAGTTGTCAATATTCAATCATTATTGTAAAGATACTATTATGATTAACCGATATTTGGACGAAATTACGATATTTTTCTTTTTCTAGTAGCTTGAAACTACTATTCATAAAGATGTTGGTAATCATTGTAGAGTAGTTATTTAACTTTAACGATTTATTTTCTTAGTCATGGGAATTTATAAGTTACGCTACATGTTGTACCAAGTGTCTTTGTGCATGACATCTCAGAAACGTGATGACGACGATAGTAGTTGCCTACTGACACGCAATAACAGCAGCTTCTCCAGTGACATAATCTTCCCTTATTGCCAGCGACTCTTGGAATGAAGAAATAAAGAGGTAGAGCGGTTGTATCAGCTGTGCGCTTCTGCCACGTATTTATATTACACAATATAAAAAAAATCACGTCGTTAAAAGTATCCAGACAGTGTAGGTAACGGAAAGAAAAATATCAAACGATTAGGACTGAAATCCACTGTAATATTCGCTTTAGATTGGCCATGAAAGATCATGCAACGCGCACCTGGCAAATACAGTAAAGCGCGGCAATGCTGTCTCTGCCGAAACCTGTCAAGCACAAATAAGAACGGCACTAGGAATAGTCTAAAGCTCTCTCGATATCGGGAAGCTGCAATCATTTTTCGTTAACTCTCAATTATCTCGCAGCGGTTTGAGAGTCGCTTGGAAGTTATTTTAAGCACGCACTTTTTTTTGCTATTCTCTGGGATGGCTCATGGGCATTTTACTAGCTTTCCATGATTGTGGTCGCTGGGGCCCCGTTCTTAACCGCTCGTGATCATCTCGAACGTTCGTGATTGAAGTCATCACGAATGAAACGCGAGTTTCCTTATTCTTAACCGCTCGACCCGTCTCGAGTGGTCGTGATTTTCCGTTCGCATTATCACGAGTGGGGTTTGGAGCATCACGAATGGTATATAGCATTAACATAACCTCATTATCTTCACATTCCGAGGGAAAGTGCGTAGTAAATTATAGTAACCACTTATCGTATTTTTATTTAACAACTTTGTATGCTCATAGGTGTTACTAAATATTATATCAACTACGATTTTTATATGAAATAACATTTATAATATATCTTTACTAATAATATGTAAAATTTAAAAATCGTAAAATATTAATGCTAAATATCCTGATTCTACACATGATTTATTTATATGGCAAAATTGCAAATTAAACACAGTACTTAGAAACATTCATGCTCGTGGACACATTATTTTTTGATTGGAGATTCTGGGTATGCTTTAAACCATGGATAATAGTACTTTTTAATAATCCAGAGCTAATAGTACATTTTAATAATTGTAATGGTGGTTTGAAAACTAGATTTAGATGTTGTTTAAAACACAGGGTTTTAGATTATAAACCAGAAACAGCATGTATGATAATTAATGCTTGTGTTGTCTTACACAACTTTTGTATTATGCACAATTTTCCACTGGAAGATGAATTGGGTGACTGATAATTTTAATTTTGGAATGTACTATGATGAAATGAGCCATGTTAACAATGAGCTATTGCAGGGAAGAAGAACAAGGTCATTACTAGTTAATAGATATTTTACTTAAAAAACATACATTGTATTCTTTTATTTTATATTTATTTTCAGCATCTTTCGTAGAAATGACTTTGGAAACTTTTCAGACACTAATACCTCATTCTCAGGCTGTCTCAACCACTCTATCATAAGTTCTTTTTGCCTTTCTGAAGTATCCACCTTTTTCGAATCCATACATACAACAAAATATACAATACACAAAACTAAATATTTATTACGAAGGAAGTCTATGGCTTAACTCTACTAAACACGAATTATAACGTGAACTAAAAAGAAATAAGAAACCTGTGAACAATGAAAAATAACTAAATAACTAACTCGAAACAAAATGTACTACTGAAGAATTGCACAACTTGGAACACAATGTCTTCCATACAACGCGCGTAAACCTCATCTGTTTGAGACAATTGAGCAGCGAGTGTTGCGTTGAAAAACGTTACCGCTCGTGATGTGCGAATGTTATCGCGAAGGGTGTTTAAGAATACGGTCTTCTCGTTGTCTTCGCAATTGGACCGTTCGAGACATCACGAATGCGAGATATCACGAATAATGTTAAGAATAGGAGCCCTGGTTCGACTCTCGGTCGGGACAAAAATAGAATTGTAGCTTTCCTTTAACATCGTCTCAGTTTCTGTAGCTGTGTGACGAAGAAAAGCTCAGGCAGGCGGAGTTCGCTAGTTGCGGTGAAGGGAATGTGCCTTGTTCGCCACATGTCTTGCTTACCTCCTAAGTATGGGACTTAAACTACAAAGCAAGACTCTGCCCCTTGTATAAAGCTTATAATGGTCATCCAGCTTGGAAAGAAATTAATCGGCGGCTATGTACCCCTACATACATCAGTAGAGTGGATCACAGGCACAAAATAAATTTAAGACAGCAGAGAACGGATGTCGGGAAATTTTCTTTTCCAAATCGAACGATTACGGAATGGAATAGATTGCCTGCAAAAACCTTTGAACCCTTTCCTCAAAGTGTTCAACAGTTTAGGAAATTAATTTAGGGTATTATTGAGTGGGTATTATTAAATGACGGAGAATAGTGGGTTATATAGCGATGCATAAGTGTTCTATTGTGAAGTGAGGTGTAGTGCAGTGTATAGCAGAGAAATAAAGAAGGAAATGTTTTCAGGTCTTAGTGAAGTGAAGTGAAGTGCAGTGAAGTGCAGTGTGATACTAGTGCAGAGTGTGTGTGTGTGTGTGTGTGTTTTCTCTCTTAATGTAGTTTAATGTTTATGAATCAGTCAGTTTTTATATTATTATCATTATTTTACCATTATTATTACTACAATTAGTATATAATTTGCTAGTTATATTACCTTATTCTTATTGTTGTTTTTATTATTATTATTATTATATTATTATTATTATTATTATTATTATTATTATTATTATTTTTCCATTACATCACGACTAAAGATCTTATGAGTCGGCTGAATATAAAATCTACTCCAGGTTGCAACCAGCTACCTAAGGAGCAGATCCGGTGACTATCAGTGCCTCTACAATACTTTACGCAAAATGTGGGCTGTTCCAAATAAAGCAATTTCTTGCACTTCCCAGTCTTTTGAATTACCGGGGAGTTTAGACAAGTTCTTACTCAAATTTTGCGGAACAAATCCCAGAGCTCCGATAACTATCGGGACGACCTGTGCTTTTACGCCCCACATTCGGCTGATCTCGATTTCCAAACTCTTGTATTTAAGACGTTTCTCTGCCTCCTTGGTAACGACGTTTTGATCGCAGGGTACAGCAACATCAATAAGTAAACACGATTTTTTCGTCAAATTCCGGATAACTATATCCGGTTTGTTTGCCGCTATCGTGCGATCAGTTTGAATTTGTTGGTCGTACAATATCGTACACAATCCAACAGACGTCACCGGTTTTGGTGAGTGTTCGTACCACTAGGCGCATGTGTTTGGAACGTCGAGGGCGGTACAGATCTGCCAGTGGAGGTAGCTACACACCCTGTCATGTCTTTTCAGATATTCGGTCTTTGCTAGGATTGGACAAGCTGAGACAATATGATCAATGGTTTCTACTTGCTCCAGGCAAATGCGGCATTTATCATCTTGGGAAATTTTGAGAACCGCTTTATCATAATGTCGTGTTCTCAAGGCCTGATCTTGGGCAGCTATTACAAGTGCTTCCGATTCTGGCTTCATTCTTCCCCTTTTAAGCCACATAAATGATTGATCTTTATTGATCTGCACCTTGTCCATTCTCTTTAGATATTGTCCGTGGAGTGGTTTGTCTCTCCACGATTTCTTTAACATTTTTTGTGTCTCACACTTCATGTTTAGCAACATCAGAAGTTCAGTGTCTGTGTTATTCAACGTGTCTTGCCTAGTTTTCTTCGCAATGCTTCTTGCTACACTAACAATGCCTCTGTTTCCCATTCTTCGGTCAGATTTCATGACCTGTCTCATTAGAGGGTCATCTTGATGGCTGACTACATACTTCCCCAACCCGACTATTGCGTTGTGCCAGGAGGCCTCAATTTGTCTGAGGCCTCTTCCTCCTTCCTTACGTGACACATAAAGTCTATGTATATCAGCTCGAGGGTGGGAAACATGATGCATTGTTAGCAGTTTTCTGGTTTTTCGATCCATGGTGCGAATTTCCTGCTCAGTCCAGTCCACTAGTCCAAAACTGTATTCGGCTACAGGTACCGCCAAACTACCTATTGCAGATATTTTATTCCTCGAATTCAGAGCGGGACTGCAGGACAAGTCTCACTCTCCTATAATACTCCCTACGAATTCTCTCTTTCATTCTGTCATTCGAGATGGTTTCACATTCCTCAATGCCCAGATATTTGTATGTTTTACCTGGCTCAAGATCTTGAATCACAGTGTGCGTATCAATTTCAATGTTCTCAGACGTTGTGAGTTTCCCTCTTTTTAAATTGATTTTTGCACACTTGTCAAGACCAAACGTCATGCAGATGTCATTGCTAAAGTCACTCACGACTGACAGCATTTGGGAGAGAATCGCTTCATTCTTAGCAAACACTTTCAGATCATCCATGTAAAAACAAATGTGATACTGGCCTTTCATCACCATGGAGCTTAAAACCAAAGTCAGCTTGCGACAACTGTCTCGATAGTGGGATCAAACTAATGCAAAACAGCAGAGGGGATAGTGAATCTCCTTGAAAAATACCCCTGTTAATCTGAATACTTCTGGTTTCTACTGCTTCCTTTCCGCTGTGTATTAGTAACCTGGTACTCCACGACTTCATACTAGCCTTGCAAAATTCAATAAGTCTAGGATGAAATTGATAGATCTCCAGGGCCTTCAAAATCCAATCGTGTGGTACACTATCAAAGGCCTTTTGGTAGTCAATCCAAGCCATGCTCAAATTACGTTTGCGTTTCTTTACATCATTCAAGATGACTTTATTCAGTAGCAAGATTTCCTTACAGCCATAAGAGCCTTTACGACATCCTTTCTGTTCAGCTGGCATTAGATGATTCTTCTCTAGATGTCTGTACATTTTGTCAGCTATGGCTGAAGTTATAACTTTGTACAGTACTGGCAGACAAGTAATTGGCCTGTAGTTCTTCGCCAAAGAGCTGTCTCCCGCTTTGGGTAGCAAATACGTGATGCCGCGTGTGAGCCATTCCGGGATTTCCTTTGGGTTTTCAAAAATTTTATTAACAGCCTTTGCTAGATGAGAATATATTGCTGTTAATTTCCTAATCCAATAAATCTGGATCTTATCAATCCCGGGGGACTTCCAGTTTCCCATGTTCCCAATTGCTTGGAAGAGGTCCTCTTCCGAGAATTGGTGAACATCTTCTACTGTTTCTACAAGTTCATCGGCAGCATCAACTTCAGATTGAAGCCAAGATGCATCTTTGTTGGTAGGATCTGCTCTCCTCCCAGATTCCTGCCCAAAACGCTTCGACGTCATCTTTTGAAGGAGTAACAGCTTTGCCTTTCGGTTTTTGAGTCAGATTGCGAAAGAATCTCTTCGCGTCTGTTTCAAACAACCGGTTCTGTACACGGAAATCTATTCTACGTTTGTAACGTCTAATTCTTTGAGCCCATGCTTGAATTTTCTCTTTAAGCTTCTCAACTACCATTAGCCTGCTGGTGTCATTTTCAATATGGTATTTTTGTTCAACATTGAATATTTTTCGTTGAACTTTAGAGGTGTGTGTTGATTTAGAAGATGCCTCAGCTAAGAGTGATATTTCGCGCCGGGTGTCGGCTATCCGTTTCAAAATTCTGTTCATCCACGGGGGTACAGAGCTGTTTACTCTGTTTTGCTGTCGGCCGTCGGTTGTTCTTGGCTGGCCCCAAAATTATCTTAGATACTAGATATCCAGTTGCATATATGATGTGATTGATTTCAGTAATATCTAGATCTCTGCCTGGGGTCTCCACCACCTCATTTAAGACAGAATTCACTGTTTCTATCACTCTTTTAGCTTTGGCAGTTTCGTATATTCTCCTCAACGGTTCGCGAGATTCAAGCGGAAGTTGACTAACTCTTTCTATCTCGCGCCGAAGGAGATTTCGCATTATGTCCTTATCGTGTAATTCATTGCCAGGTGAATTTTCACCACTGACTTGTGTTTCACTGGAAAGAGATGAACCTTCCACAGGATCATCATTTTCAAGTTCTACATGTTCGTCATGTGGATTGTTCGAGCGAAGTACATACTCCGCATTTCTCTCAATGTCAGCAAGTTGTTCTGCTGTGAATTTTCCACTGCTGAGTATGTATCGTCGTTGACTGGCAAGCTTCTTTGAGTCTAGGGTAGGTCTCATATCTGGGTTCCGCTCTCTCCATACCTTGAAAACTTCTATTTCAGAGCCCCCATTTTTCGCTTTTGCATAGTAAAAGCACCACATCACCTCCTTTAATTCATCCCGGGTCCATCTCTGACGATGGCTTCGAGCTACTGCCGGCTCTGGGTCCCTGGGACTAACATCCGTGGGATGGCCAGACGTCGACAAGGTGACATTAGCTCGGTTTCTGAGCAGGTATGGGACATTGGTAGAACAAGGCACGTTAAGTTTCATTACGTTGCTTGTTCTATCCATTTTGCTCATTGGTTTGAATTGAAGATTCGCAGGACGCAAGTTCGAGTTCACAGATCACACTTAACCCTCGGGTTGTTTCCTGCCATCCGTTACTGCGACCCACAGTGGCCTCGGGGCATCCCCCCGCAGGGCCCAGCAAGGGGTCCCTCCGATCGCCAGTCGGCATTACTAAACCCTACGGGATTTTCACTGACTGCTGAAGGCAGCCTCCTTCGCTGGCTAATGCAAGGTTCGGGCCTCCACTCTAATCAGTGGCCTGGTGTGCCAACCCAGTTTCTCTCCTGTACCTTCTATGGGCCGACAACAGGAAGTCCGAAGGTTCATGACCCTTCCCTCTCTACTTACTTCCCACTCTCCTCAAAATGGAGTACTTCTTCTTCTGACCCCTCACCTTCAACCCATTCAGCAAGGGAGGCCCCACCGGTAGCTAGGCTACCACTGACATAGCTTTAAGGCTCATGGGGGTACTCAAGCTCCACCACCAACTGCAAGGTCGTGTACTCCCTAGGTGGAGTTATTATTATTATTATTATTATTATTATTATTATTATTATTATTATTATTATTGGTATTAGTGTTCTATGTTACTAAAAGGCTGTGAATATTTATGTTTTTGTAATTAGCTGCCACCGGGTTATGCCCAATTGCAGTTTAAATAAATCTAATCTAATCTAAAGGCCCAGGAATGAGAGGCACCGTTAGCCAGTCGGCATAGTCGGACAATCGACCCAAAATGTCAAATACGTTCATATATGTACAATTTTTGCTTACTCCTCTCTGTTTGTTGGGTAGTTGTGTGCTTGCGTGTCCTCCCTGTTGTGCTTGTAAATTTGATTTAGAAATTATAAGATGCTTAATTGATTTTTGTCGTATGTTTGGAGAAAATTGACTTATCGTGCGTGTTAACTAGTATTGTGACAAGTAACAAGTGATATACCCATTACTGAGCGTGAGAAAGGAAGAAGCAATATTTTTTATGGACAACAGCGATTGTCAGCATGAAGGATGATAGTAGAGGTCGTGAGGGGAGAAGGAATTATTACGAATTACGATGATTCAAAAGAGATATCTTCAAATTTGTAATTTTGGAAAGTTGTGCTTTTTCAATTTTCGAAAATGTAGATAGTTCGCCGGAAATGGGACTAGCACCACTTTTTCACCGTTCTTAAATGCATAAAAGAAGAAAATTTAAGGAATAAACTTGGAGCCGTTTTTGAGAAAACAATCCTTTAAAATAATGTAAAAATTGCGTATATTGCACGCTAAATTACGCGAAAGGTACTCATTTTCGAAAAATTGTACATGATCTTCTTTTAAGACCTGCCTTGAACGAATAATTTATAAGGGAAAATATCTATCTTCAGTAGTGTAGTTGTAGGAAGACGCCGGAAACAAATTTGAACTTAAGGAATTTTCTAAAAATCTGGAATTTCAAGGAAAATGAAATCTGTACCATTCGTTTAAGCGTCGTTAAAACTATCAGGACAAGTTTAATAAAAAAATTGAAGCAATTATGTAGAAATATTTGGTAATTAAATGTGACTTCATGTAAAGTACCCCAAAGATTAAAATATACGTTTTAAACTCGCAGGGCTTTGTCTTCATTTAATTCGATTGGGAAATATCAATTTTGGAGAAAATTAGTTGAACGGTTTTACTCGCTGGCGTTGAAAACAGACAGACGTTTTGCCATTTATTCAGTTTATTTTTACTAGGGCCCGGCAATAGGAGATTTTCTTTCGAAAATTCGCCGTTTTCCGGCATATAATTATAATACTTTCCCTTTTTACGAAGTAAAGGCGAGAAAATAAAAAGGGATAATAAGGAGAGAGGGGAAAGAACAGCGTGGGAGTTTGATCAACAAATTAATTGGGTTAAAAATGGCAAAGGTAGGTAAGGAAGAAAATGGGCGAGCTAAACCAATGTAGCAAATCGGAGTTTCTTATGTTTACGTCTATTGAACTTGGCTTTGTTGCAAAACAAACAACTAATAATGCGGGCTGAGTGAGGCATCTACTTACATTATTATACGATGAATGAATGATTTCTGAAGACGATAGTTGATGCACTAGAAACACACTTGCGATGTGAGGTCAATATTTGTTTATCAACGGCTTAACAGCCAAACGGTCAAACGGTCGCGGTCGTATAAGAAACAAGGGTCGCGTTGTACCTCTCAAATACATCTCAATTAAAGAGAAAAATAAAAAAAAATGGTTTCTGTAAATCACATTTTATTTTAATTTGCTGAATTTTAGAAATGTTATTGTTTTACATTATTTAAAATCTAGTTGCTTTTTTCAGCAGACTTTGCACATATATCATAATCACTTAGGTATACTCTGAACATAAATATTTTTCACATTTTATAGACGAATTTGAGGCCAGACGTGATCTTTTTGTCTATCACTGTTCAATAATAAGGAACGAATTAGATCCTGTTGCTCATTTTTAAAGTTTAAATTTCGCTGAATAAATGATTTTTCTGTGATACGGACGGACGAGTTGTATCTCTCACAAAGGACGTTTCAACAGCTGCAGGTCGAAATCTGGCCTAATTTTTCTCTTAAGATAGATATTTGCTGTGAAAAAAATAGCTGCCGTCACGCACTGAAAGTTTCTGAAAAAAGAAATACCAAAATTCCACACTTTCCACGATGCAGATCATCGTTCGCGGTGCTTGTGCGGTCCTGGCTATTGTGAGAGAATGTCCGTCGAGGGACCAAGCGTTTTTACGGGCACGTATTCCAATTCAGGACCGCGAAACACCAAGCTAATGACATTGCACACGCCTATGACAACCCCGCAATGTCGTGCGGCGCAGCGCCTGTTCTTCGGGGCACTATTTCTTCGACAATGAGAAACAGAAACCCGATGTGATGCCAAAGTATGCTCGCTTAATGCAATTCAATTAACACTGTCAACCCTTTATTATTTTTGACTTGAATCGATGTGTCAGTTGAGTTGAGTTGAGTTCAGTTGAATGTTTGTAATACCCCCAGTTAACAGGCATTTTGATCATCCATGCTGGTGTCACCTGGTGAATTGACTCCAAAACAACAATAATAAACAACATCTTCCTCTAAAAGTCATTGTACACATCACAGCAATATTTAATGCAGCCCTGAGAATGTCATACTTCCCCCACACATGGAAATACGCACATATCATCCCCATTCCCAAACCAGGAAAACCAAATTATGACCCAGGAAGCTACCGCCCAATTAGTCTGCTATCGTCCATGGGAAAATTACTTGAAAAATGCATCCTGACCAGACTAAATAATCATCTCACCACATTAAATATAATACCACCTCATCAGTTTGGGTTTCAACCTCAGCTTTCAACATACCACCAAATATTGCGATTGACAGAGGACATTATCGAAGGTTTTCATGATCATAAGCATACAGTTGCAGTATTCCTTGACATCGCAAAAGCTTTTGATACAGTATGGCACCCAGGACAGATATTCAAACTCCGGAGCATTGGCACTCCCCAATATCTCGCACGCATAATAGAAGATTTTCTTAGTGAACGCACTTTTTCAGTGCGACTTCCTGGTGCACTCTCAACACCATACCCTATCAAAGCAGGAGTTCCGCAGGGTTCGAGCCTCTCTCCAACCTTATTCAATATCTACATAGCTGACGTACCACCACACCATCAACATCCATTGCCACTTTTGCAGATGACACAGCAATCTACTCCACAAAACGAGACATAGAAACAGCAATAGAGGATCTGCAAAACCATCTCACTATATTTCCGATTGGGCACAGAAATGGCACATTCTGATAAACGCAAGCAAGAGCCAAGGGAAAATATTCACTCTTCGAAGACCACTTGACCCACCCACACTCACCTATCAAAACCACAACATACCATGGATTCCTGCGAACACCACGGCAAAATACCTTGGAGTATTACTCGACAGACGACTCACATGGAGACCCAATATCATGCATAGAATAGCACTAGCCACCAAGCAAACACATCAATTATATCCCCTACTCAAAAAATCATCCCCACTCCAACTACACACATCCATTCATCTTTACCAAACAATGATACGTCCTATATTAAGTTATGCATCTCCTGCCTGGGCCGCAGCATCCAAAACAAATATTCAGAAAATCCAAACTTTCCAAAATAAATTCCTAAGAATAATCACAAAAGCACCCTGGTTCATTCCAAACTCTCAAATCCATCAAGAACTCGGTATCACACCTATCACTGTACATTTTTCCCTTCTATCCGCAAAATTCTATAACAAAATTTCTCGAATACCTTCAGCTATCCATTTCAAACTTGGCAAACAGAACCCTCATCGTAAACGATTAAAAAGGAAATTACCCAGAGAATTTTTTGACCCTCCTTAAACAGACTGGAAGCGATTAGCCTTTCCGTGCAATATAAAGTGCTACTGAAAATGTAATAATCACGATAAAAGAAAATATCTTGCAAACTTACCATATAAAATATCAACTACTGTACCAGTCGTTCACGGCTGCTGAGGGCCTCAGGCCAAGCAAGAATAAATAAATAAAAAAAACAAACAACAATACCTATGACTGTCATTGTTTCGTCTGTCAAGGCATCTCCGAGCGACACTGAAGCAAATGACTGGTTGATTTAAATTATTATAATAAATGAGCTAATCATTGCTTTCGGGGCCGCTTAATGTCGCCTTGCGGAATACGCCGCATACTATATACTGTCCGTGGGTGCTTATGATGAGCTCGATTTTTGCCGAAATGTCTACATGTTTTAGATTAGTAATCACATTAAAAATTTAAAAAAAATTTAATTGAAATGATCGGACTATATGATTTCTGTCTCAGAAGCAAGATTGCACAGAGACTAAACAAGAGCACAAAATAACTTGACATTACGACGGTAGTTTTTAAGAAGTGAGGGACAAATTGATTGCGAAACGTCACTCCGGATCTCTTATAGTTTCCTACAAATTCAACAATCGAAGTAGGTGAATCGTATATAGAAGTTTATACGATCATCGATATACGATTATATATTATTTTAGGAAAACCCGGCAGACGTTCTGATCTCAATCTCCCTCTTTCCCCTCCCATCTCCCTTTCTCACTGTCTCTCCCTCCTTCCCTCACCCTGTCCCTGTCTGTCTCTCTCTGTGTGCCTCTGTTTCTGCCGCTTTCTGTTCCTCTCATTCACATTTAATTGCAGATTCTGCACGTCTCTGTGGAGGTGAGGCAATACCGGGAAGCGCCGGATCAGCAAAAAAATGTAATAGAATGTTCACGAAGAGCTTATCCTGTAGATTACGGTATGAGCCCCGTGTATGTATATATTACGGTGTAAGAAACGTTTCTTTGAGGCTTTCGGTCTCAAAAGTTTGGTTTTTAAGGCCCTAAAACGCCTCGTTTAGGAGTTATTTAGATTCATAATGCTGCCGAGTGTGTTACAGGTTGCATTTGAAGAGAATATTTAGTAGTGCCATGTATTGGAATTACAACAGAATTAACAGTACATAAACCTTCTGGTTACAAAAAAAAACACGTAGAAGTGCCAAATTTCTTGGAGATCGATCCAACGGTGTCAGAGTTTAGCTCTGTTCTGCCCTTCATCTCCCTCTTTTCCCTCCCATCACCGTCTCACTGTCTCTCCCTCCCTCACTCTGTCCCTGTCTGTCTGTCTCAGCTGTTCTCTGTCCTTCTCATTCACTTTTAATTGCAGATTCTGCACGTCTCTGAGCAGATGAGGTAATATCGGGAAGCGCCGGACCAGCAAAAATGTAATAGAATGTTCAAGAAGGTTTCATCCTATAGATTACAGTGGGAGAAACGTTTCTTTGAGGCCTTTGGCATCAAAATTTTAGTTTTTAAGGCCATATAACGCATGGTTTAGGAGTTATTTAACGATATAGATTCAATATCCTACCGAATGTGTTGCCAGTTGCATTTGTCGTAAATATTTAGTTTTGTTCTACAGCGCCATGTAGTGGAGTTACAACAGACTTAACAGCACATAAACCTTCTCGGTGAAAAGACATGTGGAAGTGCCAACTTTCATGGAGATTGGTCTCACGGTGTCGGAGTTTAGCTCTTATATATGCATCAACATCCACTTATATATACACATACACACATACACACACACACACACACACACACACACACACACACAATAAGCTTGCTCTGAAAGTATTAGCTGTAGTCGTTCAATGTGAAGTAGAACCTACTCAACTCGTTGGCTCATGGACCTGCCGCGAGCCTATTTCGCGTTCGCATTCGGCGAACGTAGCTTCGAGGAACCGTTGGGGGGGAGGGGCTCGCCGCTTCCTCTCTGGCGCACCACTCCGCACTTACGGGAATGTAGGATAGTGAACGTATGCAGTGTATATGATTTTCTCAAGCACTGCAAAGAAACTGATAAAAGTGGATATAAGAAATTATTTTGGAGGTGGTAACTTTACAAATCTTGTTTGAAATTGTGAAGTTAACAATTAGCGCCCCAAATACATACGATTTATTTCCATTATTGTACTTTCATGTATTTTGCTGTGATTAATTAATTTTATGGATTTATTGTAGTGCAGCGATGAAAAGGAAAAAGGAAGGAAGGAAATGTGAAAACGGTGACAGTGAAGAAGAGGTACAGTCAAATGAAAATCAAGCTCCGAATCCATCACGTTGATCTCAGACGTAGAAAAGTAGTACCGATATCGAAGTCTCTGTTGTCTCTAAAGTCGATCGACGTTAATGACCATAAGAGAAACATGGAAATATTGAGACATTGTTGGACACGAGATGAAAGTTACAATTTTTCAATTAATTATTTCAATGCGATTAGAAAGTTCAGACACAAGAGGAAAAATACTTACGTTTCTTGGCTTACATATACAAAAGCCTAGAAGGAGCATTGGGCCTATTTTGCGTTCTCTCTTCCTGTTTCTGCATCTGTGCAAGGTGCTTGAACCAATGGCACAACTCAGCAGTAATTAACGCGCAGAGTTTCATAGAATGTTATCCAATAAATGTCATGTTCATGTCTTGACATCAGAAAATTATAGAAAAAATCAAAAGTATTATTGTCAATTATTTTCATAATCATATATTGTGGGCCTCATGATACAACCCTAAGCGGAAAGACAAGGAAGACAAATTTCAGGACTTGAAACAGCTAAGGATTGAATCAAGTGACGAAAACATGAGGAGATACCTGAAAAAGTGCTATAGAAATTCTAAAGCCCCATGTCCCCCAAATCCCAAAATGAATTAATAAATTTTTGCGGGTTTGTTAGTAAATGTGCTATAGTAAACGAGACGAAGAAGCCGTATGCTTGCAGCGTACGGCAGACGAAACAGATAAAATTTGTGGAAAGGAGCGGCTGTCTTTTGGTATTCTGTTTTTTGATGAAGAAAATATGTCCATTCACGAAGAGTTTCTAGTGTTTGTTGAATTAAATTCAATAAATGTCGAAACTAGTGTATGAAATATACCATTTTCTCAAACGTGTAGGATTCGATCCAAATAAGTGCATCGGACAGGGATTGATAGATGTTTAACTCTGGTCGAACATACATGGTCTTCAAAAGTTATTGCGTGATAAATAAAAATAAAGGTCTAATTATATCAGTCACAAATTAAATTTGGTTGTACACGATTTAAGCAGTGCACCAGCTATCCAAAACATGATTGCCACAATAAAGGATGTTATTAACTTTCTTCGTGAATCTTGTGGAAGAATGAAGGATGTGCCAAATATTCCATATTTATGTGAAACACTTTGGTCTCAGACATACAAAAGTATTGCAATATTCAAACAAGTTTTGTAAGTGTAGTTCAAGAGTTAGAACATTTGTCAGTAGAACGTAACGCTATTACTTGAAAAACTGCTTTCCAACTGCATTCTGCCGCAAAGTATTTGTAGCAAAGTATCCGGTTGATTCTCTTTTTTTTATAGAATCAACTCTATGCGTTTTTGACAACGCTTCCTAACATAAGTTAACTTGTGGAACCCGGTAGACATTGTTCTGCCCTCTATCTCCCTCTTTCTCCATCTCCCCGTCTCTCTCCGTTTTTTCTCTCTCCGTTTCTCTTATCCTTCTCTCTATCTCTATCTCCGTCTCTCTATCTCTCTATCTCCGTCTCTCTATCTCTCCTTCCCTCTCTCCCCGTCTCTCTTTCTCCGTCTCTCACGCAAAATGCGATAGAATGTTCAAGACGCTCCTCTTACTGCTTCCCTCTCCCTTTATCTCTCCGTCTCTCCCTCTCCCAGCCTCTCCTCTCTCTGTCCGCGTCTCAGTCTGTCTGTCTCTGTGTGTCTCTCTCCGTCTCTTCTCTGTCCTTCTCATTCATATTTACTTACTGATTCAGCACGTGTCTGAATAAGTCGAATAATATAGACAAGCGACGGACCAGCAAAAAATACAATAGAATATTCAAGAAAATCTCATCCTGTAGATTACGGCGTGCCCTAAAACGCTTCGTTTAGGAATTATTTAACGATACATTACCGCGTGTAACGGGTTGCATTTGCATTAGTTTTTAGTTTTTTTATTCTTAAGCGCCATGTAACGCCATTTTTTCGATGTTTTAATAGTTATTTTACTATTCGAACGGAGATGAATCCAACAAAACAGAGATAATTAAAATTAGTCCAGACGTTCTTGAGTTATAAATTGTGTAACTAACACAACTTTGTTATATATACAGGTGTCCGGGGAGGAAACGTCGAAACTTCGATAATAAGCTCTTAAGACAATTCTAAGCATATTTTGTCTAATAAACTACGTGGATATTCCGAATGGTTGAACCGCAGTGAGCACTCAACAGTTGGTTTGAAAAAATTATTTCTAGGCAAAAATTCGCATTATGGAAGCACAGAAACACTCCAGAAACATGTATATTGTTTATTATTTACAAAATAAATGAGTGTATTTGCGCAGACAGAAAAATTAAGCGAGAAATAAAAAGCAGTGGAATTGTGTAATGAATTACGAATTGTGTAAATTGGGTGCTTTTTTATTTCTCGCTTAATTTTTCTTTCTGAAGAAATATATTAATTTCTTTTGTAAATAATAAACAATTTATATGTTCTGAAGTGTTTCTATGCTTCTATAAGGCAAATATATTTATACATAGATTGTGTATTGTATTACGTCTTCTTACCTATTGTTTGTGTGAACAGAATTTATGTTCGATTGTTACATTATTATTGTGTATTGTATAAGATATAAAATTCTAATTCTCTGAGAAAACTGAAATGCCTTCTGTGCAGAGTATAGCATATGAAATAAAGGTTTTCATAAACATTTTTGTCAAACAAATTGCTGTGCGTGTCTATTCGCGTTCGTGCGTGTGATCCGTATTGTCTTGTAGAAGAATAATGAAACAGCACTATTCTCAAATGACGTCTTATCGATTTATTCCAACGTAATTGGCTTGTTTAGTTCTGTAGCTGACAATTTGCCAGCCTTCCCTGTTCAGCGTAACTGCTGTGGGTGGTAGTGATAATGTCACAGGGAAATTAGTCAACAAACAATTCAACTGTCGCCCGTAGGACCCATAGTGCGAATGTTAGACTCTCATACAATTACATCAAATTATGAGTCTTTACATGACTCCAGAGATTACTGTCAAGTTTAATTTTTAAAATTTTTTTGCTATTTTCAAGAACACGTCGCAGTACTTCATCCATGCAGTTATTTCAAAGAGCAATTTCTTCGATTTTATTTAGATTGTCGTAGTTTTACATCTAATTTCGAATTGCATAACCATTTACACAATATTTTACCATTCAAGGATTGGGTAAAATGTTGAGGCAATTCTGTTGTGCTTTGTCCTTAGCTTTATTAGCAGGAGAAACACAAGATACATTTCATTTCTGCCATACAATCATCCTACCTATCTTGTGACCTTGTGCCACATTTGTGGAAGACATGGTGCACCATTTAATTTAATAGAAATGAACGTGCTGATGCGTTCATTTTCCTGAACGTTATCTCAAATGTTGAAATACATATTTGGGGGATCCCTGATACTTTTTTTTCTTCAAAACGTCTGCCGGTCTGGGGTCGAGGGTTCTGAAGTCTCTGGGACATTTTCAAAATTTTCTAAAAATGGCTCAAAATTTCTTCCTTTTATTTCTTGTGAGAATAGAGTGATATTCACCTACAAAGATGTCCGATTAGTCCAATTAGAGGTTCGATTAGTTGGTCCGATCGCTGTTAACTTTTGAAAATTACAAACGGTTGGAAATTTTCACGGCATTACACTAACGAAGCTGCAATAATGAAGATAGCAATTTTTTCAAGTCAATTTTTTCCCCACACTTAGTTCTTTAATTATTGTCATGATTATTTTTTGAAACTTTTCTTTTTTTGAGCAATTTTGAGTGAAATTTGGGCAGTATTAAAAATATCAAAAACAAGATTTTTTTCAAAAGTGGCTTCAAATTTTGTCTTTGAATTTTTTTACAGGGATGGTTCTAAATGTACTATAACCGTTCCCATAAACGCCATTTCGCTGTATATTTTTGTTTTAAAGAAAAACGAAATGCAATTGTTTTTGAATATTTCTCACGGCGTTAGAATTTACTTTATGTGCATTTCCTATACACTATCGCCTTTGTGAGTACAATTCCTTCAAATAATTTCCTGTGAAGATTCTCGAAAACTCAAAAGTTTTGGGTGATATGAACTTCAAAACGCGCGTTTTCAGAAACACTCAAATGACATTTTCTTAAATACTGCTTCAACTTTTTCAATGAGAATTTGAATGTAGGACTAGGTTTTACTCTACTATCATATTTTTGAAGTCTTTTAATCTGAAGTTTTAAATACTTGAAGTTTTGTTATGTTTATTTTTCTTGTAGCCGTTTTAACAGTTGAGAATAACATTCTTTTCTGTTTAACCACAATATATCAAGTTGTATTTTTCAATCAAGAATACAATAAATTATGTGGCTTTAAGATTAACAATAAAATGTAACAATAAGATTTGTAATATTTGTGCATAAATGCGCCTTTTACAAAAACAAAGAAACAAAAATACAAAAAACAAACGAAAACCTGTTATATAACAGTGTAGGCTTTCACGGCCGGAGTTGTACTCAACGCTAGGCTAAACCTACGATAAAACACGGAGTAACCCAAAACCGATTATTTTTTAAATAACCCCTTGCGGAACCCATTGTGATACTCTCTGAGACCTGCGTTTCCTCAACCAGGTATCTCCCACCAGCGAGACACCGCCCCAGCCGGGACAAGCTCTATGCTCCCGGCATGTGTCTACCACTTTCGAGAGGTCATCTCCCTTCGCGATGTGCGACGGCGAACATTCAAACCATTGCAGCGGCTTTTTGGCATTATTTCGGAGCGTACGCCTTTAGCTTCCACCTACCCACGGCGGGCCTTACTAAACTCTGCGTTCCGTATAACATTTTTAGAGTTGATTGAAAATTAAACTAATGGGGCTCCAACAGATGGACAGACAGACGTTTTGCTGTCTATCTAGTTTTCGGTAACAAGGGCCTCAAAACATGGATTCTACACAACGTGATAGAGGAAGTAATTTACACAATATTTATCGATGCGATGTTTTAAAATTGGTTTAGTAACCTCTAAAATAAAATTCATGGGCAACAACATTTAATTTTACTGTGACATGTTAATTCATTTATAATGGAGGTTAATCTGAAAACAAACCAAAAATAATAAGAACAAATAAAAATACGCCCACAATAATCTCAAGAGGTCACTACTTCCTGAATTCTCTCTAGAAGAGTACGGGGAGAAAAGGGAAGGCTTTACGCCCACGGCATACTCCGCCTCTCCATGTGCGAAATACAAGGAAAGACGAAATACTAGGGCACTGGTGTGCCCTGAGCGAGAGACTGTCTCGATGAAGATAGTTCATTTAGTGTACTCTGTGGAATAGAACGTAAACTACTGCGCCAATTTGATTTTGGCACCATTTCATCCATAAGAGATGCATACAAACCAACACAGCGTTCTTTATACAGCGTAAAATGGACAGAGATGGTGACAGTCCGTAGGCGGCTCAGTGGTTGAGAAAGAGACCGGCAGATAGAGCTCCGTCTTGGACGTTTAAAGACAGTATTGATTGAGGATCGAAGGGCTGAAAGTTCGTTCAAATGAATTGCTATAAAGAAAAATATTGTGAAGAAACGATATTTTGTACACATCTTTGTGGTGAAAATGTGTTCCTTCCTTTTTGTTGGTGGTGCCGTGGCATTTCCTTGCAAGCCGCCACTGAGCTCTGGCAGCACTTCGCTAGTGGACGCAGGCTGTTTATTGCCAGCGGTGACCACATTCTCTTGCAAACTCCCTGCTCCTTTGGACCGACATGCTGGGTGCCTTCCCACACCATCGTGCTCTTGTGATTACGGAAATAAACACTTGCAACTTGAACGAAACTTGTCACTCAACTTGGACTCAAGCCGGCCCCCTCCTACTTATCCGTGAATGGAGCGCGCCTTTGAAGTCATTACGGACCCTCAAGAAACGCAAAAAGGAAAATTATTACATTGTTGAATATTGCGTAAATCTTTGCTTTTCCTACAGAGCGATGGGCCTATTTGAATATCTGATAAAGAAAGTATGTATTTGAAAAGGAATGAAAGAGAAAATAAGCGAGAGGAAGACTTGAAAGAAGCGGAAAGAGGTGGGGGAGGAAGAGAGAAATATGGAAAATGAGAGAGAAGCGAAAACTATGGTGAAAGAAAGAGCGAGAGAAAAGACACTATGAAAGAAAGAAAAATTGTACTATGCTATTATATTTCGTAAGGCATTTAGATGTTTGTTTTTTTGAGGGGGGCATGCTTCCCTGAAATTATTTGTGATCCTAAGGACTCGTATGTTTGCATCATTGAAGCGATACGATCTAAAAACACAGCTCCAGCTCTTTAAACGTTCCGTTCATATTGGATGTGGCTTTTCCGTAGTTATTGTAGAGATAGCGCGGGCTGAAGTCGTAAGAAAGTTGGCCTGCTGATGGATTGGCTGCGCTAAAATAAGCCCTGCGGGGCTGGCGCGTGGGGTGCGCTCGTGCCGTTGGGGACACGCGGCGCACGCGACGGGAGTCAGCCCCTCGCCCAGCAGCCTCACTCGCTGACCCGCGCCTACCCAGCCTCTCTCTGTTGAATGCGCTAAGCATGGCACTTAGGGTCGGATTAAAATTGATCCGACTTTTGCCTCTTAGCGGTGTTCCCAGGCCTGGGTCCTATTGTTAGTAGTAAATTATTTCCTTAAATACTTTGTGTATTAAGAATCTACAATGGGTGGGTCGTTCATACGAAAAAATAGGTTTAGGCAAAATATTTCTGCCTTCCTGTCCTTTAGGCAACTTTAGCGTGTAAACCGTTCAGAAGATCTTCTCCAAAACGAACTTTCCCCGATCAAAGAGACCGAACTCCCTAGAATTTGAAATGGGCATTTTGATTTTTGGATGTAAGTTATATGAACTCTCTGATTTTTCGAAAATTGCAAAGAATATTCGATGTCTTCCTAAAACTACAATATTGACCAGAGATTCTTTTTCATAATGAAATTTGTTCTTCAAAATTAGTTCTTGAAATAATTTCAAATGATAATTTCTGCAGTTCTGAAAATTGCAAATAATAGTTGAGTTTAGATGTGAGCCTGGTGGTTTGTATGAGTAATGTGAGTGGCGTGCTAAATCTAAGAATCTAAGTTCGAATCCTAGCGTGGAAAAAAATTACTGGTAGGAAACGCTTTTGCAGGTTGAAGTAGTATTATAACATTGCGAAGCCGTTACAAATAATGCGAGAAGATATATACTGTTGTAGCTATACCAGTTTCACTTTGTAGACAATGATTTACAAACTGTAGGATGTTCGCATGGTTCCAACTTCTGTGTTTTTATTATTTAATTAGTATTATACAGCCAATTTGACAATATTCTCTCTGGCTTAATCCACGGTGATACTCCGTTTACAGAATGTTTAGTGTTCCCTGAATCCCTAAATATTTAGTAATATTTAGTGTGTAGTTTTAGTTTAGGCGCGTCACTTACTTTGGACATTAGTCTTGTAGGAGCAGTTTATATTAAGTCCTCCGAGGCGTCGAGATTTCTCCCTCGCTGATTGATTGTTTTCTTTTGTTTTCTCCTGACTGATCTCCTGTCATGTATAAAAGTGTAGTGCCTGTATGTATAAATGTGCTGTGTGTAAGCGGAGAGGAGGGACAAGGATGAAGGATGAAAGATCGCATGTGGTCCGTTGCTCGCTAGCTGCCAAGCTCTGTACTGCTCATTTACCACTAAGTACTGCTTCGGCATTCCAAAGTAAACCGCGAGATATTCCCATTCAGAGAAACCACAGAAAGCTTCCGACCAGACCACATTGCCTCTGAAATTCCCCTCCAGACATTGGTTGAATTAGATTCAGCTGTATCGAAAATCCACCTCTGTCGAGACCTTAGGACCATAGGACCTTCAATTGAAATGAATGCAGTGGAGGCAACTGATGTTGCCAACGTCATGGCTACTCGCGTTGCGATTAACGTGAAACGCTTTAAGCCTGTGTAACGTATAGTTTTCAAATCATCTTTACACGAAGTCAGAATACTTTTAAAATAAATTGATTTCTTTGGCTTTCAGAGCTCCTAGTAAACTAATACTAGTTAGTTAACAGTTATGCAATTAGTTTATAATATTGAACTTTTTGGCTCGAATAAAATGATAGAGCAAGCGACATTAGGAACGAGTTCAATCTAATAAAAAAATTAACGATGTAATAAAAAGATTAACTGGTTGCTTACGAAATTGTTTGCATAATATCATTGTTAGTGAAGAAGAAAATAAAAACTCTAGTAGCTAGTTCTGTGGTGGATCTCATTATCTAGTTGGGGAACATCATCGCCACTTCCCGAGGACATGCCCCGCACTTACGGGATCAATGACCTTAGCAGTTGACGCGCCCGAATCCCTAATCAGTCAATCAATGAGTACAAACGCGTCACGTGACAAATGTCGGCCATTCTGCTTTCAGAAAAACTTTGATGTAATGTTTTTTGCCATAAAATGCTACTTTATGAAAGATTTAGTTAATAAAAATAGATCGTGTAAAGTGATGATATGCACGTTAAATGAGTTAAGTTTAAATCCCTCCTCAAATAATTTAGATTACTCAGTACATGTTCTAATCTGGAAATTTGAAGAGAGATCCAAATTGCTTATACTTTTGGCAACACTAAATCATATTCATCTTATTCGCTCACAGAATCAAACATTACACATTTACACAAATAAACACATAATCAAACATACCTTCTATCTACACCAAATGTCACAATATTCACAAAAAGAACAAATAATGTGAATCCTGACATGAGAATCAATGGGCGTTATTACCAATAGAAGCACTTAATATTGAAAACGTGTTTCAAATTTAACACACATACACGACTATATGTGTTTGGCTAAAGGTAAGAAAATAGACACCTCAGTTGTAAAACTGGGTATAGGAGACGAAAGAAGGATCTGTAGAAGATAAGAGTAACTAATATATTTGATGAAATACCAGTTGTTGTGTGAACTACCTTCATTAACGTTTTCTAAAAATATATTTAAAAGTTCTCTTTCAACATTTTAGGAATTAAAAAAAGTGATTTACTCTCTGTTCATCTTCAAAACATCAAAATACTTGCTTTTTCAAGCAGCCCGGAGGTTATTAATTTTTTACACAAATCTGCAGGAAAAATCATTAAATTTGTAATGTGATATTCATGTGTATTTTATACTAAAAAACTGTGTCGAAAATAAAATAATCAACAGACAGTTAATTTGAAATTAATGGTGTATTTTCAGTGGCGAGGGTGCTTCACTGCTGGGACCTATCTCTGTGCGACTCTTCGCAAGCGGTTGGCTCGGGTCGCATGGGAACACCCTTTCCATTACTCACCCCGCCACCCGGCATCACGAGATCATGCGAGGCGTGGCGAGTCGAAGGGTGGGGTACGGTGCGGTGCGGTGCCCTTTGTGTCGGTCGAACATGATCAGCTGCGAGTTGTCCAGTAGAAAACGTTTACTGATCATTGCCACACTGACCGTGTGCGTGTGAGCGGGCCTTGTCCGCCACGCCCTTTGCGTTTGTAGGCAGCCAACCAGCCTGCATGCGAGTGTTATGTACAGTTCCGTTACCAATCGTTCGCCTAGCTTTCCTGCTCCTTCCTTCATTTTGGTTTCAAGAGATCTTTGGTTGTCCAATGTTTGGCGGGTCGGGGTGTTCGGCTGCTTGCAATGGACCGAAAACGAACGGAGTAGACTGTAGCAGCAACTCAGCATTTTAGCTGTAGCAGCAGCAGCAGCAGCAGCAGCAGCAACAGCAGTACCATGGTTTGATATGCTGGTGTAGTATTCCTTTCTCATTTCATTGAAGGGTTGGGTTGACTTCCAAATTCTGTTGTTGCTCTCGCTTCGAATTCCCGTATATTAATTTGCATAAAGGTATTTGCAAAATACATATGTAGGTGGTGTTAGTTGTTTCTGGATTGTTGTACGGGAAATGTGACGTGCAAGCTGCGGATTTCTGCTCATTTACCAATTTTTATCCTTCAATTAAAAACTCAGTATTTTACGTTACTTATTCATTTTGAGGCATTAGGAGTAGTCTAATATTATACTACTATGCCTCAAAATGTATAAGTAACGTAAAATACTGCGTTTTTAATTGAAGGATAAAAATAGTTAAATAGGCAGAAATCCGCAGCTTAGTGATGTGTTTCCCCCACCAAGAACATCGGAAGTGCGCGCCTCTAGTGTTTTGTGGGAACACGTCTGTCCCCGCGAGAGACTGTAGCTGCAGCGCCAGCCGGGGCGGCGCGGCGCACCGTTCCGCGCTCGGCTGAGCGCAGTGAGCGCCAACCTACCCTCCTTCCCCTCCCACTCCCCTCTCGGGAGGCGGTGCTGCCTTTCAGCCGTCGCCCTTTGTAAGCGAGTGCTGCGGGCACAGCCAGCCTTTCGAGTCGGGGCTTGCCAACGCATTGGAACAGCAGACAAAAACTCAGGCTGCAAGGATAGGGATGCTAGTGTACCACGGATTGATTGATTGGTGTTCCGGGCGCGTCAATTGCTGAGATAAGTTGTCCCGTGAATGTAGTGCATGTTTTTGTCGAGGGAGATGGTGGTCCCTCTCCCCCTCTAAATGGTGAGATCCGGCGGCGACCTACACGACGGCTTGTGGGGATTTCCCCCCTACCAAGCTCTAAACTCCCGACTGACCTCCCTACGTGTGTGGTAGTGTAAATGGGTGCAAGGAAGGGTTGATGGTTCGACAGGAAACAGAAAGGATAGATCGCGATGGGTCCTTGGCCCATTTTTTAGGGTACTGCTCTGGCCTAGTGTTGATCGGAAAAACCTACACAAAACTATCAATCAGAGCAGCGGGCCACGTTCCGACCTAGCTATCTAGCTAGTACGGAAAATTCTGCTACAGTCGGGGACTCGAACTCCAGGATCTCCTGGTCAGAGGCACCACTACGACTGTTGATGCTCTGAACCACCTAAGCCCTTGTGGTGACCCTTGTGGTGCGGCTTTGCTTAATATTCGCCAATTTTGCAGGACAAACATTTGGCGTATTTGTGGTAAATACGAAACACGCTAGAATCTAAGTATTTATAATGGTTATTAGTATACAAAAGCGAAAACATGAGCTAGGTCCATTGGGCGCGTATCTCCCGCCAGGTCACGCCAAGTGACTGAGGCGTGTCTCGAACACTTTAAACAATTGAGTTGTAGCCACTTTCTTACAGTATCGGCCCTATGTTCTAAATCATTTTGTTGAAAACCATTCATAGAGATGCAAAAATGCCCAGTTTCTCATCTCTTCTTTGTAAATTACAGCTGTATATGAAGTTATTGTTCTTTTTTCATTGCGTACTCCACGAAAATCATATACCCACCCCTGGAGACCATTATACAATCCTCATCATGATTAACTGTTACCAGAAGCTCTGCACTAGAAGATTTCGCTCGAGCGCCACAGGAGTTAAACACAATATGTTTCGGATGGTAGCAGAAGATGACAGGGTTTCTCTTTCAATCAATCTCTCTCCAGACCATTCAATATCTATCCATCACACATACACACACGGACGTCTTTGATCAATCAATTGTCCATTACATATCTCGCAAGGGATACAAAAGCATAGCAATGAATAGAAATGACGTTGAACCAATTCTACTATCTTCGTGAACAAAGATTTATCTTCGAATATGTTAGTTTCTCTTTTACTTTAAGTTTTAAAAACTCCTTTAAATGTACGAGTATGTTTCATTCACACTATCATGAGTTTTTGTTTGTATTGTTAAAGTATTATGTTCTTTTCTTGAACTCCTTTTTGACTGTACTTAAGGTGACAGATAATTTGAGGACTTGTATGTATTTTAACATTTTACCAAAATTATAATTGATTGTAATTTAATGAATATTTCGATCGTGAATGAAATCGTATATATCTTTTCTTTGACGTGCTGTTTTGTAATCTTGTTTAGAATGAATTTGTGTGCTAATTTACATCTTCAGTGCTTACGACTTGGGAAAATGTGTATAAGAGGTAAATATATTTATTGATTTGTCTTGTTGAGAAGATGTTGATGTCCAAATGGAGGCGTATTAATAGGAGACGTATCAATTTCGTGGCAAAAGCCCGCAAAGCCCGTGCCAGCAGGTGGCCTTCCATTTTATCGCCTCCGCTGCGGCTCTTTATGGGCGTGCGGACGCGGAGGCCTCTCCGGCGGGCCTTCTGGGCGATTTAGCCGCTGTATCGAAATTTTATTGGGGCGGCGCGGCGCGGAGGTGGGCGGGCGAGCGGACGGGCGGGCGAGCGGACGGGCGGGCGAGCGGACGGGCGGGCGAGCGGACGGGCGGGCGGGCGTGCGTCTGCGCGGCGGGGCGGGCGATCGATTGGGCGGCGCTGATCGGCACCGCCCACGCGCCCTCGCCCACTTCCTCGCCCGCGCCCACCCCGCCCTGCCCACGTGCGCAGTGCCGCTACCCCGTCCTGCTCCGCTGCCTGCGCATTTGATTGATGTTTCCGGGCTCGTCAACGGCTGCGCTCGTTAGTCCCGTTTGTGTAGTGAATGTTTTGACCCGAGAGTTGGCGATGCTTCTCCTGGCTAGTTGGTGAGATCCGGCACCGATGATGGCGAGGAATTCCCCCCACTAGGTATTTCCTCGTGCGAGGCACCGCCCCAGCGGGAGCAGACTCCAATCTCCCAATTTGTGTAGTGCATGAACGTGTAAATGTGTGTAAGGAGAGAGGATGGGAAGAAGAAGGAAAAATGGCGCGTGATCCGTGTCACGTTTGTTGCTGGTCACGTATTTTACTCCGACTACCGCCTGGTATTGATCGGAGAAACCTCCCAAAGCTACCGATCAGAGCAACAGACTGCTAGAATTCTCCCCCATTCAGCGTCTGCACTCGTCCCGACGATCTAGCTGGTTTCCAAATTCCGCCTCCGTTGGGACTCGAACCACAGGACTTCCAATGAGAGTCGCTGCAGTCAGCTGCAATACTGGCTCTGAGCTTAACTCAGCCGATACTGCTACACACGCAAGATAGCTGTCTTGGCGTCATTTATCCCTCTCTCCCCTTGAAATTTGTCTACTTCCGTGGACCTCGCGCCGACCTGTTCGTTTATCACATGATGTTCCACGCTCTCGTAAGTCATTTTGCTTTTGCTACTCTGCCGTTTCCTCGTCTCTCGTGGAGGTGCATCATCTCTCCCATTTTTCTTTTCACTTCTCCACGACTTCTCCATACTGTGGCTTTCTTTAATCTCTGCTTTTTCCAGCTATGACGTATTTATATCTTGTGATTCATCTTCACTTGTTTAATTTGCTGTCTCCCATTATCCTGTGCGTGTATTTTGTCCTAATTCATTTCGTTCTGCCCGTCGTCGTGCACGGTCAGTGGCCCTTTTCAAACAGCACAAAGCGTAATTCCTTCGCGATCACGCTGTCGGACCGAGTCGAAACGATTCGTAACGCGCTCGAGTAGGTGACGCCGTAATCGCTGCGCCGTGCATTGAAACACTGCGTTAGATAAGTCTCCATTGTATGGTGCAACCCGACTTCTGATTTTCTACTCGGCGTGTTAAAAGTGGCGTGATGCCACAGCGCGCCCGGGTGTTTCCCTTTGATCGAACTTTCCAATGCACCTTTCCGGTGAACCTTGGCCAGATAAATTTGTCCTTGATTGATTTTCTATCAGTCGAAGAGTCTTGGTCAGAGACATTTCAAGCCCTGAGCAATCAGAATTTCTTTCCTAGGAAAAACAACAAAGTAGTTTTCTTTAGGACCCTGGCCGTGTTTCTGTTTAAGACTAGTATTTACATTGTACATGTATTTTATTATTTAGTAATACTTTAATGAGCACTCTTGTATTATCGTCCCCTATATTTATTCAGTAGTATACCTTTCCATTGCGGCTCTCTCACGCAACCAATCCATGTAAATGAGATCTCTGAAGAAAGAGATTTTCACGGAGACGTGAAGAATTGCACTTTCACTTTAAAAATATGAAGGATTTGTTTAAAAATCGCATCTAAATATTACAATCAAATGCAACTCGCAATACTTGCCAATGTTTTTTGTCAAATAACTCCTAAACAAAGCGTTTTAGGGCTTTAAAAACAAAACTATTCACGCGAAAGGCCTCAATGAAACGTTTATCACACCATAATCTACAAGATGACACATTCTTGGATATTCAATTAAATTTTCGGTTCGGCGCTTCAATACCACCAATGCCACCTAAATATTTCAGCCCTTCTTGCTGGTAGCAATTTTTGTGGAGACACGCTTAGAAGGCTTAGATTCGTCAATCTTATATTTACGCTTTCTGTATACACCGTGGTTTGTGTGCATAATCATATAATATTTGCATAATAATTAATTCAAGATTTGTTCTCCAGCAACAACTAGAGGTACTATTATAGTTGTATGATATGAAGATTGTTTCTTATGCGTGTAGTGAAACCATTCAATTAACGTTTTACCGGGGTCTGTTAAGTGCTGTGTACCTAATTGAGGAGGAATGTACAGTGAAAAGTGAAGATTCTGTGTTTTACCTGTACCAGTATTTTCGTTATCATTCGATGAAATTTTCAAGTCAGCGGGTTCAGACACGTAGCTTTCTCGAAAGTAAAACGCTTTTCTAATATTTTGTGACTACCATGAAAAGCTAAAAGCTAACTGTCAAATAATATTGAATAATTACTTCAAATGTATGTAAGGAAGTGTTATGAATTATTGCAAGAAAACTCTCTGATACTGAATAAATATTTCTTGAAAATTTATTTTCAATTGCATTGTTTTTTATTTGATTTGATATGGTGTTAGTACATTGCAAGTTACCTTTATATATTTTTAAACAAATAAATACGTTTCGTTAACTATTTTCCCTCTTAAAATGGGAATAGAAGAATAGGGATAAGTGCGGTGTCTAACATGCGAGAGTTCTGGCACGGGTACTTGGAGGCAGTAAGTGAAAACTTGTGTATGGCACAACACAAAGAACAAACGTTTTAAATTAGCTAAAGTAAAATTGCTTGACATAAATGAAAAACAAAAATGAAATCGTACTGGCCTACAATACTATGTGAATTAATTTAAAAAACAACTAAATTTAAAATTATAGAAATAATAGGGCAAGTCAACTGCCAACTTCCAACGATCGTAGTCCAAACGCACGATTTAAATGTTTGTGGTATCTGGAAGTATGTACATCAACTCCCAGCTGCAAAATCATATTATAAATAATGCACCGTTTGATATTAAACTCTAGATGTCGGTTCGTTAAGACATTCAATATGCAAACATCGTTTGAGCAACATTCCCATGTATCGAAGTGAAGTCTTAGTCTACTAAATTGATTCTAATCGTAACAAACTGTATTTAGTACTTAAAGGTAAAAATATTTGTTTGATTATATTTTGGCTCGGAATTGCTTTTCTTGATGTATGTAAGAACGCAGAAAATAATCCAACTTTTTAGTATACAAATAATTTTTCAATTTTCGCACCCCAGCCAGCTGGCACCTTGACTCTCCAAAACCCCCTCTGTTTCTCATAACAAATCGAGGAGAGTTGCATAATATTGCGAAGAGTAGGGTTGTACTTGCTCGATCCGGTATTTTCGCACTACTTTACTTTGCTTTCTTAAGAGTAAAAGCTTTTTCGATTATTTTTGTGACTATCAAGGAAAGCGAAATGCTAACTCTCAATGAAGAGTGAATAATTTCTTCAATTATTTTAACCTTGGACCGTGGGGTCTCGGGTTCGAGTCCCGCCTCGGGCATGGTTGTATGTGTTCATCCTTTTCCCCCCTATCATCACCACATCGTTTCATCCTCATACCATAAAGTTACATCCAATAGTGGTCGCTAATGACCTAGTAATTGATGTGACCTTAAATAACAAAAAACAAAAAAAGTTCATTGTTTTTTTTAATTCTCTGAATGTAGAAACTTTATAATTCTATATAAATGCATGTATGGAGAGAGGTAGTTCTTGAAATCTCACGAATAAGAGTATTTGCTGTATACGTATTGCACTTTTTGCTTAATGAAGGCTATTATTTCTCTCTGTATCATTTACTTAGAGGATACTTCACTGCTGATACTGTCGTACATTCTACTCTTGTGGTTCTGAAATACTCTTAGAGCTGTGCGTAAGTAGGTCGCAGCGCAAAAGCTGACGTAAGCTATCAAGATCGATTCTCTTTTCATCGCGCGCTCGACGGAAACAACATTGTGAAAGCCTGTCTCTTCACACATTAGATTGTTATCTTTGTTCAGGAAATGCATAACACTATGTTAGTGTCGGTGTATTTTTTTATGGCAATTAGATTCCATTTCAAGCACAGTACCTTTATAAAATTGCCGATAGTAAACAAAAGAAAACTACTTGACATCTTCATTCGTGGCAGGCTTCGGTTAAGTAATGAGATTAAGACAGTTATGTTTCTACTTATTCACTAGCTATTTATTTCTCTCGAATTTGTTCATTTCGTTTGAGATTAATGTGTGTATGAGAGATAGATAGATGGGTGTGTGTGTGTGTGTATATATATATATATATATATATATATATATATATATATATATAGAGAGAGAGAGAGAGAGAGAGGTGAGTGTTTATTCAACGCTTATCAATTTTTATTGAATATCAGTGCCAACATCTTCTATACTAATAAAAGTGAATTCAACGACACGTAACAGTCATCGATACGAGTAAAGTAGTGTAGGAATAGATTCGAAATTTTTACAGCTTTTTTTCATAATTGTTCCAACGTCCTTGCAAAGTTTGGTAAAGATTAATGAAACACAAATCCGTAAAATAAATAATTTAAATAATATGTTGGTAGGTGCACTATGACCATTATTTTTCGACTATCGCCAAGAGCAGATTGGTTCCTAATATATTCCGCCTGACGTCCGTAGCGGTGCGCAAGATTGCGTAATATAAATCTGAAAGATTTTTAAATTCTGCATTCCAATGAGACCTTGCTTGTAACAAGATGTTATTGTGAAGTGTGAGTGAAGATTTGCCAATTAAAAATCTTTCAGAAAGATCCTTCATTGATAGTTTACGTTGATAGTGAATATCATATTGTATGAACAATAAAAATTTGCAGTGTCTTGTGTTTATTTTAACAAAATGGACAATGTAATTTTTCAAACTCAATAGGCCCTGTTCACCACCATGCAAATATTTAAACTAAAAAAATATAGCGTAGTTAAAATTTTTATCAGAAAGTATTGGTCCTTTATTTATATACAAAATTGTTTTAGGTAAGTCTTTTATATCAATATTAAATGTGATACATAACAGTTATAACCGCAACGTTTCGAAAATTTTTTCCATCTTCAGGCGTCAAAACGTTGCGCTTATAACTATTATATATCACATTTAATATTGATATAAACCAGTTGTCTAAAATAATTTTCTGTCTTTAAATAACCAATACATTCTGTTAAAATTGTAAAAATCTATAGACAGAAAAAGAAATATTGATTTTACGTAATTAAAATTGTAGCTAAATCTCGATATTAATTATCTGTTTAATGCAAAAGATGTCAGCGGTTTAATCCTACACAAGCTAATTGTCATTTAACACATTGTTGTGTTTGATGTACTTGGAACCATCATTATTCAAACTGTTCTCTTCCGAAAACAAGATTTACAATTTGTGGAAATTGCAACGGACAACATACCGCAAATTACAAGGGTCTTAAAACAATTTCAAAATCAAATCAAGTTCGTTCCTTGAATATAGCATATATAATAAACCTGCTGCAATACTTAATACTAATTTCCTCCCTTTAAATCGTCAAAATTTTCAATCATCTCATTTGCGGAATTTTACTTTCTCACAACAAAATCAAAATAATATTAGAACAAATTAATCCTTCACCAAAAACTATAATTATTCTATTTCTTATTCAAATATTATAAGGCAACAACTACAACTAATGACTATTCACTTAATTGCCTGCATGCTGGATCAAATAATTTTTCTTCTTGTACCACATATTCAGTCTTTGCTTTAAAGTTTTCTTTCATAATTTTTTCACAATGGGTATTAATTTTAATATGTCTTTTGTGAACTGGAATTCCAATGAAGACTCTAACGAAATGGCTCCTTTAGGCTCTAACGAAATTAATGTGCGTGCATTAGCGAAACCCATTTAATTCCGGGAGAAAATTCTATTTCTGGATTCAAAATCGTACGTACTGATCATATTTCTAATCGTTAAACCATTAAATGAACATTTTATAACATCGAGTTCTTAGGTTTCCGCGGCCGGAGTTATTGTATTCTTGGTTGTCCGGAATGAGCCGCGTCTAAGTTGATGGATCTAACGTTTCGGCCATCTTGCTGTGGCCTTCTTCAGAGCTAAACTGAAGATAGAGTGAAGAGTTTAACTCTGAAGAAGGCCACAGTAAGATGGTCGAAACGTCAAATCAATAGATTCAGACGTGGCTCATCCCGGACAGCCAAGAATACATTTTATAACATCATTGTTAATAGTTTCTTTCAAGTTGTTAATAAATTAAAAACGTTCCCACGGTAGTAATGTTTGTAATACGCCATAGGCGTAGTGCGTGCAGTCGTCAATGATAAAGCGCATTGTCATGTGTCATTGATGTATTGAATTTGTTCAATTCATGCGATTCTGATCAAAAGCGGTTCCGACATTGTGATCGAGCTGTTTGTTGGCGTTGGAGTTGACATATTAATTAGCTTAATGTTAGGTTATTACTAATTAGTTTAATATATTTTGGATTATTTCGAATAGTGCTGGTTTAACGTTTGTTGACACGTTTTTAATGGTAACGTTTGTTGATATGTAATTTATTAAAATTTGAACCAATTACATTAAAAATAATCTCAAACACTGTGGTTTGTATAAAATTGACATTTCTCCTCTTTCACAAGAACTGGATGTGAAGAAAACTCGGGTAACGCCAGGTACTTCTCTAGTTACTTATAACATTTAAAAATATTAATTTTTAAACGAATGTTTATTATCTAAATCCCGTGCTATGTACAAAAAGGATCTACATAAAAGAGTAACGGTTTAAAAGTCGATCTCTAGGAGGATCAAACTAATGCAATGCCACACGAATACATAAATAGTAAAAACATAGTAATTGCATAAAATTGTAGATCCATTTTGGATATGTACTCACGATTTGTCTGAAAAAAGATCTAAATAGACTATCCGACATTTTTCATTTCATTCGAAGTACACGTTATTTCGGTCGTGTTACTGCGAAATTGCGATACCCCTGAAAAATGCTGTACTAGGAGTAGTCAAAGTTAATTTCTTACATTAATAAAGAATAAAAACACAATATTTATTACGCAAAAAGGGCAGTGTAAATTGTTTTTCTTTTAGTTTAAGATTTTCTTTATTATACTTTTTCTCCATGAAAATGATATGAGACAAACTCAATAAAAAACTTCTATTCTTGCGAGAACTTCACAAAGTTGATCATAGCCCAATCTTCTAAAATTGCACTCACTTGTCGAAAGATTGACCTTCTGACTTGTTGATTGTGAGAACGAAAGCTATTGTTACACCTTCGAATGATCTATTTTCCCCTGTAAACAGCAGAAACATTTGACGGGACGTTTTTCCTTCTCGAAATTCAAAAAAATTGCTTATCCAACTACCTCATTTTCAAACTCCAACAACCGCTTTGCGCGTCAGGAAAGCTACCGAATTTTACCACCTGACGTCGTTTCATTAGCACAAAATAACGGTGTGATTTCATAGCGATTTGGTCAGTTTTCAATTTTTTATTGCTTATGAATGTCGTATCCCGAAAATCTTTTTTCGGCAGGATGTCCTTAAACGATAAGTAATACAATGAAAAAACAACAGCAACAATAACCAAGTTTCTATCAAGCTCCATTTGCTCAAACTTAACGATACAAAGGGGTTGCAGAAAATTATAATATGGAATCCATGGAGAGGAATCGCGTTACATCAGAAAGTGGAGACGGTTCATAATCAGACAGAACTACGAAGAAAATGTTGAATATAGCAATTTTCTCTTCACTATGTAGCTAAATGTCGATGTCTTGAGGCTGAACGTGTACGAAGTAGGTTATCCCTTTTGTAGCGGTCATGAAATGTCGTATCCACTCAGTATGAGGAGAGTGGTGCAAACCTACAGTTGTAGTCAATGGCGTACAATTCAACTCATCAACCGGTCAAGCAATAACGCAGGTTCTACAATGTCTAATTAATTCTGATTTTTCCGACGATATCAACAATGATGTGAATATTGAGCTGCAAGACACCCCTATCAAAAGAAGAAATGAAATTATCCGTCGGCAAAGCTTCGACCCAGCAACGAAATGGGGACAGCCAGTTAAAAAAACAAGACGTGCAAGGCCTCAAAGCGTACTAACCCCGATACCAACACGGAAGCAACACAAAATAGTGGCCAGTCAATGACAATATAGACGTTTAAGATCCTTTAAGTAAGAAGCCCCGCAGCTGAGAAGCAGTATCTTCCAGAGTGTGAGTGTGAGCTTGCTTCGGAGAGTACTAGTGCGGCGATGCAAATAATAATGATGTGTAGAAAAGTGCGACGGAGTAGGTAATATCTCTGGTGTACATTGTAACCGCTCTGCTAATTGGACATCACTGGGTAAACGGGAACTTGGCTTGCCTGTGGTCTATGTCCTGGATTTACAGAAAATTGGCAAATTTATTGCTGCGATTTTGTATTGTGGCTTGTACGAAAAAAAGAGAACTATGAATGTAGAAATTTGACCTGAACAGAAACGCATCATTGACCCAACACACGCGCGTCCATAATTAATTTAATATTTGGACATTGAAAAGTTTAAACAAATTGGTACTTGAGACATTTAATTCATTGTATTGTGCTCTATCTTGACAAACATTTATAGAAATATTTGGCGGTGATTTTGAAGAAATATAGTTCACGCATTTGTAGAAAATATCATGATATCACTGGAAATTAGTAAAGCACTAGTTGCACTCGCCTCCATTCATGTCTCCGGCGGCGCCAGGTCGGCGCCGGGCACGGAGTCCTCCCCGCAGCAGGGAGCGGCGTTGGGACGGGGCAGGGGAGGGGCAGTTCCCCCTCCTACCCTCCTACCCAGAAAGAGGCGCCGGCTGATAATCGGCGGCCGGGCCGGCCGCTGCCTCAGAAATTTAGGTGCCCTTCAGACGTGGGAGACTAACGAGATTGCGCTAGATTCCTGCTTACTTTACTGTGCTTTTGTGCTGGATTACTGTGGCGAGTCCCACTCTGGTTTAGGTACATCTGCTGGATTATAACAATCTCACTACGCATCGGTGCATCTGCTTGAGTTATTTGTGAACTTGGCTATTGGGATACGACTTTGGATATGGATTGTTATAAAATTGTTTGTGGTACCGAAGTTTCTTGCCCTTTTCCCGGACACATTCAATTACTTTGAACCTTGATCAAGGTGAGAGCGGTTCGAAAAAAATGAGTTTCCAGTTTCTCTACATTTCAGACGTTTTAATGAAATCGGGGTTATTACAAATTAAGCTTATTTTCCTCTATGAAAGCAAAACCATTAACAACAAATTTAGAACGGTTTTTAAGAAACAACTGAAAATGTCTCAGGGACTTCATGTAAAATGATCCCTCCCTTTGGGGAGGTAAGGCGCATTTTAAATAGGTTTCGAGATAGTCCTGATGAATAGGTGAGTATCCATTTTCGGAAAAATCCGGCTCACAGTTTAGGCACTAGTGCTCACAGAGAGACAGACGAACGGTTTGAAAAAAAAATCGAAATATGAGACTCCCTCAAAACTTTTATTTCCGTAAAAAGATCAATATCGATTTTTTTCCATAATTATCTTTTTATACTCTAGTTATAAGTAGTTCACGAGAAAGTAAAAGAATGTTGTAATTCAGATATTATGAAAATAAAAGTTATGTTTGAATTGATAAGATAAACCTTCAATGCCCTTAAAAATAGTTTTTTGCAATTCCTTCCTCAAGATATAAAAGCTCTCAAATCAGCTTCTGCTACATTTTCTTTAGCACCATCTTTTAATATTTCTATGAAAATTTAGTATCACGTGAAAAGGACTGAGAGACTCATAAATTATAATCAGACCAATAAACAGCACTTCGAGGAGTAAGTCACACATTAGAAATTTTAACGACAGAGAAGATCCAGAACATCGTCCGATTCCACTGCACTGCCACTGACTAGGTCTTAGGCCTCGAGTCCCGAGGGCGGCGAATTTTTGTCTCTGGCTATACATCTAGGTCGCATTGAACTATTGCCTGGAGGGGAATTCTAGCGGCCGGTGCAATGACAATGCGCTGGTGCAGTAATTTTTCTCATACGTGCCACAGGACCGTGCGCATTCTTTTCGTTCTTATCCTTTTCCTTTCCTCACCCCCTTATCCTATCACATTCAATGTCGGAAGACCAGTAGAGAGCTTAGGGCGAGTCCAGGCTGGAGCGATGCTCCGTTGGCGGAGGTACCTGGACGAGGAACGTCGTGTAGCTCGGCGCCGGATTTCACGTTCAAGCAGGAGGGGGAAATAACCCAGGAGATAAGTTACGGAACTAAAGACCATAGCAGTTGACGCACCCGAAAACACGAAACAATCAATCGCAATGTTTGAAAACACAGGGCATTTACATCGACTGCCTCCTTTAAAGGACATCAACAAGGTGGGATTCCGCACGGGGTTAGAGGTGCTTTCTAGGAGACTGCGGCGAAGCAGAAGGCGGTGGCCAAGAACGGAGGGAAGCTCCTTGCGAAGTTGGTATTTGGGGACTCTCCCCTCCTCTGTCTTCCGTCCCCCTCCCACAGCCCCGTTCACCCCCTCTTCCTCCGCGCCCCCCTCGCCCCGACCGGCCGTCGACCTCTGCGCTGCCCTACACGCAGCGAGGGGTCGTATTTCTTTCCTGGCACTGGAGACTTTTTGTGTGTGTGTGACGGTAAAGAACAAACTTCGCTTTTCGAATATTCCTCATATCCCTATTATAGTTATAGAATATTCCTTATTATCCCTACATAGTATTTGAGAAACTCCTCGAATGTGCGGGTGCGCTGTTTCATCACTCATGGTTGGACCATTTCCCGTGCACCAACCGAGACATACTAGGCGTCATTGGACGCGTCTCGGTCTCCTGATGGGGAACTGATAATTTGTTTTAGGATTCGTTCATATGATTCCCAGAGTTCTCAGAGAGGCATTGAGAAAAACGGGGAGAAAGTCACAGACGTAGAGGAAGACGTAGACGTAGAAGACGTAGAAGTAGAGGAAGACTTCAATTAGTAGTTTTCTTGCAGTTATGATCGCGCCCGAGTTCGTCTCAGGTCGCATTATAAGAATGGCTACACCGCGATACTGTAATTTGAAATTCATAGAATAGAGGGCCGTGCCAAGTAATCGGACTGTTTTCGCACGGAGATTCAATATATTTACAAAATATTAGCGAACCAGCCTGCCACTGGTAAGAAAATCTGACTTTTATCATGAATTTGTTCAAATCAATTGCAGACATAAATAAATCCAACTGTAACACACTCTCTACGTGTTTCACAGTTTCCCCTCCGGGGAGACTGTATTGGACATTGAAATTATATGTTCCATCAAGACCTGCAAATAATGCAGAATAATAATTCAAACTTACCTGAAAATATTACATCTCAAAATTTGTTATCACAAGATATAATATATTAGTCACAAAATGCTTCTCTTCAATCAACATCGAATGCTGTCAATGTACCTCAAGCTACTCTCGGATTGATAGAAATGCAAACGGACAACCAGCCTCCCTTCATTTACACAGACATTTCGTATAATGCAAATAGAAGCCAGCCTCCTCTACAAGAAACAAATCCAGCCAAACGTCAAAAGTCATTGCCTCAAGATGTGATACCTCAAATACAACCTCAAATTTCTTCTCAGCAATCAACATCTTCTACTACCATCAATGTTCTTCAAGCTGCTCCCGGATTAGAAGAAATGCCACCTAATAACCAATCTTCCACAATCTTTACACACACTTCAGGTAATACAAATAATCAACCTCCTCTTCAAGAAGCAAATTCAGCCAAACGTCCAAAACAATGTAAACCAACCTATTCAATTCTAACATACTCCAGATACGACATCTTGAATGAAACTGCCGATCCTGATAACGAACTCTCTAACTCTGAAGTGAAAATTCCACCGTTTACAGTGATTGGAAAAAATTACCAGCTATTAATACAAGATATATCAAAAATTGTGCAACATGAATACACCACTAAGTCTCGCAAAATGAAATAAAAATACAGTTCACATCTATTGACGACTTTAGGAACTTTCGCAAATTTAGTGAATCAAACGTTCAATTTTATACATATCAAGATCCATCAAAAAAGTATTTCCCTGTGATGCTTAAAAACATTCCTTCTTCAGTTTCAGAAATAGACATTTATAATGAACTATTTAAGTTACAATATCCCATAATCAGTGTTAGAAGACTTTATGACAAATCCAGAAAACCTCTTCAAACGTGTGCTTTAGACCTACAAAACTCCAAAGAAGGTAAAGAAATTCTACATCTGAAAACCTTATTTCATTGCTTAGTGAATATTCAACCAAGAACTCAACGTTCTTCACCCATACAATGTAAAAACTGTCAACGATTTGATCACTCACAGGCAAACTGTCGTTTAACTCCCAGATGTGTCAAATGTAATCAGAATCACCACTATTCTCTTGGCAACAAACCTCAAAATTCACTTCCGATTTGTGTAACTGTAACCAGAATCACACTGCTAATTATAGAGGATGCCCTTTTTTTAAACAAGCACTTAACAACAAAACTTCTAAATTCAATAATACTTCACAAGAGACCATACATAATTTGGAAAATACAAATACACAGCCTGAAACCTTCACATTCCACAACACAGACTTTCCCCCACTTCGGAAACCACCTAATGCCTGGTCAAATACATATTCCAACACAGCTCGAAATTCTCGCCTCTCGAAATATTAATAACATTAACACTTCTTCATTAAATATCTCACAATTAATTACCACAATAGTTACGCAAGTTATATCTTCACTAATACCACAAATTCAACAAATCATAGAATCACTTCTGAACAAACAAAATGTCTAAGAAAACTAACAGCATAACACTGCTCAATTGGAATGCCAATGGAATTAAAAGGCAACATCAATTATTTGAACATTTTCTTTATTCCCACAACATCCAAATAGCATGTATCACCGAAACGCATCTCATCCCCAATGAAAAATTTTATTTACATGGATATAAAATATACAGATATGACAGAATTGACAATATAGCATCGGGTGGCGTAGCTATTATTATTTCTTCCAAACTCAAATCTTTTCTTATAAATACACCTATCACTCCCTCCCTCGAATTCATTACAATAAAAATCAATATCAATCAAATCCATTACCACCTTACAGTTGCGTATAAGCCTCCGAAGTATAATTTCCCGCTGACATATTTTAAAAGCATATTTAACAATACAACATATAAAATCATACTGCTCGGAGATCTAAATTGTAAAAATCAAATCTGGGGAAGTCTTAATAATAATTCAAATGGTATAAAATTACACAAATTATTGCTAATCATAATCTTCAAATTCATGCCCCTAATGAACCCACGTATTATTCATATAATGAAAATATCATCCCAGATATTTTAGATATACTAATCACACAAAACGTAAACCTTCCAATTACTCAAAACGTATTACCTGAGCTTGATTCAGATCATTATCCAGTTATTATAAACATTTATTTCAACTCTCATATCACCTATTCTAACTCTTCTCCTATATTCCAAAAAGTTAATTGGAATAAATTTACATTAAATATTGAAAACAGCATTCAATTCCCCAAAAATATATTATCAACTCATGACATAGACTCGTACATCACTTATTTCACGGATGCAATAAATCATAATTTACATATAAGTTCTAACTATATACCAAAAACTAATTTCGTAAATTATAAACCTCTACCTTTACCTATTATTAACCTTATTAAAACTAAGCACTCCCTAAGACGATTCTGGCAACAAACCAGGCGTAGAGATATTAAAACTAAACTAAACAAAATATCTAGGATTATAAAATCTAAACTGGAACAACATAAATTTAATGAATACAAAAACTTTATTAAACAGATTCATCCCGAATCAAAAAAGCTCTGGTCAACTCTTAAAAGAATCTGTAAAGAAAAAACATCTATTCCAATCCTTAAACAACATTCCACTACAGCAATAAATGACTATGACAAAACTCAATTACTAGGTCTTCATTTCCAAAATACGTTTACTCCTAATTCAACTACTAATATTCACTTTTACAATCTTGTTAGCAATTTTCTCTCTCTTCCAAATTTTAATGTTCCCCAAAATATTGATTATATTTCCCCTTCTGAAATTCATTCAATTATTAAAACACCAAAAACTCGCAAATCTCCAGGATTGGATACTATCAATAATCAAACACTCAAGTCACTTGGTAAAAGATCAATTGCTGCTTTTACTTCTAATTCTATTCTAAATTCCGCATTGAGATTTAATTACTTTCGAACTACCTGGAAAACAGCAATCGTACTTCCCTTTTGTAAACCACAAAAAGATCCTAGAAACCCATCGAACTACCAACCTATTAGTTTACTTTCCTCTCTTTCCAAGATATTTGAAACCCTTATACATCACAGATTATTACACTTCACTACAATTAACAAAATTATTCCTCCCACTCAATTTGGCTTCACTCATCAGATGCAACTACTCATCAACTTTTAAGACTAACAGAACGTATTGAAAACTCCTTTCACCTAAAACAGCATACTATTGTATTATTACTGGACATCGAAAAAGCATTCGACAAAATTTGGCATCATGGTCTTATTTATAAATTATTCCAAATTGGAATTCCTACTTATTTGTTCAAAATAATTCAAAATTTTCTTTCTAATCGCACTTTTCGTGTCAAAATTAATTCCTCTTTTTCTCAACTATTTTCAATTGGCGCGGGCGTGCCGCAAGGGTCCTGTCTATGTCCTCTACTTTTTAACATCTATCTCTCTGATATTCCCAACTTTACATACTCAGAATTAGCCCTTTTTGCTGATGATACTGCATTCTTCTTTAGTCATAAAAATTTAACAACTGCCAAAAATAGACTACAATCCGACCTTCTGCTTTATACAAATTGGACTTCTAAATGGAAGATTAAAATTAACATGAATAAATGTCAAGCTAAAATCTTCGCACTTTGTAAACCAATCACCCCTGCAGAAATATTAATTCTTGATGAAGCTATACCCTGGATATCACCCAACACACCTATTAAATACCTTGGACACTAAACTTAAATGGAATGTCCATATTAAAAACATTATACATAAAACTAACACTAAAATTTATAAATTACACTTCCTCATTAATTATAAATCACCTATAAACATTCACTCAGCAAAATTAATATATACCACAATTATTCGTCCTACCCTTACTTATACTTGCCCCATCTGGTCCAATGCTGCCAAAACCCATATTAATAAATTACAAATTCTCCAAAATAAATTCATCAGGAAAATATTTCACGCACCCTGGTATATTCCCAACTCTCAACTCCATAATGAACTGAAAATTGACACTATACAACTCCCTAATTCGTTCACAAAGCCTTAAATTTTTCAACTCCTAGGTGACTTACAACAGACCCGCACTTTCAATTTAGGTCAAACATATCATTTTACTCGATGCATACTATCAAAATTTCCTAAAGATATATTTCATCCACCATAATTACTACATTTACAACATATTATCCTTCTATTCAAAATCTTTTTTACAAACTTCTTTTTTTTTCATAGCATAACCTTTTCAAAAATTTAATTGTTAATAATTCCTACTACAGGTTCCAGTGAGTATCAAATCGCCAGCTATTTGTTTGTAATGTCCAAACCCCTGAAAGACAAATATGTCGAACAGGTAGAAATAAATAAATAAAAAAAAGAATTGACGCCTCATTATTAGGCGACAATGTTTCTCGCTGAATGCAACGCAGTTTTGGATTGTTGAATTTTTGTGGCTGTAGTAGCTTCAAATTAATTAGTTTTCGATCCTCGTGCGACGTGATTGGCGTTGAGTTGTACAAGTGATGGCTGAGGTGTGTTGGAATGGAGATAAATTACAACATTAAAATGTTACGTAACCGTTACTAATGCGAGAAAGTACGTGCTATTGTTGCAGCGCTAGTTTAATAATTGCTTTAAAGATGAAAGTAGCTTCTCACCGGAATCGATTATTCAGCGTTTTTGGTAACCCCTGTTATGAGGCGAGGGAACATGTGAAACATGTAATAGAACATCCAAAAAGTTTAATTTTGTAGATTATGGATATAAAACATAACTCGTGGTTCTAAAGGGGGCACGAAACCTTGTTTTAAGGCCCTAAGTAGCTTCGTTTCCGAGTTATGAGTATGCAATGAAAAATGTGTTGCGGGTTGCGTGTGCGCCACACTCATGTGTATGATGTGTGAGCGAGAGGCAATTTCTTATCGAAAATTAAATTTAGGGGGCTTTGTGCCCCCGTAAATGGTTACTTATATTAATCTATAAGTGTAAATAATCTTCTTTGATATCGTAATGTATCATAATACCTATTAACTACTATTAACCTCTGTACACAGTTATATTCTAAAATGTTTTGTAGTATTTAATGTCAATTGTGTACGTAGTTTACTAATAAAACACAATTGTGGCAAATTTGAGTAATAATATAAATAATAATAATATAATAATAATAATAATATAATAATAATAATAATAATAATAATAATAATAATAATAATAATAATAATAACGCCTTCTTGTTTCCAAAAGTATTGCAAATAAAAATTTGCAGCCAGCAATTTCCAAAATTTAAGTAAAAGAACACACAAAACGTTCAAGTCTGATTACACACCGCGTTAGAGGATACTTTAGTAATTTACTTCATACAGGAACAAGATTTATCCACTTTTTTCGTTGACTGGGCCTAACGTTAAGAGATTTCTTTCGAAAAATCGTCGAAAATTCGGATTTCCTCCGCACGACTACAATATTTTCTCTCTACTACCGACATAGTTGGGACGACAACGTGAAAATAGATTGCTTGTGAACAAAAATGTCGGTAGTTTTCTCTCCTGCCCGATGTGTTTGTGTCCCTGCCCCACCCGCAGCACGGAAGTGGTGGAAGTGCGAGCGGATTGCGAAGCGAGTGGGCGTCGCCCGTAGTTGAGGGCTCTCAGCGCGCAGTGGTCGGCGGTGGCCCAAATGCGCCAGGGGTCAGCGCTCCCAGAAAGTCGAGAAATCGTCGGGGAAAGTTCGGGAAAGACGTGGAAAGTTGAAGCAAATTAATACTGCGGGGGAAAGTCATGGAGCTCTCCGGAAATTTTTGTATTACGTTTCTGGGGGAAAGGGAAAAAAAGTTTTTCTCTTTAATCGACGAGACAATGTGTTTCATTTAGAAACACATATTTTTCATACTTTTATTTGAGTAGACCTAAATTTGTTATCTTAAAATGTGAGAGCGTATATGGGAAATGTGAGAGTAAAATTTTTCATAAAGTTTTTTTTAAAGTTTAATCAATCACTTAAGTTAATTAATTTCCGAAAAATTTAAGTCTATGAATTTATTTTTTATGTGGTTCATTTAATTGTATAGTCACACATGTACAGTTTTAACAGGCAGAGAAAGTTAAATATTAGAAAAAAGTAGTATACATTTAAATGTCTTGTCAATATTGTATTAAACTACAACCACGAAACATTTTTTCGACCACTTCGTTTTAAACTCATTTCGTCATTGTAAAAATCGAACAAGAGTATGTAGTATTTATTATTTTCAAACTCTTTGTCGTCTCTGTAATTAATTCCTAATCGAATTTTTTAAGATATCAAATTTTCGTATTGCTGCTTGACGTTTAGCCTGTTTGAGACCACTGTGAGGGAGGAGCAGGCTGCGTAGGGTGAGACAGGGGCGCGAGAGAGAAGGGAAAGGGGTCGGTCGTTGCTCTCTGGCAATGGTTTCCGGCGGGCGCGGGCGCCGGCACAGACCCCCTGGCGAAGGGGGTGAAGGGGGCAGGGGCGGGAGCGCCGACGCGGAGAACGCCGCCGCCTCGCCACGCCACGCCACGCCACGCCACGCCACGCCACTCGCCGCTCCAGTGGCGCCTTGGGACCTCTGGAATCGCTCCGACCAGATACAGCGCACAGATTACGGCGCGCCCTACACTTCCACCCACAACTCCACGAAAACACACATCAGTCCTCACGCACACGCCTTCTCTTATCACGGTCCCTTTTATAAACGTCTTAAACAAAGAATGTGAGTTGAAAATGTTCACAATAGAAATTCATTCAACTTCAAGCTCGTCGATCGCAACAAACACTACAATGCGTTATAAAATGGAAATTTGGTTTTTCAGTTTACAAAGTGAGATTACACTCGTTTCTTCCATAATACATAAGTTAATATTTGGGGCAATGGAACATTTTGACTAGCTGAACATAACATTCTTATCGATCGCATATTATGTATCAGTCAGGAGAAGATTGCAAATGTAAGACAATATGAAGGGATTTATGAAAACATAATAAAATGAAGACTTAAACTGTCGAATGGTTGAACTATGTCACTAAAGAACTAATTGTAAATCAAGATAGTTTGTGTAATAATTAATTTGTTTTTCCATGAGTTTATAAGTACATGAAGTAGTTGATTACCTATAATATATTTATCTCGCACTGAACATAAGAGAAGAAAAATATACGGAGGAGGAAATTATGAGCAAAAATATTGAGAAGTGAACGTAGTGCCCTACGTCTGTGCTAAATGTTTTCAATAATTTAACAATAACGAGAAAGTTAAAAAAACGTATTTTTAATAAAATGCTTCACTTTTTGTAGTATCACTGTTACATGACTAAAAGGGGGTGAGGTGGTAAGAGTCTTCTGTGTAACTAGTGGTAAATTAAGTTTTAGGAAAAATAACAATGGTATTTTCTTATTGTTTTACTAAAAGAAAATATTTTTCTGAATATGAAGGCACACCAAGATACAAAATTTAACTCAGTTCAATCAAGACAATCACCAAAATTATCACTCTTAGACTTCAACCCCGCCCGCATATCTTAAACAATACATCAGTGATCATAAGGCCCTTACTGTTTTACTCCTATTTAGTCTGGTTAGATACATAAAAAATTAACAAAACAAACTGCAGGACAGAACCAATCCCTGCCAATTATTTCAATACTCTCCCTAATATGTCACCAATAAAGAACTGCGTACAGAATTTAACTTGAGACCATAGACCATTTCTCAACTTCTACTCGAATTTACGCTCATACCTTTAGTATCAGTACACAGACTCAGAAAAATCCCTTCACATAGAGCAGAATAGAAAATTATTTTAGATTTTATTTATTCCTCGAAACATTCTCTGAACTGCATTCCGACCAGAGATTACCCTAATGGGTAACCTCAAGCAACAGCGTTAGTTTTAAGTTTAAATTCAAGGTAGCAATGTAACCATACTGTACTACACACTGTACGTAAAATTAAGTTAAACTGATCTATATATTTAACTACAGTACCTTGTAAATTAAAAAAAACTCACTGTTGTTCCATGATCTCTAACTACCTAATTAAGAAATTTTTAGATCAGACTCACACGTGCTTCTAGGAATATTATTTTGAAATTTATAATTTTTATTACTATTGTCTATTTGTTAAAGTATGTAGTTGATGGATTATGATTTTAAGCATTTACTTTGTCTTATTTGGGTAAACAAAGACATTTTTAAGCAATTTAAATGCTTTCAATGCTAATTAATGTCCTACTCTTAATGCAGCGCAACGAGTTTCTCAAACTTGTGAATGCTTCTGCTCTTCGGTTAGCTTCAGAAGAGGAAACAACCTTCCGTCGCGAGAAAAGGACATTAATACAGAAATTATACGACGAAGGGTTGGGAAGGGAGAGAATCGATGGGATACTGGCGCTGCTAGCCGAATTCTTTTTCTACGCTCCGTGAAGTCACGGAGGTTTAGCGAATTCCAGACCTTGCGTCTTCCTGGATGGGTGACCGTCTAGGAACCCCGTGATCTAACAGCGCCGAGCCCCTGGCCGAAGGGATAGAAGACAGAGTGACTGCGACGTGACGAGGCTTGACAGTGAAAATAAAGGAGGATTACTCCAATGCAGGCGCTCAACGGGTTTAGAGACGCATTGCGTGAACAGATGCAACAAAGTAAGAAGGGAGCGATACAAAAATTGCTAAGAAAATGTTGGCTTGCGTGAGGGGCCCGGGCGAGCCGCTACTCACCGCGGGGCACGACTGCTTCTCGATGAGGTTGCAGTCGCTGAGGAGGACGTCGGTGCCGTTCGGCGCACGGTGACGTTGATCTGCGGGCAGAAGCCCGACGTCTTGGTGAGGCACCACTCCCCGCACGACGCCCACTGGCAGTTGCTGGCCATGACGGTGGCGACCGTCTGGCACATGACCGGCACGGGCTCCAGCCCCGAGCGGAAGGCGCGGTGCGACGGGATGTAGATGGCCACCGTCAGGTACACCAGCGCCACGCAACTCATCACCATGGTGAACTGGCACACGCAGATTCCGCCGCAGATGCGCCGGTTCTGCTCCGGGATCAGGCGCTCCTTCGGGTATTTGCGCCCCATCGTCGAAGCGGATTGTCTCAGTCGCACTAGTGGGTCGCTGGAGTTCTTTTTGCTGAGGAGGTGTGTTGGATGAGACACTAGAGTTGGGTGAGTTTTCTCACGAGGGATTCCATTCTCACAGATGTGACTTATTGGAAATTGAATTTAGCCCGGCGAATTGTAATTTATTATAATAATTTTAGTTTTGATACATGGAAACCGTAGACTTCCTTCGTTGTGACCGTAAATTCATCTCTAAGGATATACTTGCCAGATTTTTAAAAACCTTTAAACACAGCGGTGTCAAATGAACTTTTGCAAGTGTCTGTGAATGAAATAAATGCTCATGTGCGTAACACTTCATATTATGAATCAAAAATTTAGACGGAAAAATTCAACTGTACTTTGTAAATACCCTATTCGTTTATTCGAAGGCCTTTTACTACACATTCGTTTCTAGAGTACCTGCACGACAAATGTGTGTATTCATGTAAACATTGGCGGTACATTATTGACATTCTTTCTGTCCTACAGTTGACTGCTTTTGTGGCCTTGATGTAGTGGAAAATGAAAGTCATTGGTACAACTACCATTCGATAATATGATATAATGCTCAACACGGTCACGGAGATACGCTGGTTTCCGTCCACAAAACACAAATATAGCTAGTGGAGGCGAATGTAGGACCGCTTTCTTCGCATCTTATTTTTATGGTCCGTAGAGAGTGTTTTAGATGTGTACTGACTATAGTTGAATGCTCTATTCTCGTGATTTCACAGACCCATCTTCAGCTTGGATTACAATAGAAGTGTTTGTAGAGCATTACGTTTTGAGTTTTGTACAGAATCTGCCCGTTAAGCAAGTCGTTTAAATTAAGCATTCAGTGCGAGTATATCGATTAGATAACTGCGTTTTTTTTCTCAACGACTTCAGCTTGTCGTGTTTGGGAAGTTTCCTTAGGCCTTTTGTGGATCACCACTGCGTCTGCGTACTGGAGGAAGCTCTCTTCATTGGAGGTGAGGGTGAATGCAGTGCGCGCGGGTGCAGAGGGGCGCCGAGGCGCGGGAGAGGCCCACAGCGCGCGGCGCAACCTCGTGGATGCACGGCTGCCGCATGGCCCCGCGCTCCTGCTCGCCTTGCTCCTGCAAACACACGCACAGAACACTCGTTAGGGAATGGTACATTGCACGCGGCTGCAGGGATGCGGCGCTGAAAAGCTTCCACACGCTGGGAGGGCGACAGCCGAGCAGCGGAGAGAGCCACTGGCGGACCTCGAGTGATACCGGGAGGTGTGGCTCAGGGCATCAACCGCTGTCACTGCAGTGCCTCTGGCCGGGTGTTCCTAGGTTCGAGTGCCGACGGTATCAGGATTGTCGACAGTGGCTACATAGCTAAGTCAAATTCAGCCGCTGGTTGGAGGCCAGCCGGTCTGATCGGTAGTGTTCCGTGGTTTCTACGACCAAACCAGGTGAATGCCGGGGTAGTACCCTAACAAACGGGCCACGGGCCGCGCGCGATATTTCCTTCCTCTTCCTCGTCCTATTCTCATTCTTTACTTACACGCACTTACACTAACGTCCACTACACTATCACAGACGCCAGGAGACGTGTCGGAGCCTAGAACTTGTCCTGCCTGGGGCGGTGTCCCGCTGGTGGGAGACACCTGGTTGAGGGAAAATCCCGTTAGCCGACGCTAGATCGGCGTCGAATCTCGCCATCCAGCAGGGACTAATGACCAGGGACCGTTGGCGCGCCCGGAATCATTAACAGCCAAACAACCAACCTCGAGTGACAGACTCGTCTTAGAAGTGCGAGACATCGTAAGGTTGGGATGCCCGCACCGGCAGTCGTAGAATCGTATCAGTCACGGAATGATGCACCGAGTCATTAAACTTGCGGCATGGAGGTTGCAGAGACATAGAAGCATGGTCAGTTTCGTCGAACTCCGTCAGACCAGACAGCAGCCTGGAAGCACGTGCGGCAATGACGCACGTAATCAGAGCCGGAAAGCACCGTACAGGGAGGCAGTGTCTGTCGACACGAATGTCAGAAGGCCTGGCACGCAGTTGAGAGAAGCTCCTGGAGGACGAGCAACTACCGACGGCGAAGCAGAGTGGCCGTCATACATCCCCTGGGGGTGCGGTCACTCGAGAAGAGAGGCATCGCGCTAGAGTTAGGCTTCGCGGAGGCGGAGAGAGACTCCAAACTTTCATTCGAAATCGGATCAAATTTCGACCTTTGTTCTGTTGAGTTAATGTTGTCATGACGATGTTGTTTTGAACCCTTGGCCTTATAGGATTATGAAGTTGTCCACCCGGGTTAGGTTTCATTAACGATGAACTCAATATAGAAATCCTTAACTGGCAGCTAGGAAAACAAAGACTCATTCAGTGTATAACAGGGATGGTGTTAAAAGAGATTGTCTTACGATGAAATAACAGTTAAACTTACACTAGCGAGATTTTGCCTAGCTCGACGTAAACTTTTATCTGGCAACCACATCATCAAAAACGTGCAAACGTGAAAAGAGATTTTGCACGTTTTGTTCCGATTGTAAATACTAGTTCCGAACTGCGACATAGTCTGCACTATATTCTCATAATGCTACATCCTCTTGATTCACATTTATTCTACTAGATCAAACCAGAGCGCATCCACACTGAACAGTGTGGCAGGAACGCAGGGGTGCACAGGGAATATAGAGTTAGCAACACACTTTAACGCCACTGTTGAGAACACATTCCATACAACGTGATAAAGTGATTGGTTAGCGTTCGATATAAGTCCCTCGCTAATTCTGGTGGAATAGTGTTTTCGGCTATCACTTCGATTTTGAGTGTGCGCATGTGCAGATATCCAAAATTGGGTCAATAGATTGGCTTAAGTGCATCAGGTTGTGTAATGTAAGAATTTTCAAACAGTATTCTAGTCATAATTGAAACAAAGTTATATTTTACTCCACACTAAAACGACAGAATTTCAGAGTGAAAAATAATTTTTTAAAATATAAACTCTTTATTAATATTTGGTTGTATTCGGATGGTTCATTTGTTGACTAATCTTATGTTATTCGTTTTATTAACATGCTATCAGTTCTACAAAATCGCCGACATGCAACCTCATCCCAACTGCATTACTGTCCGAACCGAAATGCAGCCTTCTTTTATTATCTTATGCACCATTTTCTGCATCGTCTTGATGGAGATGCCTGACAATCGATATTATTGTTCCTCAAATAACACATTGAAACGATAACGTGAGTACAATTTGATTGAGATTAAAATCAACGACTGGTGTGCATGAATTTGCGTTTCAGCTTGGTATGAAAAACTAAAGAAAATGACAGAGGATTCCGGGGTTTTGATGCGACGTGTCAATAATAATCGGCTCAATGAAGGGTCGAAGGGTCGTATTCTATATTTAGTAGCTGTGTGACTGCTTACGGAATATGCGCTTGTACGTGTGGGGAAGTCATTAAGTATTTTGCGGCTGGACATCGTGCCGAGCGGTTCGCTTCTGACGGGACGGCGTGCGCCCTTATCGGTATCCGCACGGAAGCAGGCGAGTTTCCGACGCGTGTCACCCGCAGGGCTGCTTCGACCGCCGGAGGTGTCTGGCCGCGCCCCGCCCCCTCTGCGCGCACCTGCTGCGGCCTCGCGCCCGCTCGCCGCTCCGCGTTGCCCGTCTCATTCTAAGTTCAATACATTCTTTTCTCGGAACAAAGTCCTTTTCATATTGGAGGGCACTATTTGATTGTGGACTGTTAAGTTAGATTGTGAAAAATAAAGTACGGGAAGGGACGTCAGTAAAGTTTTGTTTCATGTATACTGTTCTTGGATGACAATATACCATACGTGCGGGGATATCGATATTTACTCTTTATTGTTCACCCTTGAATGCTTCACGATGATGCGAAACGATGTACATCACCTTTACTATGCATGTATCAAACCTCATGATCGTCAAATCGAAAAAAATGTATCAGCGATGATCAATAATAACAAAAAAATATAAATTGTTATTGCCAGTGGGCAGGTTGCCCCCTGACAGTTGGAGTACCTGCCAAACATCAATGTTGTATGAGTAGCCTCTCCGTTAGGGGGAAGGTCTAAAAAAATTACATGTGTGACCTCGAGATTTTTCACCACATGTTTATTGTCAAAAGGTGATCATCTTTGGCAATGCCCTAGAGGATTCTCACACTTATTCGGAACTGTCTTATATTCTTCTGCCAGCAATGTTGACTTAAAAGCCAACTGCTGTTTATGCCTCAAAGCGCCCTTTGCGTGTAGTTGTAGGTTATGAATAGTTTTGACGGACGATATACATTGTTCTAATATTGTCACAAAAAGATGTATTGTGTAACTGATATAAATCATGACGAAAAGCAAATGAGAAATGGATGCGTGTGAATTATGTTATCAGACTCATGTAAATGTACAGACTTAAATGACAAATTTCGAAGAGCCCACGGCGACGCCCGAGACGCGTCCAATGACACATCATCTGTCTCGATTGGCGGCCTAACCTTGGGGAAGTGCTCTAACCGTGAGTGACGTACGCCCAGACGAACGGACGAACAGACTCGCATTCACTGATATACTACAAAGGGTTCATTTTCAAAAAATACATCAATCATAATAACATTTTGATACATAACATTGTTGTCATGCAAAATTTTTCTTATTTTATCAGTTGAGAATAATATTTTTTTGTTATTTACGTTGTTAAACATGCACTTAGCCCCTTAAGAGCCAACCATCTAAACAACTCTTTAAGAGCACGTTCATAGCAACGGCTATTAAAATGCTCGAATCCATTAAAAGTATTTTAGCGGACTTTCGGGTTTAGATTTTACCGTTGGTCATAAATCTTGGGTTGAAAATGAAATTAACATAAAACCCAATTTTGGGGACTAAATGTGAACAAATTTTTTTTACAATTATTTTGGTATAGATAATTAAAATTCGTATGCTAGCATAATCTTTTCGTTAATGACTCGAGCATACCTTTTTGTTCCTATGACAAAATGAATCTTAAGCTTTCTCATGAGCGGTTACAGATTTTGAAGGCGTCAAACTAGAGCTTGCAACTTCTGCTTCCTCCAGAATATCATCTGCCACGAAAACATCTTCTGATACTTCGAAATTTCCAGACTTTTTTTCCATCAGCTTTCATGATCAGAAAAAAAATTCAACTGTTTGATCACAAACAAAGCAAGATAATTATAATGAATAAATATTACAATATTGATTTGCTGTTACCCATACTTATTCTTTAAAAGTAATTATAAATTGATTTCAATGATCCATAATTACGTACCCTGCATTCTAACTACAAATTTACTCGTCTGTGTGAAGACAATGCTTACTTCATCTTAGGTCATAGGATTACAAACAAACAATAATCATATTTCAGCCCCACGACATTCTTTGAGCGTTTCTATACTGATAATTCTAATTGTATGTATTGAAATAGCTTGAAATGGGTGTTGAATTACGTTATAAGCATGAATATATCCTGAACGATTATCGACAGCCATCTTTGGCAAAATCACCTCCTAATGTTTGAAAGATTATTAATAGACATTAGTTCCCCTTCTGCTCCCGTGTCAATCATGCTTCCCTCCAACACATGGGTTTCATTTCCTTGAATTGAGCGTACATTTATGGCAGTAGTTTTTTAACCCAACCTCAGTGCAAACATTTTTCACATTGTTTACTCTGTGTATTACCTATCAAAAAACGCATCAGAATTTAGTTAGTTATTGCTAGTTAGGAAAATATCATATTGGAACACCGATACCTAGACGTGGAAGAGTATCTCGCTGGCCGATACGCAACGTGTCGTTCCTAATGCTGTTTGTAAACGGTCAGATTTTTTTACAAATCGAATTCTATGAACCATACATAAAATGTTTAATAGAAAGTTACATAAATGAAGGTGTTGTATGCGGTCATATTTTTCGAAAAATTATTTGGCTCATTGTCTGTGGGGAATACTGTGTACTAACATTACTGTTTCGGCCTCCCGTCTTGCATTGCGATTATAACACAAAGGGTTGTTCACAATAAACAAGTGAGAGAATTTCTGATATTCATCTAGAAGTACGCTTTTCTGGAGCACTCACATCCAACACCTTTCATACTTTTCATACTCATTTAGTCTATTCTTTTCTAGAAAAATAACCAAACATACGTCCGGACCAAATATTCTGCAGTCATTTGAGCATTACGGCTTTTTTCCCAGTTGTGTTGCTCTCGGTGGCATTGGCAAATGCAATTGGTTAATGCACAGAACTGTTTGTTGAAAATTAGATATGCATTTCATATATTTTTTGTGAATATCCCAATTTTTTCGTGCGCAAGCTTGATTTTATAAAATTTATGTTTGATGAAACGTGTTATAAAACATTTTTGTATACCACCATTATAAACGATCTTTTCCTTTGCAAGAAATCGCTCATAAACAGGCGTTTTACTGCAACAAATGATGACGTATTAGCATTTTAGGGCACGAGTGATTGCGTCATCACACGTTCAGTCAATCGTAGCGAGAGAATCGTGGGGCGGTAAAGGTAAATGGAACAGCCGACCACCGTTTTGTTACACAAATGTCACATACCCGAGACGTCACAAGAAAGGTGTTTCCCAAAATTAAGTTTGATTCTCTTATAAATGTATAATGTTGTTATAGTGCTCGCTCCTTAAGTTGCTCTTTCTCAAAACATGTACTCATGCAATGAAGCTTAACATTAAAAACTAATTGCATAAAGTACTAATACAGAAAATATCACCGTGTACAATAGGCATACATAACTGAAAGTCATCGCTGAATGTTATCAACATTTTTTTCACAATGTTGCATCGTTAGGCGTCTGTGTTCTCCCGGAATGACCGCTGCGATCCCGCTCCGCGTTTGCCACGTCCAGTGGCTCCCGCTTCCGCGCGTCGGGCGCGCCGTTTCCGGCCCCACCCACTGGCTCGCACGAGGCATGGGTGGGCATGGGCGTGGGCGCGCGCGAACCTGTGGCGTGCGCACCGCCCACCCGCCCGGGGTGTCTGTGCGGCCATCTAATTGCTGCTATTCCGAGCGCCAAGCGAAAGCCGGGTACCCTTGCGCAAGAGTTCTGTATGACGGCAAAATATTTTTTTTTTCACAATAGTTTTTCTTCTTGGGAGTTTAATTTTTGCAAGCTTGTTGACGTTGAATGGTTTGTTTAAGAATTGTGAGTTGCTGAAGAAAGTTATTTTGTGATGGACGGATCACGGTGAAATTGCATTTTGTGGCAAATGTTCCACTTGGCGGGAACGCCAAAAAGTGTAGAAAATACAATTTTTGATATGGTAATTAGATGGTGTCTTTTGGTGTGATTCGTTGGCAAGTTATGTTTAGTTTCGGAATTAAAGAAAAAAATCATATTTTTCTGTGATAACTTTTAATTGTTGTTTTACTGATTATTTCTTATTTTTTTGTCTTTCTACGAACAAACGTTTAAATATTAATCTTATGATGAATATTTGTATGTTACAGGTAAGGACCTGCAAACATATTCTGCCTGCAATGTTATGCGCTACTCGGGCGATCTACACCTGACTTCCGTATAGTTGATCTCTATAGATGGCCCAGCTGTTCTGAAACGGGGACTGGGGATGGAAGCCTGCATGATACGAGGCTATACCATGCATAACTCAGTGAAGTACATTGGGATGATTTAGAATTTCTGAATTTACTACAAAAAATACTTAAATCGAAATCTAACCTTACGTTATTTGAAGGTTGACCCTGGCAGGGAGCGTGCACCAGGCACACAATGTTCTCGTCCGACATGAATGCAAAGGCTTTTACTTTTGACTAATAACCTTTCGCCAGCCACAATAAATGGTAGTATCGGCCGCCAGTTGGGCAACATTGGTCTATATTATATGAAGTGTCGATGGTATACTTTTTATTTTATTTTGAATCTTTCAAAACGTTACCCAAAGACCAACGATATCTATTGACGAAAACCTAGTTACTTTAACATCGTTAAAATGAAAATACAACAGATTTCCTAACCTCAGGAAATGTGCACATTTTAACCATATTTCTCTAGTGTCTTGTATAAAAATATTAAGTTTTAAGTGAAGTGTATTTAGGATATTTTGTAAAAATACGTAAAATATTATTTGCACATTTTTGTTTCACATCTCGATGTGAACAGGAGAAAACATTTCTTCCAGGAGTTAGAATTGAAAATACATGTATATTGCTTTTCTATGTTTGAGGAAAAATCATATTTCTATGTTTGAGGAAAAGACGATTTATGAGAAGCAGCAAAGGAAATATTCACTTTAAATTAACTCTCACTGGTCGATTTTCAGAAGGAATGAAAAGTGAAGCCACGCAATGCTATTTATTTTTTAAATCAATAGTTGTTTCTCTGACATTCTTTCGCAGTAGAATGGGGAAAGGAAAGGCTCTCCACCTTTCTTCTTTCAAGGCAATGATCCCAGGCGATTCAATTCATTTCAGCGAAGAAAATTAATTTTTGAGTCACTAAATCTTATTAATTATTTTTTGTGTGATATAGAAGGAAATGTCATTTGCTGTTCATTCTCGAATGTGATTAATGCAGTGGTATTCGATTTTGTGACCGAAAAGCGAGAAACTTTGACAAAAAATTGAGAAAGTATACGTGCCTACTTTTGGCGGTGAAAGTCGTGGAACTGTTAAAGATTTTATTATTATTATTATTATTATTATTATTATTATTATTATTATTATTATTCAGAGAATTAATGCTCGTTACAAAGATTACACTTTGAGCTAATTTCTTAAATTGATTTGTAATAACATATCTAAGTGATGTGAAACAAAATAATTATAAATGATGAGAAAGAAACAAGATGAATTTTCTGGTAACTCTTTCAAAGGAACTCTTCAGCAAGTAAGTACACAGTCTGAGCGGAAATTTCACATTCCGAAGAAAGATGTATGGGTGGACATTACACCTGGGTGATCTCAATCAATTTATCTTGAAAGCAGATCACATGTGTTAAGCACATTACCTTGGATTAGATCAGTTTTTGGATGATCCTCTGCTTTAAAATAGAAAATATTATAGATATTTTAAGAGGAGTTAAAAGCGAGGACTATCTTGAAAATATGTTTTTTCATAAGGGCTTGAAAAGGTGAAGTTCTGAGAGTTACATGCATTGGCAAAAATTATGTTATTGCGTGACATTGTGAGGTTCGGTTTTGGAAAGAAAATATCTCGAAAACCTATCGCTTGCGTTTTCCATTCACGAATTCCGTGTGTTCTGACGCGGATACGAGTAATTTGCAGAGTAAAAGCGCGTTCTGTAGGTTCGGAATTTCTAGCTGCGAAAACGATCAACACAGCGGGATGCACGGAATGGACAGCAGTTTGGGTGGAGGGCGTAATGAACCTTTCACGGATGATTGCACTGACGCAGGACAGCTCAATTTTCTGGATAATCAACTTGCGGCGTTAACGACAAAAAAATTACGAAAGCGGGAATGGGGTTGGACACCGGCTGCAATGTCGGTGGCAGCTTTTCCGTTGCTCGTGCACCGTGACTAGCTGGGAGTTCACGGGCGACTCCCAAGGGTGACGGATCTGCGACACTAGTTACAAAGTTTGGCGATCTGATCGATTGTTTTCCGCGGTTTCTCCGATCAATCTAGACGAATGCTGGAGCAGAACCCTTTGAGGCTGGTCGGTCCAATTCTTGACGGGCAGATGCAGGGAAGGCTCTCATAAGGTTCTTTCTCCATCTCCATCATTGTCTTGCTCTCCATTGCATATGTCATCTTCATTATTTTTAGCATCCATTTTTTCTTCTTCTCTGTCCTCTATGCTGTCACTCATGTTTGGCCGTGGTAGCAGCCCGTGTCGAAGGAAATAGGTGACTTGGGGATGTAGGAGTCTGTGCGTTCACTGCGTATACTGTTCACTCGTATGCACTAGAACCTTGGGATAGAGTCCATGTAATTCTGTTGTGCGTTGTGTGAACCTTGACGAATTCTGGTTTCTGCGTGTATGTTCTGCGTGCCCCAGTTAACTGCTTTTGACCACGGCCTCTTCTAGACGGGCAGTCGGAAGCTAACTCCTCTTCCGATCAATTGTCTCGAACTAGTTCTTCAACTGAACTCCAGGGGTGGGGCGGGGCGGAGACCTTGGCGGATCAGCACTTTGTCATCTCCCCATTGTATCTCCGTGTCAACCCTTGCACCCCTTGTTAGACGCTCCGGTGAGTGGGGAGCACGGAGAAAAACAACATCCATCGTATGGAACCTAACTCGCTCGCTTTTCTCTCTTCCGGAAAGAAGAGAAGATGTTTCGAACCTACCATTGATTTGAATAAATGTTTCTTCATAAAAGGAACAGACGGAAGAAACCACGTTTCCTCCTCCAGGCCTGGGCCGAGGAAGGGGAAAAAAATTAAATGTGAGTTGCAGTCCGCCTCGCGCGAGTCATTGAGGATTTGTTCGTGAAGCTCCATGCGGTGGTGCGGTGACAATGGAATGGTAGTCTTTGAAGCGCGCAACGACGAGCAAATCGAGAATATTGTAAAAACAGGGCAAATTGTCGACCTCAAGGCGGATGTGACTACTCACCCTAACGTTAAACTTTGTACGGGAGTCGTCGGTTACGGTTATTTTCAAATAGAAACTGAGGAGGAACTTCGATGTTTTATTGTCAGTCAAGATGTCTTGATGTTTACTGAAAGGAGCGTGGGATAAATCCTAACTTTTACTCTGATTCTAACGTTTAATGACCTATTCCTCCTATAAATGATTTCTTGTGGATTTTACAATCATCGCGTTTGTCAGTATGTATCCAAAACTTTGCGTTGTTTTAAATGCTCGCAGGGATTCATGGCAGAAAGGTCGATGCTAGAAGCGCGGGAAATTAGTGCAAGCACTATGGGTACGTCACCATAATTTATAAACCGCAAAGGAGACCATGTGGACAACTCAAGAGATGCTCTATCTTTCTGAAGAAGAGGGAGATTCAGAACATGAGAGACACCGAGGAGGTGCCCTTCCTCGAGAGCAAACGCCAGCCAAGGAACCCAGTGGATCTTTTATGGTATTTGTCAAGTGACTTGACCAAGGCGGTTAAAGTAACAGCTGATTTTTACCTGCTGCGTCCCCAATGGTGCACCTTGCCAAGAGTCACCTGTGCACTTCTCTGAGGAAACTTTCTCCTGCAAGTCGGAGAAATAATTCCCACTAAATACAAGAAACAGACAAAGAAAGTTACTGGATCGTCGAAGTTCACCCAAGACTCTACTTGTACTCAAAGGGTCACGAAGGTTGATGTCAGATACCCATCCATCCCGGACTCGCTTCCAACTGACCGAACTGCCAAGCTACGATCACCTACGCAGACTCCCGAGACACTCTCTGAGTAAACACAGCCTATCGAGCAGTGCCCTGGAGGTCTCTTTTTGGGTGGAAACTGCCGTCGAGAAGGACGCTCGCTACTTCGGGGAACGATAGAAACGTAAAAATGTAAAAGAAAATACTAAATTGTTACTCGGAATATGGCTCTCCTAACCTGGAATCGAACTGGTTTGTGTTCCTGACCGGACGATCTAAAGCTGTTTGTTCCGTTACATACCTTTCATAATAGACTGCCTCTGCACCCTCAGCGGATTTGTTTCATAAGTTCACAACTCGCTACTTTCTACAGAGAATTTACTTTCTACTACTACTACCTATTCAGACACACCTTGAAACAGTGCATATGTAGGTTTACCACTCATCTCTCTCAAGCTCACTATATTGTAATATATTACATGCCTGAGAAATTTACTTGTTTGGCTTTTATTTATTTACTCAGGTTTATATTCATCACCAAACTGAGTGCCAGGTCTGCTTAAGATAGGGGAGGTGATTACATCTTGAGATATCATTGTAGAGGAACTCACCGCTCATTATGGAAAAACGTGTTTGGTGAACTTACGCTCCGTACTTTCTTTTCGTTATAGAAATAATGGTCAATAGTTTGGACGTTAGTGACAGCAACAATGTCCTTTTCTGAACAAAATAGTTAAACTGGAGGGATGTGTGTCCTCTTCGCGATTCGCTCTGGCGTTCAAGGAAAGAGTCCCTCAAGAGTGTGTGCCCAAAGGAAGGCAGGCACCGGACGTAATTCTTCGAGATGGCAGGGAGGAGTGATAGGGCACCCCTACGTAAATTGTCGTGAGTGCTTCACCTTGAACTAACGAGACAGGGTCTGCCGGGGGAAATGCCTTCTTTTCAAGACAATATAATCAAATAGCTACTTTCGCATATTAACGTTTAGTTGTTTGAAGTTTCGTATATAGAAACAGTTATGATTCTGATTTCTCCTAAAAAATAAATGAATATTCTTCTAATTTGTGTCTGAGTATATTTTATATATTTACGTAAAAAATAAAACAACCTTGAAGGATGTACACACCATTCACTGTTGGTAACAACCCGATGGAGCAGTCCTGTATCCCCAATTTTAAAACTGTGAATTGCAGTTGTGCGTTTACACCAGGGCTGTCCAAATTAGAAGGGCGTATGGGACACATATCAAATTCTAGTTAAGCTGCGGGACGCACAGTAATTTAAGATGTGTTTTACTCTAACTACTGAGAATATACTGAAACATATATTAGTGACGACTTTTATTCAACATAATTATTAATGTAAATACGAGAAAATTACTACATTACAAAATAACTAGTGGTGCTACACAATGGTACAGACTTTCCCGTATTAGTTTTCTATTTCTTTGGTCACGACTAGCTATTCGGACTAGACACATACTCTTGCAAACTACCATCTATCGCCGCCTAAAGAACATTTTTTGACATTTTCTTACGAATGGATCCAAAATTTTTCTTCAAACTTTTCGAACGGATAGTGCTAATTCAACTCCTTAATATGATGTGAAGTTTATTTTGGGGTATCGTTTTGTTTTTTCAAAAATTACAAAAATGCAATTTTTTATAATATCTTTTACATTGTCAATATTCACATTTCCAGCAATTTGTGAACACTATTGGATGTGTGAGTTAAAGTTCTTCAAAAAACTTTTAATAAAGTTTTTCAAAAACTCAGAACGTTTCTGTGGAAAAGAGCTTCAAATTTAGAATTTACAGTAGCGCTGAAAGGCCATTTTCTTCAAAACAGCTCTCAAGTTTTTCAAAGAACATTGTCATTTAGGGCGATATTTTACTGTTCTTTAATATTCTTAAAATAATATTTTCGTTTTACTATTGGGAAAGAGGAACACTAAGAAATGGTAAAATAAATGTACTTTGGGCGGCAATAAATGGCAGCTAGCAAGAATATATGGGAAATCCGAATAGCTAACCGAGACCAAAGGAAGTAGGAAACTAATATGGGAAAGGGTGCCATTTTTTAGCACCAATAGTTTTACTTTGTTTCCCCTAAGATTGAACTTCTTAAGAAAGAATTATAGTCGTGCATCTGCAAACGGCAAATTTTTGGACACAAAATCTCTTATTGCCGGACCCTGGTGACGGAAAACTGGATAAATTCAGTTGCTAAATTTAGGGGGGAAAATTACGCTATCACATGCTGGAGCCAGAATCCATGTTTTATTGATTCTAGATACCGGAAAACCGATTGGCGGCAAAACGTTTGTCTGTCCGTCCGTCTGTAGTCAACGCTAGCGCCGTAACCGTTCAGCCGATTTTCTCCAAAATTGATGTTCCCCTATTGTTCTGGCTGATGTCGGGGCTCCTGGAATTTGACGTCAATATTTTAATTTTGGAGGGTAATTTGTATATTCAAAACTTTAAAAAAATGGCTCCAAATTTCTGATTAAATTTTGTTTTTGAATAGTGCGAAGGACGTTTAAGATAATGATGTAGGTCTAATTTTCGTTGAAATCCTCAATATTTCGAAAATTGTTAAAAAATGTTTTAAAACTGCAAAATTGAAGATAGAGATTGTTGCCTGAGACGAAGTCTGTTGTACAAAATCAGTTCTTAAATAAGGTCATGAAACTTTTTTTTTAAAAAAAAACGAGCATTTTTGGGGTAATTTGTGTTTGAAATTTACGAAAATTTTGTTTCCCAAAAATCGCTCCAAATTTCTTCTTTACAGTCGGTGAAACATATGGTGATAGTCCCATTTTCGGACATTGCTCTCTTTTGCGAAAACTGGAAAACAAATTCAATACTTCAAAATGGAGATTTTTGCCTCAGACAGAGTCTATTGTACAAAATTAACTTTTTAAAAAAGGTGTGTGCAATTTTTTGTAAAAGTTAGTAGTTTTCGCGTGATTTCTGTTTGAAATTAATGAAACATATATTGACGTCCCGACATACATAATGATAGCATTGTAATATTCCCAGAAAGTATGCGCTGTTGGAGCACCAATAGTTGTAAATTTCGGTAGTTTTTGTGCAAAATTGCGTGCAATATGTGCAGTTTTATAAAATAATAAAAACAAGGTTTTCTAAAAAAGTCTCCAAATTTTTTCTTTTAACTTTTAATAGGTATAGTGCTAAAGGTACTCTATGAAATGACATTTACGCCATATTCTTTTGTTTTTTCAAAAATAACAAAAAAATACTTTTTTCACTTGTCTGTCACGTCATTAGTCACTTGTCTTGTCTTACACTAGTGGCGATTTGTGCAGATTATTATGAGTATATGTGCTTTAAATAATGTCACATAGTTTTTCGAAAACTCAAACGTTTGCTGTGAAAACTATCTCAAAATTCAACATTTTCAGTAAAGCTCCAACGCTCTTTTCTCATAAATAGATCCAAATTTTTTCTTCAAACTTTTGGAACGCATAGTGCTAATTGCACTCATTGAGGTGACGTACAGCTCATTTGGGGGATTTTTTATTTTTTCAAAAATTATACAAATTTTGAAAGATCTCTCACACTGTTAATATTCTCATTTCCAGCAATTTGTAAACACTATTATATTTGTGAGTTAAAAGTCCTTCAAATGACTCCTGATGAAGTTTTTCGAAAACGCAAAAATAGTCTGTGAAAAGAGCTTCAAATTTCGCATTTGCAGTAAAGCTTAAACGTCATTTTGTTAAAAACTGCTCCAAATTTGTTAAAGAAAATATGCCATATGAGAGGAGGTTTTACTGCTGTTTAAGTCTTAAAATATTTTTTTCTGTTCTATTATTAAGAAACCGAAAATTTAAGAAAATGTCAAATAAAACTACTTTGGGCGACGATAGATGGCGGCTGGCAAGAGTATGTGGCAAGTCCGAATAGTTAGCCGAGACTGAAGGAAATAGAAAACTAATACGAGAAAAGTCTGTGTCGTTCTGTAGCACCATTAGTTGTTTGATTATGTACTCTACTACTTACTACATAATTATCATATAGATCCTTGAGGTGGCCATATAAATGGTCGAAACGTTGGCACTTGACGAATAAATGGATATTTTATTGACGTACACACAGGATCCGCTAATTTATCATCTGTTTTTCCTTATTTGCCCCGGGAGAGCCGTGAGGGCTGCATCGAGCTATACACGCACGGTGGTGGAACCCCAACCCCCGCTCCGATGCCCGAGGCCACCGCCCCGCCAGGCGTCCTTCCGCGGGGAGCGGGGGGAGGGGCTTGCTGTCCCAGCGCTATTAGCGAGGCCATGCCATGGAAAGGAAAGCTGATACGAGAACGTCCACTGGGTGGCTGAGACATAATCAGAACAATATGTGTTAGTCTTACAGCAGAATTATTAGTATTTGTGATTGCGCATCGCATAATCTTCATGGATAGTTTCCTTGCTCAGAAGATTAAATGTGTGTCTGAAAAGTATATTCGTAGGCTCTTTTCTTTGTTCTGGATATTGCTGCGAATGTACTCGCTCAGAATCAACAATTCCTTCAAATTCTTTGGTGCAGTTGGGCAGCTGCAGTGATAATGAATCGGAGGTAATTGATGTGGGTGATAAATTATGAAACATCTTTCTCAGCTGGGGCATTGACGATATTTGAAAAATAAATGCTCTCCAGTCCCAAATTTATATTTCCGGTTTCTTTTCGTACTTTTTGGGAAGCCCTTGGCGACACTCAGTGTGTATAGAATAAGCTAATACCAGTCCGGGAAGGGGAGCGCAGCAAATTATTATTTTCTGTGTTAAAGTAATGTATTTATTGGACACTTGAATGTTAAAATGGTTTCCTATGCTGTAGATTCTCGTATGTTCCACTAGTTCTTTTTTAAGTGCTTGCTCTTGTTCTCTGATGGGCGGGATGATGCTTTCTGATGCAGCAAATCAATATAGTGGAACGGTGCTTAATAAAATTTGACTAGCGTACGCTTGCGAGAACACTCGCATGTTAAACCCCACCCTCTACCTATCCATTTGTCTATCCTTTCCATTAAGAAAGAAAGGAGCTTCTAATGTACTTACAGAATATCAATCAAAAATAACAATGCAATTGATATTGGAATCAAATTTTCAATAAAAGTTTATTTATCATTATAGAGAGATATTCGGGAAACTATTCAAACTTCTTTAAAAACATTTGAAGAAATTAGTCAGTCTTCCTTCTGAGTTAGCTTTTCGCTTTCCTTGATAGTCACAAAAATAATAAAAAAGGTTTTTACTCATGATAAAGTCAAGTAAAGTAGTGCAAAAATACCAGATCAAGCAAGTACAACCCTACTCTTTGTAATATTATTTAACTTTCCTTGATTTCTTATGAGGAACAGAGGGGGTTTTGGAGAGTTAGGTTGCTAGCTTGTTGGGGTGCGAAAGTTGAAAAATTATTGTATACTAAAAAGTATTGGATTATTTTCTTGAGGTGCTTACGTACCTCAAGAAAAGCAATTTCGAGCCAAAAAATAATCAAACTAATATTTTCACATTTGAGTACTAAATACCATTTGTTACCATTAGAAACAATTTAGTAGGCTTAGAATTCACTTCGGTACATGGGAATGTTGCTCAAACGATGCTTGCATATTGAATATTTTAACGAACCGACATCTTTAGTTTAATATCAATCGGTGTATTATTTACAATATGAGTTTGCAGCTGGGCGTTGATGTTCATACTTCCACATGCCGTCAACATTTAAATCGTGCGTTTGGACTGCGATCGTTGACAGTTGTCGAGTGACGTGCGCTATTCTTTCTATAATTTTAAATTTGGTTGTTTTTTTTAATTAATTAACGTAGTATTGTAGGATAGCGCGATTTGATTTTTGTTTTTCATTTATTTCAAGCTATTTTAATTTAGCTACCCCCTACCCTACAATTTTTCCCCTACTACCTCCGCGTACTCGTGCGAGAACTCTTGCATGTGAGACCTCACACTCATCCCTATCCTTCTATTTCCATTCGAAGAGGGAAATTTGTTAATGAAACGTGTTGATTTGTTTAAAAATATATAAAGGTAACTTGCAATGTACTAACACATTAAAAAATAAAAATAAAAAACAATGCAATTGATGTTTAAAAGAAATTTTCAATAAATATTTATTCAATATCATGGAGAATTTTCTTGGAACAATTCACAACACTTCCTTAAAGACACCATTTGAAGTAATTATTTCAATATTCTTTGTCAGTTACTTTTTAGCTTTTCGTGATAGTATCAAAAATATTAGCTTTTTACTTTTGAGAAAGCTACGTGTCTGAACGCGCTGACTTGAAAAATTTCATGGAATGATAACGAAAATATTGGTACAGATAAAACATTAAACACAGTCTTCACTCTTCACTGTACACCCACATCCCTCCACAATTAAGTACACAGCACTTACACACCACGGCAAAACGTTAATTAAATAGTTACACTACTCGCATAAGAAACAATCTTCATAGGTATCAAGCAACTATAATAATAATTCTAGTTGTTGCTGGAGAGCAAATCTTGAATTAATGATAATGCAAATAAACCTAGTCAGACTGCAGAAACCACGGTGTATACAGAAAGCGTAAATATAAGATTGAAGAATCTAAGCCTTCTAAGCGTGTCGTCACAAAAATGATTACCAACATCAAGGGCTGAAATATTGAAGTGGCCTAAATAGTATTGAAGCGCGGAACCGAAAACTTAATTGAATGTCGAGGAATGCCTCTTCTTGTAGATTATGGTGTGAGAAACGTTTCTTTCAGGCCTTTGGCGTCAAAATTTTAGTTTTGAAGGTCCTAGAGCGCTTTATGGTTATTTGACGAAGACCCGCAAGTGTTTCGGGTTGCATTTTATATGACTATTTAGATGCGTTTTCTTAAACAAATCCTCCAAATTTTTAAAATCAAAGTGCAATTCGTCAAGTCTCCGTGACATTATTTTTCTTTAGAGACCTTATTTATAAATATTGGTTGCGTGTGAGAGCGCAAGGAAAAGATATACTAGTGAAATAATACAGGAGACGATAAATGTTCCCGATATGTTCCATCCTTTAGGTATTTAAATACATTTTTTCAAAAAACGAATCTGATCATTTTAATTGATCTGGAGACATGAGCAGTTTCCTATTTGTGATATCGCCAAAAATTACTGAACTTTGTTTTTTTTTCGCTCTTTTCTCAAGAAGTTTAAATCCCAAGAGGATGGTCACTATTTTTTTACCTGAAATGGATTAGCCTACCAGAAATTATGAAGAATGCTGGCCTGTTTAGTAGATATAACGAATCTTAACGAATCTGGAGTTGTTCCCTTGAATAAGCGTGAGATCGGTGAGCACTGGTCAATGCAGGTCCTGATAATGAGGATGGAGACGCAGTAGACAGACGTCTGGGGCATTGGGAAGTTGAACGAAGATGCGTGACGAAGCGTGACTGATTTGACTCGGGGCGTTGAAAGATGAAGGAAGGCGAAGGGCGGAGAAGATTGGAACGGAGCACTGAGGCGCTCTGCCGGCGTAGAGGGACAAGGCGATTTCCTTGAGCCGAGCGCCGTGATGGGGCGTGTGGGCGACGGCGGGCGGAGAGGGGTGAGGAGCATGGTGCCCTCGTTAAACCGCGCCGGCCGCTCGCTTTTATATCGGTGGGCGGTCGGACGAGCGCAACAGACTGCTGGCGGGGGCGGGCAAGTCTCCGCCGGCGTGGCGCCGCAGTGACCTCGGGAGCAGGGTGACCTTCGGGTCTTGCATAAGCACCTCAGTGGGACTTCACAAACAAATGAGTTTATTTTAAGCGCAAAGCTTTTCTTTGCCTTTGATTTTTGCTGTGTGTGAGTTCTTTTTCTACCAAAGCCTACGCTCGCTCTCCCAAAATGCCGGCAATCGGACATTTTGACATTAATTAAGCGGCTAAAATTCGATGCCGGTCTTGTCCACGTTCCGAGAATGTTCTTTCGGTGGGGACATTCAAATGCGTCGTCTCCTGTACATAGGCACTTCCAAAATTTGCTTAGAATCAGGTGGTAGGTTTCGCCAGGCGGACTGTGCTGATCTCACAAAGTACTCAGTAAATTGCGGCGCCCTCGTTACAGTTCTTTCATCGCATGGCGTGTCTGCGGGCGAGAAGAGACGAGAGGAGAGGGTGACTGCACGTATCTCGCTGCTCACGTATTCATGTATGCAGGGTGGACCGTAAAGGGTTGGTAACGCCGGCTTTCCCCCCTCCCCCCGCCCCTTCCCGTCTCGCTCCCTCGTCTGCCGAAGCAACAGCGCCGCCTGGGGCATCGCGTGCCGGCGGCAGCCGGTTCACGGCGGTTCCGTCCCTCCGCGCCACCCGCGCTCCACCCCGCCCGCCCCGCCCCGCCCCGCCCCGCCCCGCCCGCCCCGCCCCGCCACGAATGTACTCGCTGGCCCCTATACGCACCGCAGGCCAAGGTAAAGGCGAGTCACGGGGATCATTCATTCTGCTCTTTCCATTGTCACAGGGGAGGCGTTCTCCTCATACATATTATGGAAAGTATTTTCACCCATTATCACGTATGCCTTCCAAAATAAAGCATCTGTCAATTACATATAGAGACATTTTCTTTGATCTATCAGTAAAATAGTCTTTTGTTGAACGCGACTCCGGATGCCAGTGAAATGTTCCCTTCCTCCAGACAATTATAGTTTTGCTATTACCTTCGCCAAGATTGTTATTCATTTTGAAAGAAACGCAATTTTAATTTTACTGAAACTTGTCTGCAGTAAAACAAAGCATTTATATATCAGAAGTCGTTTGTCTCACCAGAGTGTGAAACTGATAGTTTTTCTGATTTTTTATTTAAATTTAATTAAAATTTGTAATTATATTTATATAATATAATTATATTTATATAACATAATTATGTATGCTACTATCCCCAAATAAATAATTTGTTTTCTCGCCTTTCAGATGAAATGAATACTTAAGTGCACTTTAAATATCTGTTGACATTTATGCGTTTTCTGAATCGTTTCTGCACCTACGCATTTATTTGATTTTCGTTGAATTGTTTGAAATAATTCACCTGCTTCTCACATCTGAATTACGTTATTATAGTGCGTTTACAATCAATGAAGAGCTTTCATTAAGAAAATCTGAGAATTGATTCGCGGTAGTTTTCTGTCAATGAAATGAATCACTTCTTCGTGCGCAACTTCTACCTTGAAACTTCTTTACTAACCCTTGGCTACTTTTTTGTGCTAAACGATTCTCTGTACTCACGCTAATGGTAATCTTCGCGATTGTCACTTGTATCTGGTGATAGGTTGATTTATTGAATTACTGTCTAGATTATCTGATGATAACTAACTACATTGCCTTATGTGATGTGCAGTTGTGGAATGAGCCATTAAACAATATCATTAACGAATGACAATGTCAATCCAAATACGGTTTTTGGAAAAAGGAATCTGTCAACCCCTAGGTTTGTGTGATTATCGATAAAAAGCTGTCACACAACTGTTTTAGCTGTCTGAGATGCGTTTCAAACAATTTAGTCAATAACTACCCATAATATCAAAATAAATTTATTTGCAATGCCATGAAACATCCATGAGAGTTTTCCCCTATATCGAATTTAATGTTATGTTAGGACTGAATGAATTCCGGAAAGCTATCTGAAGGAACGTATGGCGGTTTAAATTTCCGAAATCACCACAATCACGTAAGGAAGTGCGTAAATAACTATCGTAATTAAATTTGTTGTCGCTAATGACAAGGGACATTTCCCAGATTTGGGAAAATTTTCTTTGAAGCTGTATTAAAAAGATGAGCTGGAAGTACCTTTGCACTAGAAAGAGGCACGAAAAACGCTGGCCAATGAAGTGATGAAAATATTTCGATCTTGGGAAAGTCCACATAATAATTCTTAATGAAATACTCATTAAAAGAAAAGCTCTTGGTTTCAGTGCGGTCATACCGTGTATTTTATATTGTACATGCTTTTAAATAATAGCAATGCCAGAAAATAAATACTAAATAGAAAATCGTATTTTGATTTCCTTTCTACAAACCTTAATGATTAATATTCAACGTTCTCCCAATAATGCTTCTAAATAATATGATGAAGTAAAGTACGAAGAAGATGGAATGAAGAAGCTGTAGAGTTCAAAGGGTTTAATTTATGGTAAGTGTGTGCTTTGTTCGAAGCACTTTGGAAGACAATCCTAGGTAGTGTTCAATTTAATTATTTTTGGGGAAATTATCTCTTGAGATATACCATATCATACGGCTGCCAGAAACGCGGTTAAGTATATAGTCTTTGCACTTCTGTTTGTGCACATTCATTTATGTCTACAATGGAGTAAATTATTATTGAAATGCATATCCATTAAGGACAGAAAACGCTTGCTATCCAATTTGCAAAAAAATCCACGACTTAATATTTGTATATTTAAGGTTAAACGGTATAAATATTCAATACAGTTCTTCACAGTATTAATAAATACATGCCAAGAATTTGGAAGGTAATAGGGGACTTAAAATATGTACAGCCATATAATTTAAGTTCCACAATTGCTGCAGAAACCGTGCTGTCAATCGCAACCTGTAAAACAGTTTCGAATTCATCGCGAATCCTCGCTATAACAGTGCCTTGATTTCCATTCCAGATAACCTATCGATATAATCTTTCTACAAGGTTCTTCAATAAAATCTTGGGTTGAATGTTATGTCCATGATACTTTAGTGAAAAGAACATCTGAGTTTTCTTAACGAAGGAGTTTTCTGACTGTGTTTAGACCAACACTGGCGTCCAAATTTACCAAACCTACACTGGCGTCCTCTAAAAGTAGTAACGTCGCTGTGTTACTCGCTTCTTTCAACTGAAAAGCCACATGATTGAGCGTTGTATTATCGTCACGTTTGCGCCATTAAAACGTCACTGTTATTAAACGGTATTTCCTTGCGCAGTTTGAATGGTTCACTTCCCGCAAGGGGTTCTTTTTGAAGTGCATTTGCGTGCTGCGTGCATTTGCGTGCATTTGCAAATGCATTTGCGTGCATTTGCGCGGGTGCGGCCGGGCTCGACGTTGCCTGCCTGCCTGCCTGCCTGCCGGCCAGCGGGCTTACCTGCGTCCGTCCGTCGGTCCGCGCGTGCGCCGCGCCTGCAGCCGTTCCGCTCTGCTTCGCGCCGCGTCCCGCGTGGCTGTGCGGCGGTCGCTCGCAGCGGACCTTTAGTGCGTCTGGGTCGCCCGCCACCGCCCCCGCCCACGCCCACGCCCACGCCCCGCACCACCCCGCCGCGCCCCGCCGCGCGCATGCTCCGCGGAGCCGCCGCCGCCCCCGCCGCCGTCTCATTGACGGCGCTGCTCTTCGAAAAAAACCCACCGCGTTTCTGGTCTCCGCGGTGATCAAACATGCTGATTATTGTATGTAAGTTGTAATTGGTATTGGTGTACAGGTGTTAGTAATTGGTGACAGCCGCTGAAGACATCCAGAAGTATTATACTGGAAAGGTGTCATTTATTGGGGTACCCCGCATTTTAAAACAGAACGAGAGACCGGATGAGGTACATTAGCTAGATAGCCGGATGGAATTCTGTGGTTGCGTGGAGGGGAATTCTGTCGGTAGTTTTTCGTGGTTTCTCCGATCAGTTCTATGCGAATGCTGGAGTAGTACCCTAACAAACGAGCCAGAGACCGCCTTCATCCTTCTTCAACCGCCAGATTCATCCTTCTCGTCGTTGTCCTCTCGTATTTTTACTCCCACTTCCACTTTCATGAACTACTCTCTCACTGGTGTCGGGAGATCAGTCGGAAGCTTGGAACTTGCCTAGCTGGGGCGGTGCCCCGTTGGGGGAGGTACATGGTGGAAACATCTTGTAAACCGACATGTAGGTCGGTGCTGAATGTCACGTTCCAACGAAGGAGGAATACCTCCCGATATAGGACTTGCAGTACACTTACGGAAACAACGATATCCGTAGTTGGCGCACCTGAAGACATTTCTAACACAATGGAAGATGCAATTTGCAGGGACAGATGAGTTCTTTCTCAGTTGAGTGCACTTCTAGAATTGTGATTGGTTGATAGAAATAATTTTAAGAAGGTGGGCGAATGTCGCGCTATGTATTTTGTTGTCTTCCTGTGATGGTATCTTTTTATGAAAGTATGATGCAGATCGGCGACGAACTGAACGCCCTGTCATTAAGAACGTCTCCAATCGGCACGACCGATTGTAAAAATATTATTTTGATTTTGAGAAATATTTATATTACAATGGGACGTCGACTATGCGAACTAATTGGAACCAGGTATAGTTCGGATATTTGATAATTTGGATAACCGAACATAAAAATGACAAGTGTACATAGAATGCTGTATGTATAAAGTTTCTTTAAGAGAACGTTCCATTAAAACACAGCATTGCACATAATAAATTCTGTAGATAGTTAACTGTCATTCTACAGCGCCTAGTACCTTATTTCTGGACGAAATCGCTGATTCTTCTATTAAAGTGAAATCTGTTAATAATAAACATTCTGAGTGTTTAAGCATTTATTGTAGGATTTGTCAAAGTTCACTGAACTCAGATGATTGACTATATAACAGTATCTCGTTAATATTTTATCACTGTTAATCAAATCGGAGATAGTTCTCAATAATCAGTATTAGAAAAGAAAATGAATACATTTAGTATACTGTACCTAATTAAAAAAATAATTATTCTAGAGAAAATACAAGTTCGAATATATGACGTTTAGGATGATTGACGTTCGGATAATTGACATCCCACTGTATTATTGATACAAGTTTGGATTATTTTTATTGAAATGACTTGAGATTTAAATCAAAAACAAACATTACCTGACACTATTTGGTTGTGCTGAAGGCCATTACAAAGCCTAAATTCTATCATGTTCTAACCTATCGACTTCTGGTATTTACTTCAGAGAGATTGTGCCTCGCATTTAAGCCACGAGAAAGAGACCATATGGTACGGCGGAGGAAAAAAGAATTGAAGGGGAAAATCTTACCGTCCTGATTTCTCTACTAGACTCTTCCTACACCAATGAAAGCAAGGCGCAGACGTCACATATCTCTCCTTCCAAACTTCGAACAAAGTTGGGCATGGCAATAGAGACGGCACCACAGAACCCAGAATATACGCTTCGTCACCATACAAATGCACTATTCCATGTACACTTTGTTCACTTGGGTGCTCCCCTGAGTTCCCCTCTGCTTACAACCAACCGACAATATTTTTCCGGTCATTAATTGCCTTTGGTCTAATAGTCCAAACCTTTCCTAAAACAGTTCCTAATTGTTTCCTAAAGTGAGATCTATTTTATCTTAATATATGCTAAGCAAGATTTTTATTTGTTTATCGGAAATAATATGTTCTCTTTTTCATTCATTTTCATCTCAAGGTTTCTGTGTAATTTAAGAGGATGTTGATTCATTCTTCGTTCAGCAAAGCACCTTGATTCTATTTCCATTTCAGTATTAAGGAACATTTAGTGAACTGTTTGAATCTCCTAGCCCTCTTACTATTTAAGAAAAATAATTTAAGGTACACATTTGAAGAGAATGTTATGGTCTTGTACGTAACCATATTTGCACAAAAATCATTCGTTAAAACGTTATTAACCGAAACCCCAAAAATGCCCAAAAATTTCGTGACATTTTGGTTACCAAAACTTTACCTGAAGTATTTCGAGGTGGAATGGTTTGGGTTTTCTTACACCTACACACAAACTAAAGAAAAAATCTTCTATCTCATGTTTGGCAACATAGACTGCCTTATGGCTTCCCATTGACTGCACTAATACTGTTCTTGCTTATTAAAAATGTAAGCTGGTAGCGGATAGCCAATGAGGAGAACCTTATTTCTAATACTTTCTCTAATTAATATACTAAGGAAATATGACTGTTTTATAGCATTTCATAAGAAACTATCAACACAAAATCCCGGCAGTGTGCCACTGCTTCACTGCTAGATTGGGGATTACCCCGCCCCCCCCAGACATGCATCAAATTGCTTGAAGATAAAAGAACTTTGCAGATTTTCGTATAGGGGAGGAAAAAAGGCACACGTGCAACTCATATCGCAGGTTTGCAGCAGCGCTGTTTACCTTTCTTCCTAACATGTATGAGATGCCCATTTAGGTTTAGGTTGTCAAAAGCTAGATTTTCTGTCCGCAAAGGAACACCCTGTTATGCTTCTTTTTCCTTAATCTTCAAAATTGTATCTTTTTTGGACGTTCTATTACATTTTTGGAAAGTACCCTGGGTTGTTAGAAAAGTTGGGGTGATGAGTTACAAGACTATGCTATTTTCACTTTTAAAACATCGATTTACAAAACGCGGAATCTTCGCAGAGGTCCACGTTGTCTACTATGTTATCCGTAAATAAAAATTCACAATTAGTTGGTTAAAAGTGTACTGAATTTCTAGTTAAGGGCGCCAGTTAATCTGTATACGTTTCTGCTTGGCACTTCAGAAAAGGAAGCCACCTTGCTTGATCTTACAAGCAACACACATATATTGTTATTGAATAAATGTCTCTTGTTGGAGGCACCAGTTATCGTAACATTTATAAAAGCAGTTATGATCAGAGGAGATAATTGAATGCTTGCGTGACTCCTGGACAATGAGGGGAGCACGGCATGATGCTTTTGTTGCAAGTAGCTAATATGATACTCTCCGATGGTCTTCTAACTCTCGAAGTTTCGTGACGATGTGGGAAAAAGTTACCAATGACAATTCGATTCAGCTGAAAGAACAATTTTACACGCAAGACAAGTGAAGATTACATCTTTCAATATCTATATCATATCCGATGAATGACCCGTTGCAAGTATTCATATGTATTAAGACCCCCTTCTTGCATGAGTATTATAATGAGATTCAATTGATATATCCTTCGTGTTATTGTTGAAATAATCCATGTTTATAACTTAGCAATGCGTATACTACTGCGGTAAAGTGAACCAAGCCAAATCTACCTTAGTTTACAGTTTACAGAACAGTTTAAATATTATTATGCTTTCTAAATGGTGGACGTGATGTTTTGACGGCTTCTGACTTTATTATAAAGGTCTTTCGGACATAAATCACAGACTCCGAGAAGAGCAATGAAATTGGAACAAGGCAGTATAAAATCCTATGTCAAATTTCCCTAATTTTACAGAAGGATAGTTTAAAGTTGTTTTTGTTCTGAATGAAAACAAGGACATGATGTTGTTTTGACTTCCTTTAATAAGGTGTTTTGGTCAGTGTTCTCAATATCTCCGGGAAGAGCAATCAAATTAGAGCAAGTGAATTAAAATATCCCATTTTGACAAAAAATAATCCAAGTGGCCTTTACCTCCAGGTTACCGATACTTAATAATATGAAATATTAATTTCTGGAGACTCGATAAAAGGAAATAAGAATTATCATTTTTGAGCACTGTAATATGTTTGTTTGTAATATAGTGTTTTAAATGTATGGATACCTCTTTAGTGCCATCGCTGCGGAAGAAAAATAACTTGTGGCGTTACAGAATAGCACAGACATTCTCGTATTAGTTTTCTACTTTCTTTGGTCTGGACTAGCTATTCGAACTTGCCACATACTCTTGTCAGAAATCATATATCGCCGCCAAAAGTACATTTTTTTCACATTTTCTCAATTTTTCGGTTTATTAATAGTAGAACCGAAATATAACTTTAAGAATATTAAAGAGAGTAAAACCTCGTCCTAAATGGCCATTCTCATTGAAACATTTGTGGCTTTTTTTAAGAAAATGGCATTTAAGCGTTACTGTAAAAGCGAAGTATGAAACTTTTTCACAGGAATCTTTGAGTTTTCGAAAACCTTCATTTGAAATCATTTGAAACACTTAACTCACAAACGCAATAGTGTTTACAAATTGCTGGGACATGTGCATATTAAGAGCGCGAGAGGTATTAGAAACAAATTACATTTGTGCAATTTTTGAAAAACAAAATAATACACCAAAATTAATTTTACTTATGTCTTCCATGGTTTTAACGATATTTCATGAATGTGGCACAATACACTCGTCTTTCGATGTAGGCGCGTCTTATCTTTCGAGTGGGTACATCAACATGTGAAGGGACAGGAAAACATTCTGCAAATTAGAGCCAGAAAAAAAACGCTTTCCTTTATTGATCGTTCTCGCCGGCTTGCTTTTGCAGTCTCGTTGGCGAGTGCGCTTCTTATCTGCCCGTAAAATCTATACGTTGGTCTCTGATGAAATATCGAAATTATCGGTGCCGGTAATTCTCGATGTTCCCGGCAGTAACAGTGGGGGCGTGCTCTAACCGCAGTTTCTGGTGTTTTTTGTGTTTCACTTCTGAGAAATACCATGAGATCACAAACAAGAAGAAAATAATGTACAGAATTTTAATTACTTTTAATAATAGAAAATATTTAAAATAGATTTTAAAAGAATTCTGTCATTTACGTGCTTGAGCAGTTTTAATTGAACAACAATTTCAGAGGTTTCCAATCGGCTTTGTGCAGGTCGAATAATAATTCAGTTTTGTTTTAAAGCATGCCGTGCTAGTTTGTACGTAGTTCGGTTACCTCTTCCATTGAATGTGGAGTAAAAAATGCATTCAACTTTTAATTTTATTGCGATCTGACTTACCGCGCCGGCAAGTTTACACTTGTGCAACAATCACTGATTGTTGTGTCTACGCGTACAGAGGCTCAGTACCTTCCTTCTTAGTGTAGGGCCTATTTCTGAACAAAGTTAGAGCTTCACTACTGGTTTCATTTTAGAGTCATGTAATATTTTTGTGCTGTGAGGTATGAGATACCGCCGATACCAATTGCGTTAAGTATTTTTTTTTTCCGCTTAGTGATACCAAAACTACGAGACAAACATGTAATGATAGAGATGATAATCAAAAATCATGATTCTGGAACCGAACAGGAGCAAGGAAGAATGAACATGAATACGAAAATAATTAAAATTCTACCAGTAATGAACGCATTTATTATGAGAATAAAATGCTGCAAGTGGTGTGCCTACCCTCGAGCAATTATTTGATGTTTCTTCCGAGTCAGCTTCTGTATTTTGTCCCCTAAGTGTAGTGAATGACTTCCCCAGGGTATGTCGATCTTACACCGCTGGATAATGAGATTCGGCGCCGACCTGTACACGTCGGCTAGAGGATTTCCCCATTATCACTACCATTTATCTCCCACTAGCTGAATACTGCCCGTCGTTTGCTGCAGTGTGGGTATGTACGTGTGTGTTTAAGTAGGCGTAAAGATAGGACAAGGAAGAAGAAGGTAAGATCGCGTGCGGTCCGTGGCGCGTTTGTTAGGTACTGCATCGGTATTAGCCTGGCGTTTATCGAAGGAAACCACGGAAATCTACCCATCAGAGCAGCCGACCCCAAGAATTCTCCTCCAGAAAGCGGCTGAATTTGTCCTAGCTGTCTAGCTAGTCTCCAAAGTCCTGCGACCGTCTGGACTCGAACCCTAGAACCCCCCCGTTCAGAGGCACTGCAGCAACATTAATTGAAGCCTTGTGCCACCTTGCTTGTTTCTAGATATTCTTTTCATCCACCCAGTGATATTCCATTATACTCGTTCTCACTCCGCCCTTTGACTCTCATTCGTTTTCGACGAGACTCACCCCGGTTCCCCAATTTGTGTGTTGTGACCTTGTGAAAAATCCTGCCATGACTGGGACTCGAACTCCAAGTTTTGCATCATAAACCTTTCTAAAACAAATGTTAATTTTTAGATTACCAGATAAGTTCAATGTTGTTAAGTAATGCGTTGAATATTGGAATTAAGCATGAGCGGTATCACAGACCGACGATACCAATTAAAGGTTTTGAAAAGCGATACAATTAAAGGTTAAGAAGTTTAATAAAAAATGTTTCGAGCGATAAATAGTGTAGAGAAAACAATGATGCATCCATGGTTCATTCACAGTTTGCCTTTTCGTCCGCTGACACCGAGAGCACACCCCCATAACAGGCCTAGTATTGGTATCGTTCGTTCCACTAATGGCAGTACGACACGAGCATTCTCGGACTACTTCAAATAATACAATGTAGCACAAATTAGAACCTACAATAGCACTCTTAAGATATTATGTAATTATCAGTGTTTCACGAACACGTGTTTGGCAAACATTGCTTGAGGGGGAGTCAACATGAAAATTCTGAAAATTTTGAGTTATAGAATTCATTTAATTAAATAATTTGGAGTTTTCTGAACAATTTGATGTATAAATTATAGTGTTGTCTGTTATTGAATGTGTTTTTTATGGCTTTTTTCAATCTCTGCACCTGTCAAAATGGCTGCCGAGTTTTGACATGCAAAGTTTTTAACAGGCACAACTTCAGAACTAATTTATCTAGAAGGCTGCGCTTTGGTTTACTCTTTCCGGAACATTTTATTTCGAAGATTGCATGCACATCATTTGATTGTTGTGATATATGTGTTTGTTTTCGCGCATTGAGTAGGTAGTCGTATATCTTTGTCGTCCTTATATGGTCTCTCAATTTTGTGTTAAAAAGGGTTAGAAGCGAGAAGATTGTTCGCAAAACGCAAATTTAGAGGAAATAAACACAAGGAAATCAGAAGAATGTAATAAATATTTATGGAATAAAAATTCGGAGAATAGGTTAGATTGCGAATCAGACCCAGAGAGCAGGAAGAGACAGCTCAATGTGCTTCTAAAATGAAACTGAATTGGAAATTCGGAAGCAGAAAAAAGTATTAGTGATACGTTAGTGTATATTTTAATAGTTTTAAGCATTTTAGAAGACATTCTATGCAGTTATTTGGATCGTATCACTAGATAATAGACTATACACTGGTGATTTTTGCTTTGGCAAGCAACTTCAAAGCTTGTTTCTGAAAAACTTCATTTATTGGACGAATGTTCCTTTTCTCAGAATCTACTCAAGCAATGACAATGGAAATTCTACAGAAGGTTAAAATATAGCTAGTGAAGATTCTGCACTAAATTTATCAATTTCACTCTACAAATCTCAATGTAATGCTAAGATAAAATCAAATTTTTCTATAAAAGTTTTGACTTTATTATTTTTTCCATAAAATGATTATTAACTACACAAATGTTATAATTCTACTACAGCATGTCTTTTATTCTAGTACCAAATTGCAAGAGGAGTGTTTTCATTGCTTCCTCAGAAAAAATGACACGAACGTCAATTTAACATGGGCAACAAGGACTCGTTGACTCCCCTGAAGACGTATGTACCTATATCACACAGAGTGCGAAGTGTAACACCCACAGAACAATCCAATCCAATCCAGTCCTAGTACAATGTCAGTAGATACGCATTAATTTCCATTGGTTTCACACATACTTACTCTGATTATGGCTACATTCTCCCGGAAGGTCAAGATGCTCTCAGGCAAACAATAAGCTGTTATCTCGCACGAGTGAAAAAGATACACGATGTAGACGGCGAAATTTTCGAAAATGTTTTGTATTTTCTAAACTGTGCCACCTATGATAGTGAAAAAAAGTGGTGCTACTACAGCACATATTAACTACTCATTATTTCTAAATTTACAATTTTTTGAAATTTAGAGAGTTCCAAGAAAATTAGAACTGCGGTATTCTTTTACGTGTCCCTTGTTTTATCCATAGAAGGAGTTTTAAAAACAAGTTGGATCCTCGAAACCTCTCGGAATAGAACATATGTTCATATATACTTTTTTACTTACAATGGCAGATATTGTGACTTGCCAAAATATATCCGTGGACATTGTATATCTACAATACATACCATATTAGTGAAAAAAATTACTATAATATTAAAAATAATATATTATTTTATTAGAAAATAGTAATAGTTATGTCCTTATACTGTTCTCTAGATAGTGGAAATTGATTGCGCTGCATAATATTTTCTGAATACGTCTTGTGTTAACAGTTCGCGCTTATAATTGATTATCGAATCATGATTTTTCCGAAGATTTAAAAATTGGCACTTGTTTCTTATTAAAAAGAAAGCATGACGTTTTGGATGTGCAAAATGTTTGAGAGAACATATATTTTATTTGTAATGATGATTGCCTACTCTTTGTTTATCGAAATCTTGCTTAATACTTTGAAGTCACGTTTGAGTATGATGATGATGATGATGATGATAATAATAATATAAATATAATAATAATACATAATAATAATAATAATAATAACTCCACCTAGGGAGTACACGACTTGGAGTTGGTGGTGGAGCTTGAGTACCCCCATGAGCCTTAAAGCTATGTCAGTGGTAGCCTAGCTACCGGTAGGGCCTCCCTTGCTGAATAGTTGAAGGTGAGGGATCAGACGAAGAAATACTCCATTTTGAGGAGAGTGGGAAGTAAGTAGAGAGGGAAGGTCATGAACCTTTGGACTTCCTTTTGTCGGCTCATAGAGGGTACAGGAGAGAAACTGGGTTGGCACACCAGGCCACTGATTAGAGTGGAGGCCCGAACCTTGCATTAGCCAGCGAAGGAGGCTGCCTTCAGCTAGTCAGTGAAAATCCCGTAGGGTTTAGGTAATGCCGACTGGCCCGATCGGAGGGACCCCTTGCTGGGCCCTGCGGGGGGATGCCCCGAGGCCACTGTGGGTCGCAGTACACGGATGGCAGGAAACAACCCGAGGGTTAAGTGTGATCTGTGAAACTCGAACTTGCGTCCTGCGAATCCTCAATTCAAACCAATGAGCAAAATGGATAGAACAAGCAATGTAATGAATCTTACGTGCCTTGTTCTACCAATGTCCCATACCTGCTCAGAAACCGAGCTAATGTCACCTTGTCGACGTCTGGCCATCCCACGGGTGTTAGTCCCAGGGACCCAGAGCCGGCAGTAGCTCGAAGCCATCGTCAGAGATGGGACCCGGGATGAATTAAAGGAGGGATGTGGTGCTTTTACTATGCAAAAGCGAAAAAATGGGGGCTCAGAATAGAAGTTTTCAAGGTATGGAGAGAGCGGAACCCAGATATGAGACCTACCCTAGACTCAAAGAAGCTTGCCAGTCAACGACGGTACATACTCAGCAGTGGAAAATTCACAGCAGAACAACTGCTGACATTGAGAGAAATGCGGAGTATGTACTTCGCTCGAACAATCCACATGACGAACACGTAGAACTTGAAAATGATGATCCCGTGGAAGGTTCATCGCTTCCAGTGAAACACACGTCAGTGTTGAAAACTCATCTGGCAATGATTTACACGATAAGGACATGATGCGAAATCTCCTTCGGCGGCGAGATAGAAAGAGTTAGTCAACTTCCGTTTGAATCTCGCGAACCGGTTGAGGAGAATATACGAAATGCCAAGCTAAAAGAGTGATAGAACAGTGAATCTGTCTTAAATGAGGTGGTGGAGACCCCAGGCAGAGATCTAGATATTACTGAAATCAATCACATCATATACGCAACTGGATATCTAGTATCTCAGAATAATTTGGGGCCAGCCAAGAACACCGACGGCCGACAGCAAAACAGAGTAAACAGCTCTGTACCCCCATGGATTAACAGAATTATGAAACGGATAGCCGACACCCGGCGTGAAATATCACTCTTAGCTGAGGCATCTTCTAAATCAACGCACACCTCCAAAGTTCAACGAAAAATATTCAATGTTGAACAAAAATACCAAATTGAAAATGGACACCAGCAGGCTAATGGTAGTTGAGAAGCTAAAAGAGAAAATTCAAGCATGGGCTCAACGAATAAGAAGGTACAAACGTAGAATAGATTTCCGTGTACAGAACCGGTTGTTTGAAACAGACGCGAAGAGATTCTATCTCAATCATGACTCAAAAACCGAATGGCAAAGCTGTTACTCCTTCAAAAGATGACGTCGAAGCATTTTGGGCAGGAATCTGGAAGAGAGAGCAGATCCTACAACAAAGACGCATCTTGGCTTCAATCTGAAGTTGATGCTGCCGATGAACTTGTAGAAACAGTGGAAGATGTTCACCAATTCTCGGAAGAGGACCTCTTCCAAGCAATTAAGAACATGGGAAACTGGAAGTCCCCCGGGATTGATAAGATCCAGATTTTATTGGATCAATACATTCTCATCTAGCAAAGGCTGTTAATAAAATTTTTGAAAACCCAAAGGAAATCCCGGAATGGCTCACACGCGGCATCACGTATTTGCTACCCAAAGCGGGAGACAGCTCTTTGGCGAAAAACTACAGGCCAATTACTTGTCTGCCAGTACTGTACAAAGTTATAACTTCAGCCATAGCTGACAAAATGTATAGACATCTAGATAAGAATCATCTAATGCCAGCTGAACAAAAAGGATGTCGTAAAGGCTCTTATGGCTGTAAGGAAATATTGCTACTGAATAAAGTCATCTTGAATGATGTAAAGAAACGCAAACGTAATTTGAGCATGGCTTGGATTGACTACCAAAAGGCCTTTGATAGTGGTACCACACGATTGGATTTTGAAGACCCTGGAGATCTATCGATTTCATCCTAGACTTATTGAATTTTGCAAGGCTAGTATGAAGTCGTGGAGTACCAGGTTACTAATCCACAGCGGAAAGGAAGCAGTAGAAACCAGAAGTATTCAGATTAACAGGGGTATTTTTCAAGGAGATTCACTATCCCCTCTGCTGTTTTGCATTAGTTTGATCCCACTATCGAGACAGATGTCGCAAGCTGACTTTGGTTTTAAGCTCCATGGTGATGAAAGGCCAGTATCACATTTGTTTTACATGGATGATCTGAAAGTGTTTGCCAAGAATGAAGCGATTCTCTCCCAAATGCTGTCTGTCGTGAATGACTTTAGCAATGACATCTGCATGAAATTTGGTCTTGACAAGTGTGCAAAATCAATTTAAAAAGAGGGAAACTCACAACGTCTGAGAACGTTGAAATTGATACGCACACTGTGATTCAAGATCTTGAGCCAGGTAAAACTTACAAATATCTGGCATTGAAGAATGTGAAACCATCTCGAATGACAGAATGAAAGAGAGAATTCGTAGGGAGTATTATAGGAGAGTGGAGACTGGTCCTGCAGTCCGCTCTGAATTCCAGGAATAAAATATCTGCAATAGGTAGTTTGGCGGTACCTGTAGCCGAATACAGTTTGGACTAGTGGAACTGGTACTGAGCAAGAAATTCGCACCATGGATCGAAAAACCAGAAAACTGCTAAACAATGCATCATGTTTCTCACCCTCGAGCTGATGTACACAGACTTTATGTGGCACGTAAGGAAGGAGGAAGAGGCCTGAGACAAATTGAGGCCTCCTGGCACAACGCAATAGTCGGGATGGGGAAGTATGTAGTCAGCCATCAAGACGACCCTCTAATGAGGCAGGTCATGAAATCTGATCGAAGAATGGGAAACAGAGGCATTGTTAGTGTAGCAAGAAACATTGCGAAGAAACTAGGCAAGACACGTCGAATAACACAGACACTGAACTTCTGATGCTGCTAAACATGAAGTGTGAGACACAAAAAAATGTTAAAGAAATCGTGGAGAGACAAACCACTCCACGGACAATACCTAAAAAGAATGGACAAGGTGCAGATCAATAAAGATCAATCATTTATGTGGCTTAAAAGGGGAAGGATGAAGCCAGAATCGGAAGCACTTGTAATTAGCTGCCCAAGATCAGGCCTTGAGAACACGACATTATGATAAAGCGGTTCTCAAAATTTCCCAAGATGACAAATGCCGCATTTGCCTGGAGCAAGTAGAAACCATTGATCATATTGTCTCAGCTTGTCCAATCCTAGCAAAGACCGAATACCTTAAAAGACATGATAGGGTGTGTAGCTACCTCCACTGGCAGATCTGTACCGCCCTCGAAGTTCCAAACACATGCCCAAGTGGTACGAACACTCACCGAAACCGGTGACATCTGTTGGATTGTGTACGATATTGTACGACCAACAAATTCAAACTGATCGCACGATAGCGGCAAACAAACCGGATATAGTGATCCGGGATTTGGCGAAAAAATCGTGTTTACTTATCGATGTTGCTGTACCTTGCGATCAAAACGTCGTTACCAAGGAGGCAGAGAAACGTCTTAAATACAAGAGTTTGGAAATCGAGATCAGCCGAATGTGGGGCGTAATAAGCATAGGTCGTCCCCGATAGTTATCGGAGCTCTGGGATTTGTTCCGCAAAGTTTGAGTAAGAACTTGTCTAAACTCCCAGGTAATTCAAAAGACTGGGAAGTGCAAGAAATTGCTTTATTTGGAACAGCCCACATTTTGCGTAAAGTATTGTAGAGGCACTGATAGTCACCGAATCTGCTCCTTAGGTAGCTGGTTGCAACCTGGAGTAGATTTTATATTCAGCCGACTCATAAGATCTTTAGTCGTGATGTAGTGGAATAATAATAATAATAAAAACATAAACTGTACTTACAGGGAGAAAAACATTTATTGAATAAGAAGCGCAAACATTATTTTTAACAAAATTTACTTATTTCATGAAAAATTGAGGTTTGCATCTTTAACAAACCTAATCATTTCACTACGTGAGTATACCTCCAGTTGACTTTGTTTTTACAAATATACGTTTTTGTAAGAAAACAGTGACAAATGTTTTTCGTCGTAGATTTTTTTCTTTCAATGTATTTACGCACGATCATAATAATATTTCATATCAGTTAATGTAATAATTTCATTTTCATTTCACTCTGTTGTTTAGAAAACGAATATAACATCGAATGGTATATACATCATACGTACATTAAATATATTTACAGAAAATCTATTTTTGGTGGTGAAATCCTATGCTGCCAATTGCGTGTTTTTCAAAAATAATTTTTTATTGGTTTTGGAATATGACGTTCTTCTGTAACGGGAATTATACTAAGAGAATTTCTAACTGAAGAAACAGTCTTACTGTTTTCTCACGGGAACAACTTTTTTAATTGAAATGAAACAATTATTGATTCCTTTCTAATTATAATTAGTTTTAAATTATATTTCTAACAATCTCGAGGAATTTAAAACAATTAAAATAAATACTTTTATATACACTTTATATATTTTTGTACAAAAATGATGTAGTCAGGTTTTTTCAAATTATGGTTTATACTTTGCGCGACAGTAAAAATAGTATTTTAATGTTCTTGATAATTACAGAATTCGCAAAATATGTACAATCGTATTTACAGTTACTACGTTCTGTACATTTGCTTGCAATGTAGACATTTAATGAAAATGTTAAAAACAAATTTTATGTGAACAATTTGAAATGCTGTTGGTGATTCAATTTAGTAGAATGACGACTTCGGAACGTAATTCCCGATAACTATTTCTTTGTACAAATTCATACAATGTTTGAATTCCATGATGTAATTCTTACATTGATGTATTTATGTCAACGAAATTATTGTTCTCATTAGATATCACATTTAGAGTGTAAACTACTTCAGCAGAATTTTCATATTCAGTTGACGGTAATAAGAAAATTCAAGATCGAAAAGAAATGGCTCCATCACATCCTAAAGGATGACTAGTGAGAGGCTACGAAATGAGCTCCTCCACTACGCACCGAAGGAACTTGAGATCCAGCAGAAACTGGAGAGAATATTTTGGCGATGGAACATGACAATCGGCCTAGACCTTGATAATGCTGATAATGATTACTATTCAACTGTCCAACTTCTCAGGATACAAAGAGATCTACAGAGATTGTCTCTTCTTCGAACGGAATAGAACTGTACACGGGTGATTGCACTTCGTTGGGTACAATTAAAATATATCAGCTCTTGGAGATTTGTATATGTGGAGCATTTTGCGCATGTTTGAGGGTTTGTGACCCGTATAAAAATAATATGTTGGTGGTTGCCTTCTAAGATGTCGTCAGCCGACAGCCGTGGGCCACACAGCCGAGCGGCACATGAGCCAGCTCCCACATCTCCAGTGATGCGGTGCTCTTCCTCGACGCCTTTGACGGGGTCGCCCGCCGGCCTCTCGCGTCGGGCGGGGCGTGGCGTGGGCGTGGGCGGGGCGGGGCCCGGCAGCGCGCCTTCTTTGGAGGGCGCGACGTGCACGGGCCGTTACGAACAGCGGCGTGCGGGCGCGGCGCGGCGCGATCAGGATCCCCTGTGTGCGGCGCGCGGAGGCAGCGGGGGGAGGGCTTTCGGGCGGAGAGGAGCTGCCGCGCGCCGCCCCCGCCCCCGCCCCCCGCAGCGGGATGGACGGCAGCCGCACCGCCCCCGGCGGCAGCCGCGCGCCCCGCCTGCAACACCACACAAACACACACTTCGTCTTTCGCATAACAAAACAGTTAAGGCGTTCCTTATTTACAATCCGTTGAATTATCCATTGCGCTGCTTATAGGGAGGTCACCTCTTTGGCGCCGATGGGAGCTTTACTGCAGCACTCTGCGGGGCCGCACCCTCCGGAGGACAACTCTCCGTACAAGTTTCCCGTCTGATCCTACTTTCGTTTCCGAAATACCTATTGCGGCCAACTCGGTACCTGCACCCTTTTGTAAGTAGGGAAGCCAGCTTACGCGTTAACCTGCTTTCCCAGGCGTACTAGGACATTAAAATCATGCATTATCTCAGCGGTTGCCGCTTTGGAGCGCTCTAGTACCATAAATTAATGGAGCACAATTCTAGCGGCCCCGGCTTCGATCGGTAGTTTTCCGTGATTTCTGCGATCACCACCAGGCGAATGCCGGAGCAGTACCCTAAAAAACAGGCCACGAACCGCGCGCGATCTTTCCTTCCCCTTCCTTGTCCTATCCTCACCCCTTACACACACACAAACATACACTACACTACCACACATGCCGGGAGACCGGTCGGGAGATTATAGCTTGTCCCGGCTGGGGCGGTGCCCGCTGGTGGGAGATACCTGGTTTAGGGGAAACCCCACTAATCGACGGTAGGTCGCGCCGAATCTCGCCATCCAGCGGGGGAAAATATCACTGCCACCTTACGAGGAAAAACACGCACTGAACTTACGGGACTAACGACCTCTGTAGTTGACGCGCCCGGAATCACGAACTATTAATGAATCAACCATAATTTAACAACAACTTGGAGATAAAAGTTGAAAATACTTGCTACGAGGTAGCTCCAACAGTGGCTCTGCCCGCCCTGGCGCTGCGAGAATGGCCATCGCGCGACTCGCAGCGGAATGAATTCGGGTTGTAAAATATTAAGGCGTTCTTTTGTTCTCCGTAGGCCCATAATGGATTAGCGTCATTCTTATTCCAGAAGGTGGAAGGAAAGGAATGTGAGAGAAAGGGTTCAAAAGTGAGATAAGTGAGTTCGGAGAGTCTCACCATGCCACAACACACACCCAAGCTTTCATGCCCAAGGCTGGGACACTCAAATCTTGGAACCCTGGAAATTAGGCGGTCCTGCCTTAACGATCTCGTCTACACGGATTAGCCACACTCTCTTGGATTCTGTACGGCCGCCAGAAATTTTCAATTGAAACAAGCCATGCTAAAGTGAATTGTTGGATGAGAGCTTTTGAAGTGCCGAATCTATTATTTGGACCGAGCAGTTGTTATTTCCCTTCGAAGAACCTCTAAAATGGATTTTTATCGACCGCCAGTTCTATAGCGCTTACATGAACACCACTTACAACACCTTACCTATAATTTTCTTTTCTTTCATATTCCAACTCTTTTCTGCCTTTCCTTTCTCCTCCCTCTCCTCTTCTTCCTTCTTCTGAAACGCCCTACTTCTGCTACATGCGAACATGCGCTAGTGCGATGGGATCGGAGATAAAATCATTTCAATTGTTCTCTTGATTGTAAATTTGGGATTAAGAAATAATTCAGCAGTGTCCAAGAAAAGAATAGCGAGCCAGAAAAGTACTTTCTTTGGTGTTTTGTATGCCTTTTCTTGTTCAAGTTAGTGGGTCAATCATTCGGTGACTATATTCCTCGAGACAAATTATATGAGGAAACGCTTCCTAGATCAGTTTATTTTAAGTAATTTAATTTTTAAAACGTGGATAGTAATGATCGGCGATACATTTTGCTGGACTGACATTTTAATATTTAAAAATCCGTTTTGGCTGCAGCACAGCTGAACTTTCTCTATACTACTGATGTAGTAAGCGAGACAGCAGTAAAAGCTAGACGTTTGGTTGGAGAACTTCTATTTATAAACTTTATGATTATAAATTATCACAGTGGATATTTTAGCTTTTAAATGTTTTAAACGTCGACTAAATTACATTCATAATACTCGAATCAATTTCACTTAGAGTGAATTTCATAAGTTTAGTGGAAGAAAAATATGCAATAATTACTTCTTCAAGTCAAAAGTAGACAGAAGCAATACCACACGCTTTATATAAATATTACGATTGCACCATTTTATGGGTGTCTCACAACAGCAATATCATTACGAAAGAAGAAGCATTTTAAAGAGAATTGTACTTGTTTCGTGCGGTAATTGCTACTGCACGTAAGTCCGACCCGATGAACGTTTATCAAGGCTCAAATAATTCCTACCATGCATACACATACACAACTACACTTTAATTGAGATGTAACAGAATGCAATCACTTCATTTGTCATGAGTAACATTGAAATATTATTAAAATTGAAATAATTTTCAACTTAATTATGCCTTTAGATTCACAAATTGTTCCCTAATTCATAGATACTGATATTAAATGGAAATATTCTTGCCATTGCCCTTTAAAATTTCTTGCTGACCATTATTTCTTACATTCGTTCCCCACCTTACAATTCCAGAGAAATTAAAGATATCCATTAATAAGCTAGCTCACCATCCCCTTGCGGTCGTATTTTCATTCAGCTCTTTACGCTCGCTTCTTCGTTTAGGTTGTTTGTGTGCATTGATTTCATTTCTGAATGATTTAGTAATGTGTGACATCATATCTTTTAGTATTGTAGTACGTCATTATCTCTTTAAAGTACTATAACTATGTACTGTACTAATTGTAATACCATATTGTAATACATTACATAAATATTTTTATTTTCTCGTTGTTTGTTCTACGATCCCTTCAAAGAAAGATCTTCGTACAAGGACAGACATTTGCTCTACCCGCTTCAACGCGCTCTACCTTGACGCAGCCTGCTCCTCTCCGCCCCGTTCCGCTCCGCCTAACCCAGCTCAGCTACGCTGCGCTCTGTCCTGCTCCGCCCCGCCCTGCCCCTCCCCACCCCGCTCCGATATTTGATAAAGAACGCCAGCGCAATTTCAGGTCTTTACGGATAGATAATTCTTGAAGTTTGTGAATGTTTACTCTCAGAAATCGTAGATATTGGTACTCATAAAATTAATAGACAAAAGCGACGTAACTACCTTAACCTTCCAGCAGGCGCGCCTAAAATATTCTGATCAGCAGGCGCGTGTCGTAAATTTTACGACTTTCAATGATTCTAGAATAAATAGAAGAAATTAGAGAATTATGTAATTTTATCTCGCTGTGTAATAATATCTTAGAATGATATAGTACAATATATTCCATGTATTACATACATTATGTAAGAATTAAGTCGATACAACACAATGAAAATGAAAACAATGAGAAATAAGTGAAAGTGTTTAGTGTATCACGGCTTTTCACAAAATACATTATAGAAAAAAAAAAGAAAACATAAAATAAAAAAGGATACTTGAAATCTCGTTACAACAGTTTTTATGCATTACATATGTATGCATTATATTGCCTTCTTCACTTATATTCTTTCTTAGTCAAAATTAAGATCATTCTCATAACACTGAATACCGACAGTTTTGTTTGTGGAATGTTTTCTTGCATATATCAAAATATGATCATCCTCATTACACCGAATACAGACAATTTTTGTTTGCAGAATATTTCTTGCTTATATCAAATTTTGTTTGTATCAAAATTATGACAATTTTAGAACACCAGCAGGCGCGCAGCGTAAAATTTACGACACCACACTTGCACCGAACAGAGCGTTACAGGAACTGAATATTGCGTGCAAACTAAACAATGGCTGAAGATAAGCGTCACTAAATATAACTGCAGGGAATATCAAGACGTAGAAGTCTTTGGCAACTATGAGTTAAAAGTAAATTCAAAAATCTGCTATTGTCGTACAATTTATGACAGCGTGCCGGTGGAAGGTTAAATTGTATTATTAGAAATTATTTAGTGATATCTATCGAGAATATTATGGATCACAGAAAGTAATTTATTATCATCCACATGAATTTTATACAAGATGGTTTACAAAACATGTTACAAATTTCTAGAATGTCATAGATTATTACTTATACCAATGAAACATGTCGGAAATCTCATTTAACAGAGTTACTTATATGTTTGATATCGCGCCCCTTATGTGTAGGCAAATCGTTCTACACCGAAGCTTGGCAGATGCGCATCGGCGCCCCTTGCCACGTACATGCATCCTCCATGAGCGGAGCTCCTCCGACTGAGACCGAGCCCTAGACCACTAGCCATATAATGAAATCACCGTTTTCTGCAGTCTGCATTACGCGTCTATCTCGAGACAGCGCCTTTTCTGACTGACGCGTTGTATTGATCGCTCTGTTTCGAATAACCACAGTAGACAGCTACGTGTGTGAGGAGATGAGGCATACGTTTTGTACGCGGAAACGCCTTTGACAAGCGTGCATCGAACTTCTGGGCCGTCACTTCGAGAAATTTTTTGTACTCAAAGCTAAACAATAAAGAGAAAACTCAATATCACACGATGACTTACGTACAATTTGGAGCGCCGTGTCAGAAATGTCACATGTGTTAACTCCTTAATATGTCACTAGATGTCCATTGACAGAAAGCGATAATATTCCCTTTCGTGCTTCTCTTGAACAGGTCTGCTCAGTGGCTCGGCAAGCGTCCGCGAGACTAGAAATTCGCCCGCGGGTTCCGGTGTGTCGGGGAAGAGATGGACCCCACACAGAGCCAGGGGAAAGGACATCCAGAGGGGACTGCGGGACTGTTGAGCGCAAACAGCCCGGACTCCAGAGCGCATGACATATGGGTGACGCGAATTTTCTTTCGCTTTACGATTTTCATAGGTTTCAGTGCGCGCAAACACGCAAGATCACAATTTGCAGTGTGAAGTTGCATATTTTCACACTGGCACACATCTAAAACAATACGCTAAAACTTGGCTAATATTTCAAAAGATTTCGCAAATATTACTTTTAGGAAAATGTTTTATTTGAATTCGGAATTAAAAATTGTCAGAAATATGAAGAGATTTGTTTTTTAAATGTGAAACATAATACGTTTAAAGATGCATAGAAAAAACATATTTTTCGTGGGTGAAGTATGATGGAAAACGATTGAAAATGCATTTTGGATCAAAATCATTATTCAGGCATTTGGTTTATTTCGTTTTATTACTGTCTTATGCGGCTAGACTGTTATCCAGCTTAAATGTTTTTTTTTCTTTTGCATGTAAAGTGATATTTAAAGATTTGTATAATTTAACAAAATACTTTGAAATATCAACGTGTTTGTTGCTTCTAATTGGGAGTTTCTCGTCACTAGGAACTTGTCACCGAGCCACAATGCACGAGGCGTGCACAGAAGTGTTCTGGAAGGTCATTCACATGGCCTTTTGTCTGAAGTACGTGCGCATTCCGCTCAATTTTTCCATCCCCGCGGGCAGCGTTCCTCTCCACGCCTCAACTCCCCTCACATCGCGAGCCGAGACGCGAGCTCTCTTGAGCGCTCACGACCGTCGTGGGTCAGCTAGGCAGGCCTGCTGTAGAAGTATGTATCATTTATTTTTGAATCATTTACATGAAAATGATTACATTCCTAATCATTAGCCTATTAATGTAACTAGGCTGATGTAAAACAAATAACTCATGTGGAAAAATTTTGTAAACGGAGACGTTAGCCAAGGTTTAGATGCCCCTTACTTGTGATATCGGCGGTGTGTCGTTCAATACTTTTCGTAATATCTCATCCTTGTAAGAAAAATGTAATAGAAATGACGCATTTTCCTGGAATTGAAGCACTCGCCGGCAACAACTTATTCCCATTGTCTGAACAGACGACAGACTGTGAAATACTTACAACGGGAGCATTATGGTACTGCGGCTTTCCTACCCTTTGATTGCGTTAAGTCGATGAGACAACTCAATATCACGAAAAAAATGTAGTGTTCTGTTGCGTTGAAAAAGTAAAAACATTGAACGGAATGACTGATCTGCACAAAAACATGTTATTTTTGTTATTTACGCCTTTAAACACGCTCTTAGCTCTGTAGCAACCAACCATCTAAACAACGCTTTAAGAGTACGTCCGTGGCAACGACCTCAAGAGTTCTTTAAAAATATTTTAGCGGACTCTCAGCTTTAGATTTTACTAGTGCTCATAAATCTTTCAATAAATTTGTCCCTCTCGATTCCTTGTTTTTTTGTCTTATACATTTCATCTTCCACGTCCCATTAGTACCACTAGTCTCATTTGCCCCTTTTCCGTTTACAGCTTTGGCCCATTTTGTCTCCTTGTCCTCTTTGGCCCCTTGCCAAATTTGTCCCTTTTCCAATTTTGTCCACTTTGGTCCCATTGCCCCATTTCGTCCCCTTGGTCTCTTTCTCCTCCTTTCGTCGCTTTTTCTCACTTGTCCCCTTTGTCCTTCTAGCCCTTCCGCGTACTGCGATTGTTATTTAAAAACGGTATCCAGACCAACAACCCTTGCTACCGAACATCGAGTGTATTGACGATTCTTAACTCATGAAAATATTAAATGTTTAATTTGAATAACTAGAATAACTAGAAAACCATTGTATGTAACACGTCCTCGTCTGTAAGGCCTTGCTACATCAATAACTATTATCGTGAATTCATAAGAGGTTCATGTTCTTAAAAGCGTTTGACGACGCGGACACGAGTGTTGGGTAAATTGCACTGACCTGACGGGCACCGCAGGCGCGAGGGCGGGCGCGGGTCCGCCGTTGCACGCGGGTGCGTGGTGGTGGTGGTGGTGTTGGTGGCGGCGCGGGGGCGGCGGCCCCGCCGCGCAGCCGTTGAGCGGCGGCAGCACGAGGCAGGGCGCGCGCAGGTAGCCGTTGGCGTCCACGGCCCAGGGCCTGCCGGCGGCGGGGGCCGGCGTCAGCGGCAGCGGCACGGGCGCCTCGTCGTCGCTCGCCGCGTCCGACGACGCCGTCGACGCCCCGGCCTCGCCGGCCTGCGCGGGCGCCGCCGACGCCGACGCCGCGGCGGGCGGCCGCCACAGCTCCCCGCGCAGCGGCCGCGCGTTCCGACGCTTCCTGCAGGCAAATCACACAGTGGCACTAATGGCACATGGAGGACAAAAGGGACATTTATTCAAAGATTTATTATGACGTTGTTATGTGAATGATGCTACATGTTCTCTTATGGAGGGAAATATGAGAAGGCGAACCGAGTGAAGTTAACATCTAGTGAATTAGTAAATAACTAAATCTGAATCAATAAAATAAGGTAAAAAATAAAATTATGCATGTACCACGGACATTATCTTGATCTAAGGATCTCGGTCGACAAAAATCTCTCGGGCATTTTGTCCCCGCTCGATCACTAGATCCTTTGTAACACTCATGGTGCATGAATAACAATTTTTGTGTACCAGCATTATAAACGACCTTCTCTGTTGCAAGAAGTCGTTCATAAAAGGACCTTTTACGGCACAAATAATGACGTATTAGCATTGTACAGTATGAATGAGTGCCTTATCACACATTCAGCCAATCGCAGCTAGAGAATCGTGGGGAGATAGTGGCAAACGAAACTGCCGAACACCGATTTCTCGCACAGATGTCAAATACCCAAGACGTCACAAGAAAGTTATATCCCAAAATTACGAGTAAGTTTGATTAACTTATAAATTTATAATGGTGTTATACAAGAAATAGCGTATGCAACTCGTTTATAATGTTGCATTATTGCATTCGTAAAAATTTGCAAACGTGCTCCTAAAGTCGCTCGTTTTCAAAACACATACTAATGCAAGAAAGCTTAACAATTTAAACCAATTCCATAAACTCCTATTATCCTATTATCTATCTCCTATTATCTCCGCTTTTCTTATCTAAATTCAAACTATACCCAAACTGTAATCATTGTCGTAACACTGATCAGTATCATGAAGACATTACCATACAAGTGTTGTAATAATACATGGCCCACTATTAACAATGACCATTTAATTTTTTAAAATTTGTTTTAGCTTGACCATTGGACTTCTGCAGCCGCATAAGATATATACATTAGTATGAGATATATAGAAGAATCATTTGATATATTATACACAATATTCTAGTTTTAGATATGATACAATATAATGTTTATATAGTTTATCATGAGAAAAGACTCATCAGTTCCAGTCTATGGGGGATCGAAAAATTCTGTTGGTAGCTTTCTTTGTAATCTTTTGCGATGAAGATTTTGCTTACATATATGAAAGAGAATGGCCGTAGGGATCTTTAATATTTTGGAATATAATTTTTTGGAGGGAGGAGTGGACAGGGATGTATGTAATACCAAGTTCAATATGTAACTTCGCATTTGGAATATACCAGGGAGCTTTCGTAATGATGCGTAGGACTCTATTTTGATAAATTTGCATTTTGTTGCTGGCAGCCAAGTCTGGGGAAGCATAGGAAAGTATGGGTCGTATCATTGCTTTATAGAGGTGAGTAGTCACATGTAATTGTAGGGGGCAAGATTTTTTGAGAATCGGATATAATTTGTGGACTCTACTGGTCGCAAGAGCAGTTCGGTGTTTAATATTTTGCCGCCATGTAAGTCTTTCATCGAACAGAACTCCAAGATATTTGTTTTGTTGTGAAGTTGCCAGGTGATGTTTTGATTTTGGTATGTGAGATTTTGGGAACCTCTGGTCTACGGAGGGTGAATATTTTTGTCTGGCTTTTATTTGGATCTATTTGAATGTACAATTTTTTTTCCAGTTGGAGATTTAAGTGAGGTGATGTTGCAAATCTTTCACGGCTGATTCGAGATTGCTATTTGAGGAGTAAAGTACTGTATCATCAGCAAATAATGCTATTGCAGTATTTTGAGTGTTTGGCGTATACGATGTGTAAACGTTAAAGTGGGGAAGTGGGGAAGACAGTGGAGTCTTGGAGTACTCCTGCTTTGATCGTGGAAGGTGCAGGGAGAGCTCCAGGGAGACGTACAGAAAAAGTTCGCCTCGGAAAGAAAACTTTCAATGATCTGTGAGATATATAATGGAGTACCTATTCTGCATACTTTGGAAATTAACCCTGGGTGCCAAAAGGTATCGAAAGCTTTTGCTACGTCTAGAAAAACTGCTGCGGTATGCTTGTGGTCATAGAATCCTTCGATGATATCTTCAGACAGGCGTAAGATTTGATGATATGTAGACAAAAGGGGTTGGAATCCAAACTGATGAGGTGGTATGGCATTGACTACTTCTTGAATATGGTTATCGTGTTGCCAATTATGAGACGGGTAAGAAGTAGAGGTTGATGCAAAGTAATTTCTCAGCATATCGCATTTATCGGAAGGAGAAGATGCTTCTCCAATTGGAGTAACAAGGGTAGATAGATTGGTAGGTTTGCGCAGAAGACGTCGGGTAATGTTCCACAGTGCATGATCAGATGGGTTTGCCGTTTGAGTTTGAAATTGAATCTTTTGTGTTTTCATGGACGAAGGACAAAAGTTGTCTCACAATTTTAGTTAGGAGATTTAAATAAGATTTTAGAAGAGGAGATCGATGTATCAACAAGTGATTTTGAATATAACGTTTATAATCTATCAATCTCTTCACTACAGGCGGTTTTGTTGGTAGTGGGGTGTGTTGATGGGCTGTGGGGGCCGTTAAGTCTGGGACATCTAAAATGGTATGAGTAAGTAAATCAATGGCGCTGTCGATTTTCTGCGTAGTTTGGAGTGATGGCAGTGGAAGGAGGAGGTGTGTAACTAGCATCTGATCTGTTTACATTACGTAAATGATGAGGTTGGTCGGGGCGAATTTCTTCTGGGTTGACATTCATTTACATAATTCATAATAGGGTATCTAATCCTAATCTATTGTTATATTTCGAAGCCTCATGGATATGGATTAATACGTGTTTTTAGAATTATAATTTCTTGTTGTTTAAAATATAATTTTGTTTGTATTAAAATGAAAAACAAAAAACCAAATTTAAATAAATAGGCAAATATACCTGCCGAGTGAGAAATCTAGAATATCAGCTTGCACTGACGCGTAGTAGGTATAGTAGCTGGGTGCATCAGGAGCATGCACTGTCAGATTTAATTTTTGTATATCAGCTAGCAACATATTATCAGCAGGTGAGTTTAGTCTACTTCTCCACGGAATTATCATCGTAATGTAAATTGTATTATAACTAACCCATGCCCTCTATTAACTGTTCATTATTAAGTAATCGCAATATTAAGTAATTGAGTATCGGAACGTCACCTTTCGCAGGACGAATAGTCACATTTAATCGAAAATTATAGTTCATTGGAATCTCACAATGTGGATAAATCGTTTTATTGTATACACATGGTATCATCATTACAATACTGGATTGATGTGGAATACTGGTTTGTGAAACTTGGCCTAAAGGTCTCGTTTGGTAATTATCCAATCTCGTATGTAAACAATATGTTTTACGGCACTATCGTAATGTGTGGCGTAAATTACTATTAGCGTAATTAGCAAATGCGGGACGCGGTTGAACTGCATTTGTCATTTGTGTTATTGGCCTTTTTGATTCATTACTTTTCGAATTACTACCTTCGTATAAGAAAAAAAATACTTTAGATAAATATCTTTGAGATTAATACGAATCATCATATTTTGCAGCTTATCATTAGTTTCGATTGTTATCAAAGAGCGACAGCCATTACTAACCTTCATGGAAGTCGGCCTTTAAGAATGACCTTTTTATTTTCTCTCTACGGAATAGAGAGAAAGGTATGTAATGCTGCGCGAAAAACAAGGTACTGGTAACGAAAAAGTGTATAAATCCAGCTAAATTTAGAAAAAAATCCTCTATCACGTGGTGTACCCAAAATCCATGTATTGTGGGTCCTTTATACCGAAAAATAGAATGACAAAACGCCTGTCCGTGTACAACGCTAGTACAGTTCAGCCCGTACAGTTCTGCCGATTTTTTTCCAGAACTGATATTCCCCAATCGTTCTGGCGGATGTCGGAGCCCCTTGAATTTAAAACCGATATTTCAATTTTGGAGGGTACTTTACTCGAAGATCCTGGGACATTTTCCAAAGTTAAAAAATTGCTCCATCGCTTTGGATTAAATTTTGTTTTTGAATAGTGTGAATGACGTTTAAGAGAATGGTGCAGGTCTCATGTTCGTTGATAACCCCCATTTTTCGATAATTGCAAAAGTTGAAAATTTTTGCGGCGTCTTCCTAAACTAAAATATTAGAGAAGTTTTCTTTTAAATCTGTTCCTTAAAATAGATTTTGAAAGATGTAAAATTTTTCGAAAATTTGAGTACTTTTCGCGGAATTTTGCGAGAGAGAACAAAAGAGAAAGTGCTTGCTGTTTTAGCACGTAGTATCTTTAAATATAAATTTGTTTTTAATTTTCGAAAAATCAGGCATTAATTTTGTGCCATTTTTAAGAAAATAAGAATTGCGTACGTTGACACAAAATTTCCCACAAATTACTTATGCTTTCGAAAAATTGAACTAACATATTTTTAGATATGTTCGTCATGAAAACATTTCAATAAGAAAAAGTTAATCTTCATAATGGTAGTTGTAGGAAGACGCCGAAAAATTTGAATTTGTTCAACTTTCGAAAAATCGGGTTTTCAACGGACATGATATCTGCACCATTCTCCTTAACGTTCTTCACACTCAAAACAAAATCTAATAAAAAGTGGAGCCTTTTTTGAAAGAAATTCTTTGAATAAAATTGAAAATTGCCCATATTTCACGCAAAATAAAGAACTCAAATTTTCGAAAAATTGTTCATGACATTATTTCAAAATCTATCTTTGGGGAGAGATTTCATTCAGGAAAAAATCTCTATCTTCATAATTGTAGTTGTAGGAAGATACCGAAAAATGTTTGAATATTTGTAATTTCGAAAAATAAAAGTTTTCTACGAAAGTGAGACGTGCATCATTCTCTTAAATATCCTTCACACTGTGCAACAGCAACATTTAATTAAAAACGATGGGGCCATTTTTTTGAAAATTTAGTAACTGTTCCAGGGGCTTAATGTAAAGTACTGCCCAAAAATTAAATATCGATTTCAAAATCAAGGGGCCGCAACATCAGCCAGATTAATTACGGAATATAAATTTTGGAGAAAATCTGGTGACCGGTTTAGTAATATGGACGGCGATAGATGCTAGCTGGCACGAGTATGTGACAATTCCGAGTAGGTAGCCGAGACCGAAGGAAACATAAATGTAATACGGGAAAGTCTGTGCCATTCTGTAGCACCATTAGTTCAGTATGAAGATCCATCTAAGCATGGATTGTGGTGTGTACACCACATGTTAAAGGATTTTTTTCTAAACATAGCAACTGAATTTATCCCCTTTTTCGTTACCAGTGCCATGTAATAAGAGTTTTCTACCGAAAATTCGCCGTTTTTCCGCGCAGTATTATTTGTACATAATTTTCTTTCTAATGCGTAAGTGGTAGCGAGAAAGTAAAACTGCTGACCACTTGCTCTCCGCCCCTTACTTTGGTATTCCTTATATATGAAATGCTCTCCAGAGTTTTTTCATAAAGTTGATATGCGTTCAAGCCTCTAGCAGTACGAACTTCCGCGAGTAGTTACGAATTTTGTATATATTTCTGTTGTTTTCCTGTCAATTGACATATTTGTGACTGTAAGGAGTTTTAATGTAGCTTTCCGAAGATCTTGTGTTGTTTTGTTTTTGTCTGCAAACATTTTTTTAACGTCTTGTGAACAATGATGAACGAATTTGTGTGCTCAAGGAGCTGGAGCGAATGTTCGAGATTTCGACTGCGAAAGTCCTACAACATAACTTAATAGTTCATGGTGTCTCATGCTTTATGTCGAGAGTTAATAGTATGTACTTAGGAATATCGGGGATATGTTTATGATGAGTAAACAAAGTAAGTGTTCACAATTGGAAGATGTCATCTTCCCGGTGGCGAACATTTTTCCGTTATCGCAACAAGGCAATGCTGACTATACATCCTATTTTTCGACATTAATTGAGTTCTTGAGAAATAATTCACTAGGGCAGATTGTCCCGTGGAAAAAATATTGCGACTAGTGAAAAGCCATGGAAAAAGTGTAAGGTGCAAACGTCCCACGATGTAGAAGACCAGAGATCAGTTGATTCACTTTAGCAAAACACCTGTAAACTCGATTTTCATGATGAGGAACCTTCTCTAAAAGAAACATTACTGTCTGCAATCAAATATTCGACCTTCTAGAGTATTAAGTGTTTTAAAATTAAACTGCTGATGAAAAAGCGACATTTTGCGTCCAGAAAAATCGCAAAGTTGTTAAACACACTGCAACCACGCCTACTATAGCTATAAGCAACAATTCTTACAGCATTGTTCCAACGATGGAAAAAGTTCTGCGTTCAACCTCAAAGTGACAGTGACGGAGGAGATTAGGCTAATGAAGATTCCTAGTTTTTGAAAAGAAATTATCGGACATTTTGGAGCCGAAGTCCATAAGAGGGCGGCGCAAACAAGAGAAACGGACACTCACCAGTCGCATAAGAGGGCGGCGCAAACGTGCAAAACCGGCTACTCACCAGCGCCTGCGCAGCATGAGGATGTTGCAGGGCACGCCCAGCACGACGACGGGCACGGCGACCATCCAGAGGCCCAGGGAGTGGCCGGCGGGCGGCTGCGCGCGCTTCACCCGCCGCCACGCGCCCTCGCCCCACGCCCCCGCGCGCTGCTGTTGCTCGTCCACCTCCGCGTCCCACCACAGCGTCTGCAGGAGCGCCTCCAGCTGCGCACACGGCAACGCCTTCACTCAATTACGCGCGGCGGACAGGCGATGCCGTTGACCGGTTGATTGATGGATTAGCGATTCCGCGCGTCAGCGGCTAAGGTCATTAAGGTCCGATTAAAATAAGTTGGTCATTGACAGTTGCGAATGCAAACAAGCGACGTTGGCAGGTTGCTATAGTACCACTGTCCCCGGGACACGAAAATAAACACATGACATAAATTCTTGTAGAGGTAACCAAATCATTTACTCATATTGTAAGAAGCACAACTGTCAGTCACCAACTTATAGTACCGTAAGGTTAGAGCATGTTCTTTCTTCGGGAGTGGCGATGATTCTTCCTCGTTGGATGGTGAGACCCGGCGCCGACCTGCCTGTCTACTGACGGAGTCTCCCCAATTAGGCATCGTCAGGACAAGTTCCAAGCTCCCGACCTGTCACTCGGCATGTGTGGTAATGTAGTGCCTTTAGTGTGAGTGTGAGGGGTGAGGATAGGAGAAGGAAGGGGAAGGAAAGATGGCGCGCGGTCCGTGGCCCGTTTGTTAGGGTACTGCTCCGGCATTCGCCTGGTATTGATCGGAGAAACCACGGTAAAATATATACCAGAGCAGCGGGGGCCAGAATTCTCCTCCAGGCAGCGACTGAATTCAACATATCTATTGAGCTAGTGTCGAAAACCCTGCCTCGGTCGGGATTCAAACCTTTGCACCTCCTGGTCAGAGGCGCTGCGCTGACATCACTGGATGCCCTGAGCCACCTCTTCCCATTCTTGACCGGTATGTTCTAGGATTCTAGTCCCGACGAGAGCGGAGTTTCGACACTTACCAGAGAGCTACGTCGAATTCCGACGCTGTCTTGAGACTTCTAGCGGCCTGATGATCTTATTGGTAGTGTTCCTCGGTTTCCCCGAAAAATATTAGGGAAATGCGGGAGCAGTCCCCCTCAAAACGGTCCATGGGCCGCTCGCGATTTTTTTCCTCTCCATTCTTGACCCCTCCTGGTGCACTACTGTACCACAAACGTCGAGAGAATCGGGAGCTCCAGTCGGAAGCTTAGAGCTTGTTCTGTCTGGGGTGATGTCCTCGAGAGGAGAAGCCCTGCAACCCAACGCGCAGGTCCACACCAAATCTCACTTCCAGATTAGTAAGAAAACTTATTTTCTGATTTATCATCCCCCACACTTACGGGGCCAAAATTACGTTGTTGACGCTTGACGAATCAAAATTAACACAGTGCACGCGTGATGAAGTCTGTCTCAGCCAAGGGAAGCGAGGATATTGAACGGAGTTTTGTTTCTCGTACAGTGGATACTGTCTGTGTGCGACTATGGGGATATGCAAATCAGCGGTGGATTCTTTGGATAAAGATGCTATTAGTGAAAATGTGTTAAATAAGACTGGAGGGATAGCAGTACGGGAGGACCCTTAGGAAACCGGCCGCGTACCCACTTTTTCCAATAGACTACAAGGAGTGTAATCCAGCATATTGCTGCGCTACGATAAATTTAAAATATAATTTTCTTCTTTTTCTATAATGAATATGTAGATTCGGATTGAACTTACTGAAAGGATAAATAGAGGAGTATCTAAAAATTTCAAATACTTCAATCCGAATACACATTTTCACTATAGAAAAATAAGAAAATAATGTTTTTAATATTTTGGACGTTTCTGTTTCTACAAAAAAATTACAAATTGGTGCAAGAAACTTACAAATACAGGAAGAATTTTGTATTATTGTTTTGAAATCCCTTTTAACCAAAAAGTTACAATTGCATATGATTTAATTGACAGAATAAATGTTCACCACAGAATTCCTGAGTAGCCTATTCGATTTCTTCGCTAAGAAGTTGTCATGTCAGCCATTGTATGTAATGGTTCCTGTGACGCCTGGCGCCGTGAATAGAAGCTTCGATTACATCAGTAACTTATCCAACTGCTTCAAGAGCATTTTAAGATCATTTCACCCCTATTCATAACTGACTCCAGTTGTGTCACATAGACGTTTAACAGGCAGGAAAAATTAAAAATGCGCGCGTCTAACAGTGTTTTAAGTTACTGTATATATTGTAAATAATTTAATCCTGCTGCGGCGTTCGGGTCCTTTTTAACCCAACGTCGTTTTTAAATTTATCCTAAACATTTCTGTTTGGGTTTAGCAACAAGGGATTTGTGTTTAGCAACAAGTGGAGAAACTTATTATCGCTTTTTAGATTATCTTGAGTTACGGAATGCATTCCGTTTGCTCGTAGACGTCTTGGAAAAGAAAACATAATATGCCCTTTCATTGTCGGTAGTCGTATTCTGTAGTGTGCAGTGACAAGCAGAGAATTCGAGGCAATGGGTTCTAAACGACCAAGGTACTTGACTGGTTTGAAAAGAGAACAAATTGAAGAAGAATTGAATTCTTCAGATGATGGACTTTGTGGTCTTCATGATTCCTCTGATTGCTGGGAACTAAGTTATGAGTGTTCTGAAATAGAAGACTGTATTTCTTTACCCTCAGATGATGATTCCGAAGAGGAAGAACCAGATGTTCGTAACAAACCTGTCGAAATTATGTTATCTAAAGATAAGAAAATTCAATGGTCTTCAGAACCACCTGCACGTCGCGGAAGGCATAGTGCACAAAATATTCTAAACTTGACACCGGGTATCACTCGATACGCGACTTTAGGAGTGAAAGACGCACTTTCTGCATTCATGTTGTTTTTCCCTCCAGCAATTGAAAACGTAATATTGAAATATTCGAACATAGAAGGTCGTCAAGTATATCAGGAAACATGGAAAGATACGCATTCAGAACATTTGTATTCCTATCTGGGTGTATTGATTTTAGCTGGGGTTTTCAAATTCCACAATGAATCAATAGAAAGTTTATTGAATGCCGAACAAGGTAGAAGCATTTTTCGTGCGACAATGTCTTTGGAAAGTTTCAAAAGAATTTCAAGAATAATTAGGTTTGACGATAAAGAAACAAAAGAAGAATTCGGGACAAATTTGCTACCATTAGATATGTATGGAATATATAGATTGAAAATTTACCAACATTTTACAACCCAGAATCAATGGTAACTGTTGATGAACAGTTAGCGGCATTCAAGGGCAGATGCTCGTTTAGGCAATATATGCCAAACAAACCTGCTCGCCATGGCATAAAATTGGGGTTTTATGCGATAACAATACGTCATACGTGTGGAATATGTAGCCCTATCTAGGAAAGTCACCTGGGGAAGGAAGAGAAAAAAAAATCAGTGTTTGAGGGTCGTCATGGATTTGTCCAATGGACTGAAGGGTCACAATATAACATACGATAATTTTTTAAATTCTTATGACTTACGTCAAGTGTTACTCAAACGCAATATTACTATGATTGGCACAATGAAAAGGAACAAAGGCTCAATTCCACCAGTATTACTTCAAACAAAAAATGTACCAAGGATATTTTCAAAATTTGCTTTTACTTCTGATACTTGTTTGGTGTCTTATCTTCCAGAAAAATCCAATAAATGTGTTACATTACAAAGTACATTGCACCAAGTGAAAGAAGTGTCTTGTGAAAGAAGCAAGAAACCGGCAATTATTATTGATTACTATAAAACTAAAGGTGCTGTCGACACCTTGGACAAAGCACTTACATGCTACACGACCAAAAGAAAAACTAATCGTTGGCCCCTCATTTTTTTACAAAGTTATTGATGTTAGCGCCGTAAACGCTTACGTGCTATTCACAAAAGTGATCAATAAATGGGATTCAAATAATTATCGTAAACAACGATTTTTTTAGAAAATTTAGGAATGGCATTGGATTAGAGATCATATAAAAAGAAGAACCGTTCTTCCAAGAACAAATGCTGCAAAAGAAATGTTCAAAAACTGAAAACTCCAAATCGTGAACATCAAGAGTCCGCAATGTCAACTGTCTCTAGAAAAAGAAGCAGATGTTTTTTGTGTACAAAAACTGACAATACGTCCTCAAACTATTGCTGCAAGAGTGGTAAATGTGTTTGCAAGAAATACCTGGAACAAATATGCACACAATGTTACAAATAAAATTGGCTATCTATTGTATAATATATTTCGTTAAGAATTCGAAAATATAAAACCAATTACTGTGTTCATTCTCATAAATAATTTCATTTTTTGTTTTCTTTTGTATAGTTTGCACATTTAATCTTCCAAATAAATGTTTCATGTGATATTAAGTGTATATTTTCATTTATATTCAATTTACGAGTGGTGAAAACCTAACGGGTCGTTTTAGACCCGAACGCTTTGTGTGTAGGCAAGTGAACGACGTAGATATTTATTTTAGTTATTAATTTGCACTTAAGCTTGATTACTAATAAGGTAAGTTTCTGTCAATTTGTAGAAAATGAAATAAATATGATAGAAATATTTATTAATTGTATGAATCCAAATTTTATGAATTAAAACAATAAAAAAGATAGAGAAATCTGAATGTCTTTAATTCAATAGGAACTGTTTTTATGAATAATAATAAAGACATTCCTAAGAAGATAAAGGAAAAGATTAAATTTATTAACTTCAAGTTCGAGATGTATTTAAAATTAATCAGAAATAAATCAAGTGATTACATTCGCGCACACTACGAGATTTTACTCAAATCTGGTAAAATTATCTTTTTGTGACTTATCAAGTTAGGAATAGATGAGTATTGGAAATAAATTCTTCTAATCAGTGAGCTGTTAAAAAGTTCTACTAATTGGTATAAAGAGTTTTTGATGAAGCTGAAAATAGAAAGAAGCCAAAACTAGAAAGGGAGGGCATCTTGTCAGCTCAAAAGCAAAAAATACATTAAGTGAAGAGTTCAAGCTTTGAAACGATAATATTTTAACTCGTTTTTGTCGTAAACTTACGGTATATAATTACGATTCACACGAATGTGAATATGTTCAAATCTTTCCGCATTGTTGACGATGCTGTGTGGCAGATATGAGCGATTATATTAAATTTGCCAGTAATTTGTAATGACATTTTTATTTGATCATTGAGAAATTATAATAATAATAATATTAATAATTTGAGTGAGAATTTATTGCCAAACCGTAATGCGTTGATTGATTATTTTCTTTGTGGATGCGTCAACTACTTTGATCATTAGTACTGTAAGTTTAGTGCACGTTAATTGCAGGCGGTGGCGGTGTTCTCACCTCGGGTAGACCGTGAGATCCGGTTTTGACTTCCCGTCGGCTAGCGGGGGTTTCCCTTTTCCAGGTAACCCTGTCAGCGGGGCACCGTTTCTGACGGGACTAGCTGTAAGCTACCGACTTCTGCCCCCAACATTAGTGGTAGTGCAGTGTGTGTAAGGGTGAGTGTATGTGTGTGTGTGTAAGGGGCGAAGAGGGGAGAAGGATGGAACAGGAAAGATCGCGCTCGGTTTGTGGCATTTTAAGTTTCTGCTCTAGCATATGCTGAATATTGATCGGAGAAATTTGGGAAAGTACCGACCACGGCTGCTGGCTGTTATAATTCCCCTCAAGTGAGCGGCTGAATTCAATCTAGTAGTTATCTAGGTATTAATATTAAAAATCCGCCGCCGTTGGATTCGAACCTTAGGGCTTTCCGGTCAGAGTCGCTTCAGAGGCAATAGTTGTTGCCCTGAGTTCACCTACGCGATGGAGCTTTATTGGGGGGGGGGGTTACGTTGTAAAAGCTACACAACGTACCGGGAGGTACGTTGCTACAATGTGTACAATTCTGTAATGCGTTGATTACTTTAGGAAGAATTGTTAGGAAGTGCACTAGAGCCCTTGGGCCCAGATGCTTTGTGGAGCGGCGGGCGGAGCGCTTACGTCGTGGCCGAGCAGCGGGCGCGGCAGCGCGTCGCAGCAGGTGTGGGCGAGGGCGTCGCAGTGGTCGACGACGCTGCCGCTGGCCCCGGCGGCCGAGGAGTGCGTGTGGGCGGAGCGCGCGGGCCGCAGCAGCAGCACGTAGCGCAGGCGCGCGCCCGGGCAGCGCGCGGCGGCGGCGGCGGCGGCGGCTGGCGCCCAGCACACCGACGTCCCGTTGCCGTCCTCCCACAGCGTCGCGCCGCTGGACCGCGGCGCCGCGCCTGCGCACCCACACACGCCCGAGCATTACTAACGCTAAGGCTTTCTACAACAGAGTATAAAGCAGTGTTGTAAAGGTCGACGACACGACGGGAGCGGGAGTCCCTGGCACGAGTGCCACGACGAGATCGCCCCTCCACGCAGTTCATTACCCCGCCACCAGAGACAACGCCATCCCTTTTGTAAAACGGCGGGGTTACTAATATTTCCTTTCCCGACGCTAGTTGCGCAGAGAAGCTAGTGGCATGCTACAGTGGCACGACGCGTGCCACCGTTGAAGATCTTGACACCACTGGTATAAAGGATGTGCTAAATGATACAGAATATACGGTAAATTACGTATCTTTAAAAATCGTACCTATCACAGTTTTGTAAGCGTTACTTGTATCTACACGAGGAAGAATTGAAAGAAAATTTGGAGCCGTTTTTGAGAAAATTTTGAAAATGTTTTTGAGGGTTCATTTAAAAATTAGCGGAGCCCATTCAAACTTGCAGGGCCTTGAATCTGTCAGATAGATTGGGGCAAGTTCATTTAGGATGACACCTGTTTCCAGGGAAAATCAGCTTTAGTAGCTGCTTACGTTTACAGACAAACTGACCGATGTTTTGAAAATAAAAAAATAACTTTTTCAGTATCAGGAACCGAACATTTACATTTATATTTTCCTGGAAATATGGATTTTTATTTTTTGCAGCATTTTAGTGTTATACTTTGCCTACACGAGAAAGTAAAAATGTAGGCTCTTAGAGCGAAACACTGAAACTGATTGATGTGAATCGGGGCTGTGAGTAACAAAGTAAGGGGCTTGTGGATGAAGTGCTGATTGCATAGGGGAGTTGGAAAGGCGCTCGTCGACTAACAAAATATGTGAAAAAATCATGTAAACGCGCCCAAAGTATTTAAGACACTTCATGAAACTTCATGCAACATTATTTGAGAGATAGAGGAATTAGCGTAAAGGTGTGCAATACCAATAGTGATACAGAACAAAAGGTTCCCACATCACGATTAGTAAGAACTAGTATTAATCACATTCTTTCCAATAAAATTACATGATTATGCATAAATTTATGCGCTGTCTGCCACTATCATTATTTTCGCTAGGAAAGTGGCATTTTGATGCGATGTTTTCAGCAAGTGACGGCAGCGCTATTGCCGTGTTTTGGCAAGATGTGTGCCTACCTGCGCACGTGCGTATTTCGTCGGCCACCTGCATGTGGGCGGCGCCGCAGCTGGCGTCGGCGTCGGCACGGGCGTCGGCACGGGCGCCGCCAGGGGCACCGAGGCGGGCGGCGGTGGGGTGTGGGTCGAGGACATCGGCGATTCTGCGGCCACGGTTGCGTGCGTCCGCGCGGCTGCTCTGCGGCGGTAGCAGCAGCGGCTGTGCCGAAGGCTGAGGCGAGGGCTGTGGTGAGGGCTGTGGTGAGGGCTGTGGTGAGGGCTGTGGTGAGGGCTGTGGTGAGGGCTGTGGTGAGGGCTGTGGCGAGGGCGGTGGCGCGGGGCGCACCTCTGCGCTGAAGCGGTAGCGCGTGCCCGGGCGCAGGTTGTGCGCGTGGAAGGACAGGGCGCCGCTCGTGTTGTACTTCTGCCGTTTCTCTACCACCGTCGGGTTCCTGCCTTCGGCCTAAGACAAAGGAGACATCAGTACACAGTAACACCGCAACGCCGCGCCGGGCGGTGTTTGAGAGGCCAATCGTATACTGCGATTTTTCTAACTTTGCCCGGAATACCCGTCTTCACGATGGGAGATGTCACGGTATTTCGCGACGTTCTCAATCATACCGAAGGGTAACGCATGATCGCCACCGTAAGTAGCAGTGCTTGCGATCATACGACTTCTAGCGGCACAAGGGAGAAAGACGCGAAATGCTGTGTGATATTCCACAGGGGCTTGTGGGGCAGAGTTCGAAAAATCGCATTATAAACGTTTGGTCTTTGGCGTGACGGAACATTTTGCTATATGGTCATTGCTATCTCTGGTTCTCACTCTTTCTCTCTTTCTCTCTCCCTCTCTCTCTTTCGACTGCTAATCTTAACATTTTTAACTGAACGTATAGAAAGGAAAGACACCTAACAGGACGGTAAATAAGAGTTTCATATGCTAACAGATTTGAAAAACAGAACTTATGTTATAAAGGAGAGGGACGCTTAGGATACATGTAAGGGTGTTTTCTTTTTGTGAATAATACACGATTACAATAATTCAAAATTATGTAACAAGATAATTTTACGAAGGTCGTGTAATGCAATAGTTTGTTTTACTGCTTGCTGAACGATAGTCATGTAAAGCAACTGCGTATTTCACAAAATTTATCATCATGCATTCATATTTTATTAACTCTATTTCAACAAATTATCTCATTAAATTATCGATTTTGCTGGCTTGAATTTCTTTCAGATATCAGAGCGTTGTGATACTGGGATACCTTTTCTGAAAATAGAGAATACCACTCTGGTATTCGAAAGATATTGCAGAATTGTGGGATGCATTTAGTACAATTGATTGCTCGTAGAATAGAAGTGCATCGCAATGACATTAGTGAGCCAGTGAAGTAGGCAGAGAGTATCCTGGTCGGGGCTGCTTTGAAGTTAGAACTTAAGAATCGACATTTAATTCGTAACTCTTGAATTAAATACTCGTACGCAGAGGCGACCAGAAGGAGGGGCATCTGGGGTAACTTGGCCCATGCCCCAATTTAACTGAGCTCCGAATTGTTTTTCATTAAAAAAAATGCAATCATCTCTATTGCAAATTTAACGCCGTAAGTTATTTCTGACGCATGGAGAAATGAATTATGAGTATGAATTGGGCGAGTAGGGAAGTTGTTGTTTGACATGAGGGGCCCCCGTGGATCAACTGCCCCAGTCCCCTGATTTTCTCTGGCCGCCCCTGCTCGTACATCCGTATCAACGTGAATATATATAGGAAAAAAACACTGAGACAATACATCGTCGTCATGCTCTGAAGGGCCATATTGATCTTTCGGCATATGCATGCATATGGTAATATGGCACATATGCATGCATATGGCACACACACTGCAATGCTAATTTGAAGGTTTAATATAATATATTTCATTATTGTTTATAATGCTATTAAAATAAAAAATATAAACCTTTTAATGTATTAAAAAGTGCCGAAAACGTGTAGGTAAAAAAGGTGGGCGGGGAAATATTTTTTGGCAATTGAATAATACGTGATTTCAGACAAATTATTCCTATGTTTGACGATTCTAATTCGTCGAGAAGTACCTTTAAAATTTAATAGTCCACGAAATCACGAGAATTGCCCCCGTCCCCTTTGGCACTCCTTGTTGGTTGATAATATGCTTCTTGGTGGTATTCACTTCATGCCACTTTAATCAGCTTTCGGTCTGGTTGTTGGTAATAGCTTCAGAAGACGTTGAGATAATTTTCTCATCGGCGTGTTTTGCACATGCATTTTTGAATTTGGCGAATTTCTGTAGAGAGCTGTTCGGTAGGACAAATGGCTGCAAGTCTTCTCTTGGTGTTGTATCACTGAGACGGCAGATGAAGCCGCTCGCAGCGATCGTTGCGTGCTTCTCTTGGCGAAAAGACGTGGCGCAAACAATGGCAAATTTGCAAGTGGCGCTCAATGGCGCCTTGCGGTGTCGTCGCGGTGTGCCTCGTGCGCACTTGGCGACCGCAGCGCGAGGGCGAGGGGGGGACGAGGGACGGCGCGGCGCCTCTTCCGCCGGGAAGCCAGGGCACCGGAAGGGATGCACTACTACGCTCACGGGGCAACGTGGAAGAACGTGCAGTGGCATGACCTGCACAAATCTCTCCTGTCTTCCATCACTATTTATTTATTTATTCATTCATTTGAATTTGTAAATACTATTAAAGGGTAGATTTTGTAAATAATATCAGAGTTATATATTTTGTGCATTTTTGTCGAATTGGAATGTTAATTTTACAATATTTGACGTAGTACTTTCATTTATCAGTTGTTAGTGGCAATGGAGATCGGTCCAACGGTGTCGGAGTTTAGCTAAAAAAAAGCTAATCCATAATAAGGCTGGAATTGTCATATTTTATGTAGCAGTCTATTTTTTACTTTCCCGTATACGTTCGTATATAGGGAGTAACATATGTAGTACGCGGAAAGTTATGTAATACTGCGCGAAAAAACGGCAGATTTTCGGACCAAAAAAATTCATTGCCGGACCGTCATAACGAAAAAATGGATAAATCCAATTGCTATATTAAGAAAATAAAAATCCTCTAGTATGTGGTGTAGCCCTGTTTTGTGGGTCCTTGATACCGAAAAAGCAATTGAAAGAAAACGTCTGCCCGTCTGTCTAGTCGACGTTGGTCGGCGTCGAATCTAGCCATCAAGCTGAGAAAGATCATCGCCACCTCGCGCTATAAAACCAGGCACTACACTTACGTGACTAATGACCTTAGCAGTTGACGCTTTCAGAATCACCAACAAAGACCCAAACAGCACACCAAAAATTTCACCAAACTCAAAAATACACTTGAAAAACACGCCGATAACAAAATAAACTCAATGTCTTGTAAAGCTGTTGCCAAAGGCCAGACCGAAAGCTAATTGAAGTGGCATGAAGTGAATACCTCCAAGAAGCATAATTTTAGCGCGAACAACCAGTGCCAAAGGGAATGGGAACAATTCTCAGCGGTTTCGCGGACTTTTAAATTTGAAAGGTACTTATCGACGAATTAGAATCGTCAAACATATATAGGAATAATATTTCTGAAAACAAAAGAATCCCCTGAAAAGAGCTTCAATTCTCGCATTTACAGTAGCGTTTAAATGACATTTTCTTAAAAACGGCTCCAAATTTTTCAGTGAAAATTGCCATTTAGGAGGACGTTTTACTGCTCTTTATTATTCTTAAAATAATAATTCCGTTCTACTATTAAGAAACCGAAAAATTAAGCGCAGAGGTTGGCAAGGTCAACAAACTATACACGGGCCTTGATGACGTCAGGACGCCGGCTAGATGGCTGAAGAACCTAAGATATAATTGGTGCAAAAACGAATGACTGACGGAGGTCGCGGCTACTCGGATTTGTAAGAGACGCACGGGTTGGTTATTAAAGATTAGATAGTCTAATTTTTTACCGCCGTGTTTTGGAAAAATAGAAGGATGGACGCCTACCGAGCCATAAAGGGTTCAAGAAGGCATTAAATAGAATATTCTGACTCGGGGTGTCGTGGAGTGAAGATCGTACATTCTGACTCTGGGTGCCGTAGCGTAAAGATCGTTTGTAGACAATATAGTGGGAAAGTGAGACTTGTATTTTTCTTGTGAGAGAAGTGATAGTTTGTTTTCGGACTTTGAAATAATTTACCAGAAGTGATTTCGCGGAGGACTTGTTCAGATTTTCGGACATTGCAGTTGGACTTCAATAGTTTACATAACCGGTGGGAGAGATTAGGAACCGGGAGCGTCGGACAAGAACTAACAAATAGTTTAGGCAGTGTGGACTGGACGTGTCAGCGGCGGCGCAAGACCGGAAGAGAGAAGCGGAACTTGGAATTAACAACGGCCAAGTGAGAAGCGACCACGGAGCGTTGGCATGCAAAAACGGTAAAAAAAAATACTGCAGTATAAAAGAGATAATTTATTCAAAAAAGGGTCATGACCATCAAATTAATTGTGTTAATTTAAAGTTAAATAAATTGTTGAATTTTGTTTTTATTTGTCAATCATAATTTTTAATTAGTTGGAAGCATAATTATTACATTTCAGATTCCACGCCATACTGTATAGTTGGCAGATCAGGTAATCGGCTATCGAGGCGATAGCGAATATTTGTATCTGGACCCATCGACCCAAGCTAGCCTAATTTTGTTAAAATCAGATAGAAAAACTTGGTAGTAATTCATGTAACCTGTTTCTGGCGCCCAAATCTTAATAAATTTGGAACAGGACATAATTACAGCCACGCTTTTGATGAGACGTGAGAATGGTATATTTCAATATATATATATATATATATATATATATATATATATATATATATATATATGGAGTAATATACGTAGTATAGGGAATATAATGTTGTAATGTAATGTTGCGGAAGATCGATTTCGAGATTTCAACGGAAATACAAGTTTTGTGGTCCCCTCATACCGAATTTTGTTTTCTTCAAGACGTCGTCCGTGTCTGTGTCAGTCTGTGAACATTATTAGCACCTAAACCATACGTACTATTTCTTCCAAATTGAATGTTCCTCAGTCGATGTGCTTCCCTTCAAGGCGCAGCAATTTTGAGAAACTTTCTTCGAAATTTCAACAACTTTCTTCAACTTTACACGAAGCCCCTCGGACATTTTCAAATTTGTTTCCAGAAACGGCTGCAAATTTTTTCTTCACATTTCTTGTAAGAATATTGCAAAATACACTTATGAAGGTGGCGTAGGTCCAGTTTTCTCAGTTAACTTTAAATTTTTGAAAATTGGAGAAGTTTGAATTTTTTTCGACGTGTTCCTTCTACTTCAAACTTGGAAGATAGAGATTTTTCCTTGAAATAAAATTTGTTCCTCATATTTAGTTTCATTAAGATCTTGTACATGTTTTGAAAATTTGAGTAGTTTTCGCCCAATATTGCGTGCAATAAGTGCTATTTTATCAAATAACTAAAACAAGGTTTTCTCAGAAACTGCTCCTACTACTAAAAGTACTCTCTGAGATGACATTAACATCAGTTTGCTCTATTTTTTTGTTTTTGCAAAAATTACAAAAATGTCAGTTTTTTGACTAGTCTCTCACGTCGTTAATATACACATTAGTGGCAATTTATTCACATTATTATATTTATGAGTACATGTGCTTTAAATAATGTCCTTTAAAGTTTCTCGAAAACTCGACGGTTTTCTGTGAAAACGAAGTTAAAATTCCGCATTTTCAGAAACGCTCAAACGCCACTTTACATATTTTTTTTCTTCAAACGTTTCGAACGAATAATGCTAATTGTACAATGAATCCAAACAGGTGTGTCATAGGGTATTATTCTTGGGCCTGTTCTATATTTATTATACTCCAGTGATATACCGTATGCAGAACAAGGAAAATTAGCTATACCTTTGCGGACGATACCGCCTTGATAACAACAGCAAAAGACGAGATTAGCTCTACCCGGCGGCAACATGAAGCTAGTGAAGCCGTTTATGATTGGACGAAGAAATGGAAAATTAAGTTAAATGAACAAAAATCGGTACACGTAAATTATACTAATGAAAGATCAAACAATCAAATCAAAAGACAAAACAACTGTTTCCGTTTATAATTACTGGTGGAGACCAGTAATTATAAACGGAAACAGTTCGTTGTGAAAGTAAAGTCAAATACTTCGGTATGACATTGGACACTAAACTGAAATGGAAAGAACTTGTCAAGAAGAAAAAGGAAGAACTCAACATAAAATTTCGTCAGTGTAAATGGCTAATAGGAAGAAACTCCTGCTTATCCATGTATAACAAAACACTATTGTACAATCAGATACTTAAACCCATATGGCCATATGCAATTCATTTATGGGTATGGGCGAATGATAGCAATATCAAAATAATACAAACTTACCAAAACAAAGTTCTGCAAAAAATGGTGAGTGCACCATGGTATGTAAGAAATGCTGATACCCCCAGGGATCTTGGAATACCAACAATTAAAGAAGAAATTAAAAGGTTCGCCAAGAAGCATGATGAAAGGCTTCGCCTACATGAAAATATAGACATTCTTCAACTGCTAGAACTGCTTGTAGAAAACCGACTCCTGTTCCGAAGATTGAAGAGGACCAAACCAGTTGAACTTGTTTAGTGTTATCATAGCAAAACATTGTACAAGTGATAGTGTCTAATTTAAACAATTAACTAAAGGATGTCATTGGACAGAATTTAGCTGATATGTGATTAAGGATTAAGATGTATCAAAGAAAACTTGATGATACATGACATGACAAAACCATCTTTCCAGACCAGTTTTGGCATGTAAACACAATGGTGTTAATAAAAAAAATTAACGAACAATTTGTCCAAAAGATTACAAAAATTACAAACTACAATTACTCTTAATACAATAAGCTAGTACGGTTTATATTATTACGTCTATATAGGTAATTATAGAAAACAAAACACAGATTTAAAGTTTTTAAATGGGTCCGGAACCCCCTGCAGGTACGCAGCAAGCCAAAAGTACTTATGTTGGAGTGTTTCATCTCTAGAGATACTGTTATTAACTGTAATATGAAGATGATTGTTTAGATTGTTCCCAAAATTGTTCTTTAATATTATCACTAGCAACAGTGCGTCGCTACAAATGGAGTCACCCGGCGCAGTAATGATGTTGTTACTACATTTTTAGTTATCTTCTTTCCTCTTTGTAATATCTGTTAAATTATGTTTGTAGAAAAAATGTTTATATGCATTACTTTTTTGCTTTCCCGTATACGTACGTATATTCGGAATAATATACGTAGTATAGGAAAAGTTATGTAATGCTGGGCGAAAAAATGGCCAATTTTCGGCGGAAAAAATTCATTGCCGGGGGCTGATAACGAAAAAGTGGATAAAACCAGTTGCTAAATTAAGAAAAAAGTCCCCTAACACGTGGTGTAGCCAGAAACCCTGTTTTCTAGGTCCTTGATACCGAAAAACCAATTGAAAGGAAAACGTCCGTCTGTCCGTCTGTGAACATTCCTATCGCTTAAACCATGCGTACGATTTCTTCCAAAATGGATATTTCCCGGTCGATCTGGTTCTAGTTGAAGCTTTGAGATTTTGATAAAGATTCTGTAAAATTAGGGGATACTTTACATGAAGCCCCCGGGACATTTTCAAAATTTTCCCAAAAACTGCTCAAATTTTTTCTTTAATTTCTTGTGAGAATAGAATAAAATGAACTTATTAAGGTGGCATAGGTCCGATTTTTACGGATAACTCTGAATTTTCGAAAATTGAAAAGTTTGAATTTTATCGGCATCTTCCTCCAACTACAAAATGGAAGATGGAGATTTTTCCTTCAAATAACATTTGTTCTTCAGAGTGATTTTTTTCTTTAAGGTCATGTACATTTTTTTTAAAAAAAGTAGTTTTCGCGCAATATTCCGTGCAATATGTGCAATTTTTAAAAAAAATTGCAAAAACAAGATTTTCTCCAAAATGGCTGCAAATTTTTTCTTTAAAGTTTCAGTAGGTATAGTGTCTAATGTATTTTATGAGGTGATAAAAACGCCATATTGGTCTATTTTTGGTTTTTTTCAAAAATTGCAAAAATGTAGTTTTTTGACTTGTCTCTCACGTCGTTAATATTTACATAAGGGACGAGTTTTTACACATTATTATATTTACGAGTACATATGCTTTAAATAATGTCGAGTAAAGTTTCTCGAAAACACAACCGTTTTCTGTGAATAGTAGCTCAAAATTCCGCATTTGCAGAAACGCTCAAACGCCATTTTCTCATATATGGCTGCAAATTTTTTCTTGAAACTTTTGTAACGGATAGTGCTAATTATATTCTTTAACGTGACGTAAAGTTTATTTTGAGTTATTTTTTTATTTTTTCAAAAATTACATAAATGTATTTTGTTGCAAGATGTCTCAAATCTTTAATATGCACATTACCAGCAATTTGTAAAGATTCTTATATTTGTGAGTATACGTGTTTGAAATAACTCCAAATAAAGTATTTTGAAAACTCAAAAGTTTTTCTGTGAATATGAGCTTCAAATTTCGCATTTTTAGTAGCGCTAAAACGCCGTTTTCTTTTAATCGGCACATAACTTTTAAAAGAAAATTGTCATTTATGACTAGGTTTCTGTATTCTTTAATATTCTAAAATTAATGTTTCCGTTCTACCAATAAGAAACCGAAAAATTAAGAAAATTAGAAAAAAAATGTAGTTGGTGCGGTGATAGATAGTAGCTGGCAAGAAAAAGTATGTTGCAATTCCGAATAGCTAGCGAAGACCCAAGGAAATAGAAAACTAATACGGGAAAGTATGTGCAATTCTGTAGCACCATTAGTTCTAACAATTTCTAATAAGTTGACGTTGTTGTGCATTGAATTTTTCCTTAAATTTACTTAGTTTTTTTTGTAAAAATTATAACAGTAATATGGTTTAATAAAATAAGAAAATATATAGGGCATCTCGGGTAATTTCGTGGCATTTGTTATTTCAACAAACAATTCAGCGCTAAAAGAAACAAAACCATGCAAGTACAACGCTTCACGAGATGGATTCAAAACACGCATTGTTCTGTGGTGGCAAAATTTACTTTAATTATTAAATTTAAGTCAAGTATAAATAATTTATATTACTGTAAAATAAAATAAAAATATCAGAGATGAATAATTTACATTTTGACAATTTTGAAGTACTACCCTCGCGCCTTCTCCGCAGTGGTCAGCTGCACATTCATTCCAAAGCGGACTATCTCAGTACACTGAGCAGATCAAGAAGAGGACTCCAATATTCACAATATTATTTTAAATTTTGTAATAATAAATTTTAAATACGCTATGGATTTTACAATAGAAATGAGCTTAATACTTGCACTTGGTTTTGAATATGTTATTCCAGTTTTTAGATTGCATTCTTTTATGTTCGTTGTTTATTAACTAATTTCGGCTAACGTGATGGGAGCCAGTTCCTGAGAAGTTATTAGCAGAATTTTTAATTTACACTATACTGTATTTGACAATTGCTTATTTGCCTACCTCTACCCGTGTGAGCAAGTTTTAGAATATTTACCGTGAAAAGAACATGGGATCATATTAGAATACTTGAACTGTAGTTTAGGATAGTGAAATTAAGTATAGAAATATTGAACATTGTTTTACGAATATTATCTGATTTATATATTTTTACATTACAAGTTTCGAGAAAAATGTGTTTAAAGGTTTAAATGGTAGTTGAAATACAGGCATCACTTTCTTAGAAATTGGTGCATTAAGGGGTGAGTATTACTAAAATGCTTAATAGGAGTTCTGTTAACAACAATTATAAAATGTTTGAAAGTGAGTGTCATAACGTAAAATTTATATTATTAGAATTGTATCGGTGTTACAGTCCACGAACGATATGTGCTCTTGAAGTAGATTTATATGACCTGTTTATGTGACCTATATGACACCCAAAAAAATTCACACCCCAGTTGAAAATCTCAGTGTGAAACATTGTTTTTTAGTTGAGCAAATGTTCGAGAGAGTGCGAGCATTTGTTCGGAATACTATATTTTGGGGGCAAAAATATTTCAATTATCTTTAATTTTCTAAATTCACGATAATTCAGCCCAAATTTAAAATCATATTGTAATTATTTACCGAACTACCAGATAAAAGAATTGTCCAATGATTCAAAATGAATAATTAAATTTGAAATTTTTTAAATAATAATCTTTCTACTAAAGGTAATGTGGTCTCACCCCTAGGGTGTTGTCACCCGCGTCGTTGGCCTCCCTCGCCGCAGTGACGTCGCCGATTAGTAATTGCATGTTTATTTATTAACGTTTTTGTTGTCAGCTCTAGATTAATCAGTTATGTTCATGATGTGGTGAGTCCTTGTTTGATAATTTGGCAGGCATGCGTAACTGATACTATTTATGCTTAAATCAATAAATAATGATACAGGATTTTTATGAAACAAGATAAGTTATTTCGTGGAAATGTAGTGTGAGGAGAAACGCCGAATTAGAAAAATATTCTTTAGGGAAAACATCTCGCGAACAAATGAGATAGGTGCTTGCTTAAAAATGCAGTAATATTGTGTATCATAACCTTAAACTTCACGGTATTTAATAGACATGTTGGAGTTTTGGATTTTGAAGAAATTAACATTGTGAGACGGTATTCGGATAATTACACAGCGATCGTGTCAAAGTTTTTGTAATGAAGCTTTATTTTGCCGTGTGTGAATGAAATTATGAGAAATCTTTTCCTAACGTTGGTCACAGTGAATACGGTTTACAGTTTACCAACACTCTCACTTGGATGTTGTACACGGCTGACACATAGTCCTGACTTCACCAGCTGATTATGGACAAATCTATGCGAATTTTATTTATTTCGCATAAAAAATATACACCAAATATTAATTTCGTACATGTGTGTTCATATCTCAATTAACATGCACATTCTTCGAAATCGTGCGTTGTCAACACTGCAATTCTTTTTCTTAGTGAAAAGTTTTCAGCAAGCAAAACACAGCTCGTAAGACAGAATGCCGTCGACGTAAACGAAAGGCAATGTGCCACGAAACATTTATGCGAAAACAAACAAAAGGTAGCTCAAGTTGTGGTTGTTAGGAGGGACGTTTGGAAGTTGCAGAGAAACACGTATGCTCCTTGAATGGACGATTATTTTTGCGAATCACATGTAAGAATGAATGATCACCGTTGTTCCAAGTAGTGGAAGTCTGTTGGGGTGTGCTGAGTTTGCTGTTGATCGCGAAGTGGAGGGGGGCGCGCGGACTCACCTGCCACCGCCAGAGCACGAGGACGTCGCAGGGCGGCGCGCAGCAGAGGCGGGTGGCGAGGCTGACGCTGCGGTTGCTGACGCTGCGGGCGCGCAGCGGCGTGAGGCCCGGGGGCGCGGGCGTGGCCCCGCTCTGCAGCAGCAGCAGGGCGGGCAGCAGCGCCGACAGCAGCAGAGCCGCCACGTGGACGCACTGCGAGGGCGGCGCGGCGCCCGCGCACCGTCCGCCTCGGGGCATGGCGCCGCGACTGCCGCCGCCCCGCCCGGCCCCGCCCGGCCGCGGCCGCTGGCGGTTGCGGCCGCCGCGCTTCCGGGAACTCACGCCGCACTTCCGGCCGCTCCCGCTGCTTCCTCGTCGTCCTACGCCCGCCGCCGCCGGTCACCTCATTCCCTGCCAGCCGCGGAGACGCCTCTCGACCAAATGCGCTAGCGCTCTCGCTTTCCGTCGGGAAGCGGTGCTTCTTTTCACATGTGCGACTCTTGTGTTTATGTGAATGAATAGAACGCATCTGCTACGTATTACGTAATGCCCATTGTCTATCATGTCCTGTATGTACTTTATCTCATTTTTCTTTCTTCATTTTTTGTATTTGTTTATTTATTTTACAATGAATTGTTGACCTAAAATTTGTGATGACTGTCTGAACTTCGACACGTTTGGTCTTCGGGTGTGTTAAAATTTATTCGTTGATTCTCTAGAGAATCCTAAAAATCAGGATCGAGTAAATGCAATATTATGGCCCTACAACAGTAATTCAGCAGCTAACTGTAAAGATGGCCTAAGGAATTTTAACTCTGTATATGTATATAAACTTAATCTGTGCTGAAAAGTACAATCAGTTCATTAAAATAACTGTTCTACGATTCGAATTAAAATTTCTAATCTTAGTATTTCAAATGCGTTTTTCATGTTCATATTCTGTGTGATATTGAATAAAATTCTTCATATTCCAATTGTAGGATAGGTCTTGTTGACTGTGTTATTCACTCAGATTAGAATTATTTCAAATACCAAGTATTATTTGTGTATATGCATATAGATTTGTGAAAAGAAATGTCGGATGGTGGTGATAAATTATTCACACACGCTATAAAACTCTCTCCATTTACATTCCAGTTGTCTCCATAGCATACATTGAAATTTCATGAATTCTGTAAAATCTCTGTTGCAGGTAAGAAACCGCGAACAGGAGATCCTAGCATGCGTATAATGATGTAAGTACAACGTGTAGTCTAATCTCAAGATCCTATAAATTCGAATTCAGCATCTTATTACGCTTCTTCTTAAAGGATTTTGAAAATTCTCGAAATGACTTTGACAACAGTTTTGGAGTAGAGAGAAAGTTGAAAGAATATAACATATATTTCATAATATTTTCTCACATTTCTCTTCAATACTTAGAAATGAACGTTCCTCATAATTTACTGTCTTACATTTTTATTACGTATAAAAAATATTTTTCTTAAATGAATTGAGCTTGGGTACATTTACTTTTTATTTCGTTACGAATGTCAGAGAAAAGTTTATTTGAAAAACGTATGTAAATACCTCGATTAACAATTTTTTTCTCTCTATTTCTTCAGTTACCACATCTACTTATGCTATGTTAGTCGTGAATCGTAAAATAATATACTTTTGTCCTGGAGTTGCAGAAACAGCTTTTGCAGTTGCTGTTTTCTAAGTTCCATTAGACTTGAATGTTGGAATTCAATGAGAGTGGAAAGCAGCGGGCGTTCAGTGATAGATGAATCAGTAAATTCTTAAAAATGATCGGGTCATTGTTGAAATGATAATTGCCAGTTTTTGATAGCCAGAAATAATATACTCTTGAGTCACTGCTATAGAATAAGTCTGCTTCTGATTTCGGAAGTGGAATATTAATTTGCCTGTGTTCATTAATAGCCGAGCCCTGCCGGTTGGCAATTAAATACACCAAAAACTGTAACATCAGCTTAAAGATGATGACTGAAATGTGGCGAAAACAATTCCTTAGCTTTAGCAATACCTTTTTTCACTGACACGAATTTTATGGATACTTAAGACAGTAAATATTTACTGCTCACTGTCTTTCAGTGTCTCTCTCTCTCTCTCTCTCTCTCTCTCTGCCTGTCTCTCTCTTTCTTTCTTTCTTTCTTTCTTTTTGAACATCCATTCAGTTCGGTTTGTTGAAGTAGCTTCCTGGAAGGGCTGCTTTAAGGAAACTTCTTTGAATATATTTCGAGGGAAGATAAATACAGGTTGCGCAGCATTCCGTATTGAACTAATAGATAAAAAAAGTGATTTGTTCTCCATATTGAGATGTGACCTGACTAACTTGCTATTCACCACGCTTGGCAACAACTTCAGGGGGTATATTGTGTGAATACCTGTCTTGACCCAAATAAAACAACGTCCGAAATTAATTTTATGCTACTTATGTGCTTTCTTAAATGAACTCATAAAGAATACATCAACAGTGACTTAATTGAGACTTGTGACTCTTCGTAGACTTTGGAGATCTCAGTGGTAATTGCTTATGTAGAATCATAAATTTCCAATCAAATTCAAAAATTCGAGTTTTACCCCATAATTCAAGAAATGTTTTTGTTACATTACATTTTGGAAAGTGATGATTCTTATTTGTCTTGAGGGTGAAAGATAGAGCAAATTAATAGCTAATAGAAGGTAATCAGTAGGGCCCGGATTTCTATGGCCTAAAAATGTTAGAAATACTCAAGCATTTGTGACCTAAAAAATGAAAATATGACCATAAAATGACTTACATGTAAAAAATGTTTGGTTGTATTTTCGATACCTTCAAAATCTTTCCGCTGTTTAAATAACCATTATATTTAAAATATACGTTTACATTCTAGCACATTCACAATAAACCCCTTCTCCTTTGGCGCACATTGAAGACAATTCTACTTGCTAAAGTTATCAAATAAATTTTATGAAAGCTGGTGTCCGTGGAACAAAACCTGACAAAACTAAACTAACACTTCTTTTGCATTTTTTGCGCTTTTTTCTCCTTCTATATAGCTTATCCTCCTAATTCATATAAATATTTATTGGAAAGACAGACAACAATTATGTATAATTTTAAGAAATTAGATTAAAATTTGGAGATATGAAAAATATCTTTGAAACGACTGCAAATAAGTAAGATAAAATGGAATCAAAGAGATAATAATGACAAAAATACGAAAATTCGTGGAAAAATGTGATCATAATATGAACAATTAATAAAAAAAGATCAAAGAGTAATAAAGCCAAAATATGACTATATATGGCACGTGAAAATTGCATAATTTTAGACATTGTAAATAAAATCATGCTTATTTTCCCTTTTCCATGGAAATAACACAGAGAAAAAAATAGGACATGTCAGAAACATCTGGGCCCTAGTAGGCAATATCTAATGTCTTTTGTTCATACTGCATTTCAAATTGCAAAGAGAAATGATCTTTTTTTTTGTTAGCAGCATCAGATTTCTTCATTAGTCGTTAAAGAACTGTGTTAGATATTTGAAAATCTTTCGTCACGTGTTTTAAAATTTTACCCTTTCTTGACTAACTAAAAATCCTGGGGTGGATGATTCTTTGACGGAATGACTTGTTTTGACTTTTTCTTCTTTCGCATGAGTGACATTTTGTATCATCGAAAAACTAACTTGTATTACGCAATTTTTGCCTTCCCCCTCACACAAGAAAAACGAGGAGTTGTTATGATGAGTCAAAATTCGACATCCGAAATCAATAGTATTCTGCTTGTATTTTCATAGTATACTCTTACATTTATTGAAATTATAACAATTTTGAGTCAAATTGACTAAGAGTTTGGGGGGAAATATTAATAAATTAGGCACAATAAACAATTATTTGATTTTCTTGTTGAACAGTGTTAGAAAGTTCGAGAAGCGCAAAAAATATCTGGCATGACAATGCGGAACTTGAAACAAATCAAAGGCAAAATATTTAGTCCCATACTTCCCACTTCTTTTCTACTTTTGACCATCTTGAAGATGGCTTCTAAAACTTTGTGGATACAGAACGAATTTGACTATAAACCTCTTATCATCTGTTAATAGATGATGTGATGGTCTAGGGAAAGGAGATTCTGTTCAGTTGTCCAAAATTAGGTCACGTTTTAGCTTCCTTAACATAACTTTCCAGGTGTATGAAGGTCGACATTTGAGAGAACCGAAAAGCTCCTGACTTTATGTAGCTAACGCGTAGATTACAAGAATTGTTATGGATCTGAAAGGATATTGAAGCTGCCGAGTAGCACAATCTCGAATTTCCCGGTAACGTGGCGAAGGATGTGATATGCAACACACCCATACAGATGTTCGATGCTTGTCGATTTGACAGACACCAAAAGTACAAAAATGCAATTTCTTTAAATGTATTTACCACACTGTTAATATTACTTTACTAGTGTTTCTTTGCGCATTACGTTGCATACATTTGTAAGTACAAGTGCTTAAAATGACTTCTTACGACGTTTCTCGAAAACTCAAATTCTGTATAAATGAGCTCAGGGTTGCGCATCGTCAGAAACACACAAAAGAACATGTTCTCAAAAACGACTCCAAATGTGCGCAGATAAATTTCTTTCCCCACACGTCATATACAGTTTTTACTGTTTTTTTGACAAATAAATAAATAAATTAAATAAATAAATAAATAAATTTTTCAGTAAAAATGTACGTAAATGTTCTAGGTTACATCCGAGTTATCTTCTATAATATTCTTAAAGTCACATATAAATTCCATTAGGGAAAGGTAATTGAGAAAATTTGAAAGAAATATACGTACTTTTTAGAGTATATAGTATGAGAGTATAGGGTATGAGACATGTACATGATTTGTGAGTTACTTAAGGGATATTTTGAATGTAAGGTTCACCATCTATGGTCACGCAGCGCTCTCCTTGCTAATGCGCGCACGGAGCGTTACAATATCCCTTAAACACGAGTCACAAAATATTAAAATTACTCTAAAAATGCTTATCTAGCATAAGCCAATATGTACATCATTGGATTGTATGGTTCCTTTTGAAAACAACAATAAAGATACCTCCATATCTCGTAAAATACAAGCGATAAAATGGAAGCGAATACATACATCAATTAACCCCATTCCCTCTTGCACTTCTGTGAAAAGTGTATTAGAATAACTTCAACTGTTCAAAGATTGCAAGAGGTGCTAAAGTTACGTGACTCACGTTGTATTGTAAAATACTTCCTCTAAAACGTCGTGTAGTCAGAATCTGTGTTTTGTGGCTTTTTGATACCGAAAAATCGATTGACGACAAAACTAATGCAGTTGCATCAGGCATATTTATCTTTGCTTTGTTAGTGATGGTTGAATGATACCCATTTGTTAAGTTGGTTTTGAACGGATTGTTCTGAGAATCATAGAGTGATGTTTTTGGTAAAAGTTCTTTTTATTATTGAATACTAGTGAGAACCCGTGCGATTAAATCGCACGGTTAGTCAAATAACCAAACTGTTTTCTGCTTAAATTCTTTTTTTGTATTCCAGCATTATAAACGACCTAACCTCACTAAGATCACTAACCTCTCATATTTCAAGATTTCTATTCAATGTAGAAAATCACGTTCACGTGCTTACACAACCTACACTAAATTGAAACAAACAAAGATTGCATTTCCCGCCACCGTCCGAGTGTAATTTTCTTCCGATAGATCGCGCGGCAATCAGATATTACAGATCCCGAATTACTACTTTTTTAATATTTAGGTATTTTTAACGCCCTTTTTCAATACGAATGTCCCATGTGCAGGTGAAAAGAAACACGATTTTTCAATCCATTGCTTCTTTATACAGATCGGTTTCGTATGTCGCCCAATTTATTGAAAAGACCAAACAGCCCTTTGAGAAATAATATATAAGATAAGTGAGGCTAAAGCAGGAGAAAATGCTAAATATTACAACTTAACAAGCGCGTCGTTAAGTAAACCACTTAAGTTGTTACTATCACATGCACGATACAACGTGGAGCTTGGTTAACTGTTCTCATGGATTGATTGATTAGCTCGTCCACTGCTAAGGTCATTGGTCACGTAAGTGTAATGCATGTGTTTTTCCTCGGGTGGCGGCAGTTATCTTCCCCGTCTGGATGGTGAGATCTGGCGCCGATCTACACGCTGGCTGGCGGGGGTTTCTTCCACCTCAGTCAGCGAGCCCCCGCCCTACATGGGACAAACTCTAAGCTCCCGACTGGCCTCCTCACCCTTACTTACACACACTTACATGCACTACATGGCCACACGTATCAGGAGAAAACAAGGAAGAGGAAGGAAAGTTCGCGTGCGGCCTGCGGACCGTTTGTTAGGGTGCTGCCCCGACATTCTCCTGGTGCTGATCGGAGAAACCACGAAAAACTGCCAATCGAAACAGCCGGCCTCTAGGATTTTCCTCCAGACAAAGGTTGAATTCAACCTAGATACAAACTATGTAGCTAGTGTCGAAAATCCTTCCACCGTCGGGTCTCGAATCCTAGGATCTGAGGGCTTCACAGGGCCTGCAATGGCATCAATTGATGCCCTGGGCCACATAAGCCGGTGTTTGTTCTCACGGAAGTAGGAACAGTTGAACTGGGCAATCAGTGCTTAAGAAGCTGCGCAGGAAACTACGCCATAGAGTCGACGGCCCACGCGCGACGTCGCGTTGTGTTGTATCTATACTTCGTTTTTTCTTTCTTGGCGAGTGGGGGCGTGTCATCAAAATGGAATACCTGGTAATAAATGGTATTTCGCGTCGTTCTCGGTTGTACCTCTAGGAGTCGCATGATCGCCCGCGCTGCTCTAAGCAGTCGCGATAATGGCGCATCCTAGCGGCACAACCGAGAACGACGCGTGTGATATTCCATTTTGATGACAGACACACACACTCGCGCCAAGAAAGAAAAACCGAAGTGTAGATGGGTGGCGCCGGTGACGTCCTCGGCAGCGCTCTCCCGTGACGCACTGCTGCCCCGGTGACGCGCTCTTCCTGCGGGAAACGCCGCGCCGCCCCGGCGCCGTCTGCGCCTCTTCGGGAAAAGATCTCCCTCATGCGCTGTCGCATGTTTGTAGAAAGGCTTCCCACTGCTGGCGTTCTTGATACGGACGCGCTCGTGATGGAATTACATCAATCTGTGAGCTTTTACAATCCCATTTTAATATGTTATTTAATACTTTGACAACTATTGACAATTACAATTGAACATTTCGTCATTATATAGTCCCAAAGGTTTAAAATGAAAAGGGTTCATAAAGATAGTTATGAATTCAGTTTAAAATCTCGCTGTAGAATGAAAGTCGTTTATTTTCAATGAACCTGTCACCGATAGCGGTTTTACAGTACAAACGTCAAAGGATAAAGATAATGCTGTCGGCCTTTAAATGCGGATCGAAATTGTCCCAAAAACAAGACAATATCGGTTTATAAAATGTTCCTTTAAATATTCCATACATGTACAAATATGTTTCTAATGAGAAGAACGAAACCCCATAAATGTCTTGAAAGAAGCACAATGTAAAATTGCGAATTTAATTCCAGTCTTATCTCCACACCAGTGCCCTTGTGCAGGCACAACAATGTGTTCCAAACGTTTTCTCCAAGATTCAAAAACCGCGACCGAAGACAGGGCTGAAGGGAATCGTCCTGCACTGTGACAATGCGACTGCGCACACGGTGAACCTCACAATTCAGTTCCTGGAATCAACAGACGTTAAATTAATGACTCACGCACGTTTCAGACGTGGCCTGTCCCCATGTGATTATTTTCTATTCCCCGCAGTTAAAAGTCACATGTGAGGAAGGAGGTTGTTCTTCTTCTTTTTTCCATCAGGATTTAGGTCATCTGACCTGTTCCGGCACCCATTTTTACTTTCCCGTATACGTAAGTATATACGGAGTAATATACGTAGTATAGGGAAAGTATGTAATGTTGCGCGAAAAAATGGCCAATTTTCGCCAGAAAAAATTCGTTGCGGGCCCGTGATAACGAAAAAGTGGATAAATCCAGTTGCTAAATTAAGAAAAAAATCCCCTAACACGAGGTGTTGCCAGAACCCCTCTTTTGTGGGTCCTTGATGCAGAAAAATCAATTGAAACAAAAACGTCCGTCTGTCCGACCGTCTGTCCGTCCGTCTGTCCGTCCGTTTGCCCGTCCGTCTGCCCGTCCGTCCATCCGTCCGTCTGTCCGTCTGTGAACACTGCTAGCGCCTAAACCATACATACGATTTCTTCCAAAATGGATATTCCTCGGTCGATCTGGTTCGAGTCGAAGCTTTGAGATTTTGAAAAAGATTCTATAAAATTTGGGGATACTTTCCATGAAGCTCCCCGGACATTTTCAAACTTTTCTCGAAAACGGCTCCAAATATTTTCTTTAAATTTCTTGTATGAATAGAGTAAAATACACTTATTAACATGGCGTAGGTCTGATTTTCACGGATATCTCTGAATTTTCAAAAATTGCAAAAGTTTGAATTTTATTCGGCGTCGTCCTCGAACTACAAAATTGCAGAGACTTTTCCTTCAAATGAAGTTTGCTCTTCATAGTGAGTTCTTTCTTTAAGGTCTTGAACGTTTTTTTGTAAATTTTAGTAATATTGCGTGTAATATATGCAATTAAAAAAATACATAAACATGATTTTCTCAAAAACGGCTCCAATTTTTTTCTTTAAACTTTTAGTAGGGATAGTGCTAAATGTACCCTATGAGATGACATAAACTCCATATCGCTCTACTTTTTGTTTTTTCAAAAATTCAAAAAATATAATTATTTTGACTTGTCTCTCACGTCGTTAATATTTACATTAATGGGGATTATTTACATTATTATATTTAAGAGTTCAGGTGCTTTAAAAATGCCAAGCAAAGTTTCTCGAAAACTCAACAGTTTTCTGTGAAAACTCGCTGAAAATTCCGTATTTTCAAAAACGCTCAAAGTTTATTTTCTCATAAATGGCTCCAAATTTTTTCTTCAAAGTTTTGGAACGGAGAGTGCTAATTTCACTCCTTAATATGACGTAAAGTTAATTTTGTGGTATTTTTGTTTTTTAAATAATTACACAAATGTAATTTTTTTGAATGATCTCTCACATCTTCAATAGGCACATTACCAGCAATTTGTAAACACTATTGTATTTGTGCGTTAATGTGCTTCAAATGACTTCAAATGAAGTTTTTTGAAAACTCAAAAATGTTCTTTGAAAATGAGCTTGAAATTTCGCAATTTTAGTTGCGCTTAAACGCCATTTTCCTAAAAACGGCTAAAACCTTTTAAGGAATCGGACGAGGTTTTTGTGTTCTTGAATATTTTAAAATTAATATTTCCGTTTTACCACAGGAAACCGAAAAAATTAAGAAAACGTCAAAAACATGTAGTTTGGACTGCGATAGATAGCAGCTGGCACGAGTATGTGGCAATTCCGAATAGCTAGCTGAGGCCGAAGGAAATAGAAAACTAATACGGGAAAGTCTGTGCCATTCTGTAGCACCACTAGTTCTTCTCGGTCTACCAATTTCCCTTCTTCCGTTTATAGTTCTTAGCTACTAATAGAAGTTTGGTCTTTGGCATTCTTGATACACGATTGTACACCATTTTAACTTATTTTCAAGAATGCTTTCGTACATTTTAAAAATATATCTTATTTCATAGTTCCGTTTCTTGTCAAGTAGCGAGCACCCTAGTATATTCGCAGAAATTGTATTTCCGCCGTTTGTATTTATTTTTTATCTTTTTCGTGTTCAGCCTGTTTCACTGGCTTACATGAGAGTGGGGACTGCAATTGTCTTGTAAAATTTAAGCCATGTCTCCTTTCGTGTTCGGTTTCTCAGATAAGTGTGGGGGTTTCACAAACATTTCGGAATTTTACTAGCTTATTTTTCCATGTCACGCTCTATTTTAAAGTATAAATATGACAGTCTAAGTACTTGAAGTTGCTCTCTTGTTCTAGATTGTAGTTTTCTATTGCTGTTTTATATCTTACTGGATATTTGCCTCGAAATGCCATGACTTTTGATTTTTGAGCAGACATTTGAAGTCCATATTCTTCGAGAGTTTTTTTATTGATAAAAATGGGCAATTTGGAGCTGGTTTTCAGTTTCTTACATCATCACTTTGTTATCTGCGTATAAAAATTGAATTAAGGCAAAAATAATCTTTAATTGCTCACCTCTATCGACTTTATTTTTCCAAACTCTATATATGTCGTCCTAATGTATATTAAAAGTGTGGTGGTATTGAACAGCCTTGTTTATTCCTTTTTTGTATGGACAATTATATTAAGTTTACAGTTTCCTAATATGATCGAAGTTTTCTCTGTAAACACTCTTTATAGCGTCAATGAGGTGTCTTCAGTAACCTCTTTGTTCTAATATTTCTCATAGAAGTATGCCGTGGAACATTGTCAAAAGCCTTTTCAATATCTATTAATGCGTTTCTTTTTATGTTCTCTTCGCTCTTCTATCACTCGCTTGAAGATAAATTTTGCATCTATACATGAACGACCTTTTCTGAATTCCGTTTTCTCTTCTGAGGGAAGTGCTCCTGCTATTGTCTTCAGTCGTCGATTCAAAATTCTAGTGTATACTTTGTAGGTAGTGTCTAGCAGGCTTATTCCTCGATAATTCTGGGTGTTCGATCACGTTTCGTGTATAGGAATATCACTTTCACCTCTAACCATTCTTGAGGACTCTCGAGCTGCCTCCAGCACACATTAAACAACTTTAAAAGGTGTTCTTTCAATACTTGACCTCCATACTTGAGTAATTCGCTTTTGATTCCGTTTGTTTCAGCTGCTTTTATATTTTTTAAATCCTTTTAAAGCGATTGTCAGCTCTTCCCATGTGATGTCAATTCCTGGATACTTTTCGCTGTCGTTAACTACAGAGTTTTCTTTATCATTGTACCACAGAGATCGACAGTGTTCTGTCCTTTTTATCTACTTCTACGCTTTTGACATTTACATCCTCTTTAATAGATTTATTTAGGGACTTCATGACTTTGTACGTTAAAGACTGCCTTCCATGTACAGCGTGTTCAATATATGCAATAAATCTTCCCAAGATTCATTGTGGGATTTCTTTATTGCATTTTTTTGCTTGATTTCTTGCGATGTGGTGCTCTTGTTTATTAACGTGTGTTGGGTTGCTAAAGGAGTTCTCAAACCCTGAAAAAGTTGCTGTTGCCTAAAAAAGTGAACTTTTAGCACTTAAGGAAAATGAGTTGAAACTATTTTTAAAATCGGTTTGCAAGAATGCAGAAATGTGTCGAAAGTCGTGGATAGTATTTTGAGAAAATATAGTTATCACAATTATCTCAAGTTTCTTAAAAAAAATCTCAAAACTTTCGTAATGACTAGAGACAGGATTTCCATGCACTATCAAATGCTAAATATGCATGCAAACATGCACAATCATATAACCAAATATGCACGATGCAGGATAAAAATGGACAAAACATGCCCAATCAAATTTTACTTCACTTAAATTTTTAGCTATATTGCTATTTGTAGAAGTGAAAAATTAACCATTTTTCCGCACTGTTTTATATCAAATTCATTCTTTTGTCAGAAAAAATATTTTTGAATGCAGAAAATCACCTTTTTACCTCACAAGACGTAATTAGAGCATACTTAAATGACGAAATCTGAGCCAATGTAAGGGTGAAATTCTGCGTTTTCTGATTTTTCACCATAAATAATATTTTGCTTTTTAACACTTTGCAGAAATTTCAAGTCACGATTTTAATTTAACACTTAATGTAATTCCTCCGTAGCAGTCTTACCAACAACATCTCCAAACATTAATTTCAGACACATTAATGTCTTCAACAATTTTTAATGACTCCACCAGAGGAAGACCTACTGATTCTAATTGCTGAAGATAAGGAAGGTAAATTTTCCTTCATGTGTATGGATCCGGGCTGCCCTGCCTTGTATATTTCTATAGAAATCCTTTAAACGTTGGATTTGTTAATTTTTCGAAGGGTGTATTTATCCCTATTAAAGCATTACACATTTCCATTAAATATGGATTTGTTACAGGCTTCACTGTTGGCTCAATAACAAAAGTTTGCACTAATTGTGCCATAGAGTAGGGCCTACGAGTAGGTGCACGGTTCTGGCCCATTTGGAACTTTTTAAAACATTGAATCTGCATAAATAAATTCAAATTATACAGAGCTACATATTTCTTAAGAAGATTATTAGAATTTTGATACAAATCTCCATGTAGTGAAAGAAAATTTACTCAAATTTTGACGCAAATTAATGACAGACTTTATAAAATGTATTAAACTAACATTCAGGTTCAGACTATCTGGACACAAATTATATAGGTCGAATTTGAGATTTGGCTGTGGCAATTAGGTTTAGTACGTACTTGTTTTCTCGTACTGCTTTCTCTTATTGATAAAAATATTCTTTTTACAGACAGCGATGTTCCTGGTACTTCAAACGAACTTAAAAGAAACTAGTGGTGCTACAGAATGGCATAGACTTTCCCGTATTAGTTTTCTATTTCCTTCGGTCTCGGCTATCTTTTCGAAATTGCATACTCGTGCCAGCTGCCATCTGTCGCCGCCTAAACTACATTTTTTTGACATTTTCTTAATTTTTCGGTTTCCTAATGCTAGAACGGAAATGCTAATTTTAAAATATTAAAGAAAAACTTAAACCTCGTCCTAAATGTCAATTTTCTTTGAAACATTTGGGGCCGTTTTTAAAAACTTACGTTAAGTGCTACTAAAATGCGAAATTTCAAGTTCTTTTTCACAGGAATGTTTGAGTTTTCGGAAAATTTCGTTTGGAATCATTTGAGTCACTTACACTCACAAATAACACACGTAAATGTAGCTTCACTGTGCGCACGTTTTGTTGAGCACTCCTTTTGCTTGTAGTTCATTTACAGTTGAAATTGATTTTCTATAACTCGGGAAAAAACATTTTTCAAATATCTTTATTTTTCTAATATAATTATTTTCTAAATTAATTTTTTCGTTTTCGTTTTTTTTTTTTTTTTTTTTTAATAAACTTCTGGCCCTCAAGAAAATGTGCGCAGATAAATTTCTTTCCCCACACGTCATATACAGTTTTTACTGTTTTTTTGACTAAATAAATAAAAAAATACAATAGTATTTACAAAATGCTGATAATGTGCGTATTAAAGCTGTGAAAGATCTTTAAAAATATGACGTTTGTGTAATTTTTGCATAAACAAAAACAAAAAACCCGAATTGAATTTCATTATTGAACGTCATATTAAAGAGTGCAATTAGCAATATCCGTTCCAAAAGTTTGAAGAAAACATTTGGAGCCATTTATGAAAAAATGGCGTTTGAGCGTTTCTGAAAATGCGCAATTTGAATTAGTGTTCAGAGAAAACAGTTGAGTTCTCGAGAAACTTTACTTGACATTATTTAAAGCACATGTACTTGTAAATCTAATAATATGAACAAATCGCCACTAATCTAAATATTACCGACTTGGGGGACAAGTCAAAAAATTAAATATTTGTAATTTTTGAAAAAAAAACAAAAGAATAGAGCAATACGGCAATTATGTCATTTCATAGAGTACATTTAGCACTATCTCTACCAAACGTTAAAAAAAAAATTGGAGCCCTTTTCGAGAATAGCTGGTTTTTATAATTTTTTAAAATTGCATATATTGCACGAAATGCTGCGCGAAAACGACTATAATTTTCAAAAAAAGTACATAATCTTAATAATAGACCTCACTTTGGAGAACAAATTTCATTTGGAAGAAAAATCTCTATCTTCAATTTTGTAGTTCCAGAACGACGCCGAAAAAATTTCAAACTTTCACAATTTTCGAAAATTCAGAGTTAATCGTGAAAATGAGACCTTTGCCACCTTAATAGGTGTATTTTACTTTCTGCTTACAAGAAACCTAAAGAGAAAATTTGGAGCGGTTATTGAGAAAATTTTGAAATTGTCCGGGGGTCTTCATGTAAAGTACCCTCAAATTTTGAAGAAAGTTTTTCGAAATCGCGGTGCCTCAAGTGGACGCAGATCAACCGGGGAATATCCATTTTGGAAGAAATCGCGGTGGTGAAAAAATATGGTTTAGGCGCTAGTGTTGTTCACAGACTGACGGACGGACTGTCGGACAGACTGACGAACGGACAGACGGACGAACGGTCGGTCGGACGGATGGACGGACGTTTTGAAAAAAAACCAATTAAGATAGTGTTAATCCTCTGTTGCACGCAAGCAGACTGAGAGCCTGCTATTGACTATTTTCTTCTTCCAGTTATCCAAGGATATTGAGTTTTGGCTTCGTGTACCTTCCGTATCCTTTGCGACGCATCTTATGAAATTGAAAATTAGTTTCGCGATCGTTGCTCACTGCACATGTACTCGCGTCGCAAATCCAAGTAATGTACAGGAAATTTAAAACGTGAAGAATAATAATAAGCACCAAAGAGAACTGCATGCTATTAGGATCTAAGATCTATATACTATTTATACAAAATAAGCGTCAGCTGTAATATTCACAAATTATGCAGAGAAATAATAAGAAAGTACTTAAATATGCTAGATAGAAGTCTAAATATGCAGCATTAATTAAGAAAAAACATCCAAATATGCATTAGGTATGAATTTCTCCAAAAAACTACCAAGACATGCAAACATGCACGGAAAAAGTATACATTTTTTAAACAATTTTTCATGAAACTTACATTTACTAAGTTTGAAACCTCTACGAAGCTTAAATAAAAACATGCTTTTGCACGGAAATCCTGTCTCTAGTAATGACCCTCGTATAGGTAGAACATTTTGATAAATGTAATGAAAAGTTTTCGTGTACTATTCATTATCAGCCAAAGGTCCTGTTGTATTAGATTTTGTTTTAGATTCTAACTACAGTAGTCCACTTTATTAATTTCCAAAGTGTGCAGAAATTGTAAGGCAACTATGCATCCTCCGGCCATATGAGAGATATTTTCATGGTATATGGTTTCATGAGATGCCCAGAAACTCTCTAAAAATCCAAAAACAATGCGAAAGTGTCGACTTTTTTAACTAAACATGTTTTAACTAAAAATGTGATTATTCGATTATTATGTTCGATTGTTATTCCTTCTCTTCTCATACTGCACATGGCGACTGAATTTTCATACTCAGTGCATAACTACTTTTGACGCAAGAGATTGTTTGCCATTATATATTTGATATTCACGTGTTGCGTTTTGGAACAACAATTTTTTTATTCACTTAGTATGTAAATAATGTTGTGCTGTGTTCAAATGTATTCCTCCAACAAGCTGTATCATCACCTCCACGTTACATACGTTCCACGTTACCACATTCTTATACAAACATTCCAAATTTACTACAAACTCAAACCATCCAAGATTTTCACACCAAAACTATTCTAGACCAAACATTTCAAATTCGCAAAATCAAACACGCAACCAACCAACTTGTGGCGTATTGTTACCGATAAGGATTTTAATCGAAGATTCTCACATTTTAATGATTCTTGAGAATATCTGCAGAAACGAAACGTTGCATAATTTATAATTGGGATTGCATTGATTTGTTTTTCCTTTATGAGAGAAATTCGTCGGTCAGCGACGTAAATGTAAATCGTGACAGTTGTTTCAGAAATAATTTGCCTTTTGTGATGGAGCTGCTATCATGTGGCATCTGCGCGCATCACTTTCTGGATAGTTTCACTCACGGCCGCAAACATCCATGGCGCTGTGTTCCGTGTCTCCTGAAAACAATTGAAGTTCTCGGTCTGAGAGCGGGAGCGCTTGAATCGCAGAACTCACATCACATGACTAAAATGACTGCTTCATTAAGAACAAACGTTTCTGAGAGTAACAATTAGGAAATTGAAACCGTCTAAAGATTTTCACTGCAAAATACTCTTTTAAGTTTAACGATACTATAGAAAAGCCTCTCTGACATCTTTTAAAATCCAGCTCACTGAGAACTCATTAAGCGTCTTGTGGGCGTACAGTATTTATTAACTGCAGTGATGTTGGCAGATGCATAATGTGCCTTACACCTTATATCATGAAATAAATATTATTAAATAATATTTGAGTTTTGAAAATGTATTGTTTGTACGTTACTTATTGAGGCTCCGTTGTCAATGATAAACGGAGATTTTGGTTGTAAGTATGAAATAGGAAGTTTGTAAAAACAGTCGGGAAATTACAAATGCAAACAATTACACGTGCAAAACAAAATGCATAATGTTAACCCGCAGTCCGAAGATAATTTTTGAAACTCGGAGTCTCCGGATGTAAGCCGAAGAGCTGGCAACTTGTAATTGATCGTTTCAGATGAAGCGTCAAAACATTGAAAGTTTACTAAATTGACCAATGTGAGAATAAGAATAGGATTCAAATATGTCGATAATGCTTGGCATCCTCAATTCACGTATTTGAATTTTTTTGATACATTGAAATGATTGAAGACATACTAGTGTAATGGAAGAAATGAGGCTCTTGGAATAAATTTGGATTATACTTGGGAAGATAACATTTAATAAATTGTTGATCTAAAATTGGTAGAAAATATAGTTAGTTCCATATATTTCTGTTTCTTGATTTATCGACAAAAAACTCAGAAATTTGCGATTAATATTTTGAAAAAACTGTAAAGCGTACATGACAAAGCAAAACTTACCAGAAACGTACGAAAACCTTGTGTTTACTGAAACTATTATATTTGCAGGTGAAGAGTTGCTGAGTTCAGTTAAGAATTCTTGATAGGGAGTTTAATTGGAATTTTCTTCAAATGATGTTCATTAACTTGCCATGCAGCGATGTTGGCGCAAACTATATTGAATTTATTGAAGTTGACTTCGTAAGTGCTTTACAGATTTTTCTCCCGCTTCTTTTTCTTCTGCCATTGATAATCCGTTTAAGTTCACGTACTTAGATATTTGGGAAGTAGATGGCAGTGTTTGTCAGGAGGACCAAAGTTGATGGTGCAGCGTGTGCCAAAGACAGTGGTGCGCTCTACACGGAAAGAAAGGAGCTATGTACGCATTGAATACCAAACTCACTGCCGGAAATTATCGCAGAGTAGTAAACTGTTAGTGAGGTTAAATTTGTTTTATATATGTAAAAATTGATATACAATGGGCATACCTGCATATCGGGTTGCGTTCTCACGAAGGTTGCGGTCGAGAGGGGAGGCTGTGGGAAGGGCTGGTCTATTTAATAAATTATTATGATAAATGAATGTCAGTAGAATGCTGGGAAATAAAATATTTGAATTTTTTCCCCCGTAACAATGAATATTTTGTGTCTCAGTATTGCCGTGTCTGGAACAAATGTGAATGCTTATGTACAGCTAAATGAAATAATATGTTTGACAAGTAGAAGTACCTCATTGACTTTTGACAGAGTTCGCAAACACGCCTGAAACTGCCGTTGCTTACGTATTCTTCTAATATAGGGCAGGAGGTATTGCAGCTTATAACCAGGAAACTCCAGGTGAATATTAAGAGTACTCGTTGAAAAATATAAGTGGTGATTGGCTTCTATATTAAAGGAATGGTCGCATTACGAGATGCTGAAATGCAAAGAATTAATTTTCTTTGTCATTTGATTATGCTTATCAGCATTTGATAGCTTTGTGTTTTGTATGTGTATAATTTTCCACTTAACATATACTTTTCTTTTCCACAAATCTACATTTAAATGAAAGTTAAAATTCGATATTTTTTACTTGAATGAGCTTTTTAATTGTACTTTTATGAATAGTATTAACAAGTATGTAGTCATTAGATATTGAAGTTGTGATTTCCATTATTTCTAAATATTTTACTACACTTACGTGAATATTATAATTCTAGGTGTGGTCAGGTGACAAAACAGTGCACGTGGGTTGATACTCAGAGTGAAAGAAAAAATGGTTGTACAGGAATTCAACAGCTTCGTCTTCGATGAGAGTTCAGTGGATGGTGTCAAGGTCTACTGACGGTGGACGTCAGTAGACCTTGAAGCAGATGGCACCCCACTGTAGAATGAATTCGCCATTATAAAAGAAATTATAAAAATAAATATATTTATTCTCTCTCTCCATCCCTCTTTCGCTTTCAGGTGTAGTTTCAGGTTTAATATTACACATTTGGTGCATACTGAACAATATTCATACACTTACAAAATTAACTTGTTCGTGGAACGTGTTCATTCCTGTTTCCTATTCCTACCTTAATAATCCTAATCCTATTTTAAAGAGGTATTTGAATTTTATCTCAAGACCCTAAATGAGCCTTGGAGTACAATATAATTTGAATCAAATCAGGTAGATATATATTGCATAAAGTGCGTATAGTTGGGGAGGGCAGAATTGTGTTGTTTTCAGCGAGCCAGAAAAAAATTATTTTTTATAACAAATGACACTTGAATAAATATAACTTTTTAATTTGATATTAAAATTGTTTAAAGGACGTAACTATATTTCTGTCTCTGAGTTTTATTTCCCTTTTTCTGTTCCCTTAAATTTTTCCTTACTTCATTTTCTGCTTAATCGTCCGTGAGGCGAATCTGTATCAATACCAATACGAACTTATCTGTTGTGCTATCATTAAGGTTTCCATATGATGGCCGTTTCCATAAAGTGTTTCCTTAGAGAAAAAAATTGTATTTTAAAGCCACCGCTGACGTAAATGGAAACTTGCTTTTACAGATTTGATAAACGGAAACAAAATGTTAATGCTAATTATGTTAAAATGCTAATTAGAGCGACCTATAATAGCGGTGAAGGTTCTATTTTTTGCCTTAAACATTGCTTTCGGTCGATTTCATCTCGGGTTGGTGCGTGCGTGCTGCCGACGGTGGCAGCAGAAATGAAATGGCGCCACTCACGCGAAGGGATTTGAATTCGAACTTCTCTTACAAAATGTTAAGGACGTAATTCACATTCGTGCTCAGATACCTTGCAAAATTCAGTGATATAGTATCGTAATAATTTTAACCTTTCTGGTTAAATTCACCACTGATCTAGAAAATCTCCATTGAACGTCGGAGATTTGAGAAGTGGCGTTAGCCATGAAAATCCAACAAGACTTTCGACTTTAATATGTTGACCAATACAAATAGTTTGCGTTTGAAATTAATTCATTAATTAGAAAAATATAGTCAACGAGTTCAAGCCTCTTTAACATTTGCACTGACACTAGTCAAGCGTAAAACGTACATTTATCTCTCTCTCTCTCTCTCTGGAGTACTTAAACGTAAATGCAATTACAACTAAGATCAACACTTATCTGTTAAACAATCTTTCCGTCTATTTTTACTTGTTTTGGAATGCTGTTCATCAACAATATGCAGTATCTACACACATAGTCTTGTGGTGTATTGATATTACATTGCTTGAGATTTCATAGCACAGTAACAGTCGCTTCTTTAATAAGTTAAACATCTTTATCCTTTTTAAGAAATAATTTCTTCCCTTTCTTTAAGAACTTTGAACATTTCGTTGTTTTTATATTGGTGTATTCTACAGTAATACTTCTCAGCGTCTTTTGTTAATAGCATCGACTGGTTTCATTTTTATATCTCGGCGGATTGTCTCACTGCGTATGTTCTAAGGAATATTAACTGTTCTCCTGATTATCCTATTTTGGTCTTCGTAAACATTTGAAATTGACGCCCCCTAGCTACAACACCATTTTGAACCTCATATTTCAAATTAGCTTCAGCGCTTGCTTTTATACGAGGTGTTTGTTATGAAATTCTAGGCCTGAATTTCATCCAAGCAACTTGCATATTCACCTGAATAAATACGTATATATTTTTTTTGTTCTTCACACGTTGCCTTCACACGTGCTTCGATTTCAGTTAGTTTACTACTACTACTACTAATGACTTTACTGTTGCTGATGACATTACTATTTACTTTGTGATTGGTGGAGATTAAATACATAATTCGGTTTCAATTGAAATTGAAGGGCAGGGAAACATTGATAATTCCTATTTTGTAATTTTTCTAAAAAAACAGAAAGAAGAAAGTTTGTGTGAATTCAGACATAGCTCATTTTATGCATACACTTTCTGATGCTTTCAGAACACATTAATTGTTTTGTAAACAGATTTACACAGATTTTGGATAAAGTTTTTTTGAGTATTCTAATACATTCTATTAGAGTGTGTGAGTTGTGGGTTATCGTAATGTTGCCAACCCGATCAATTAATGAGATGGATTCTCCGTTTTTGGTCGAGCAATAATTTTAATACATTTTAACTAAGTCTAATGAACATTCAGATACTCGTATAGCCAAATGGAGGAGTTATTATCTTCTGAAAATATAAAAAATTAAATAAAGTTTGAAAATGCATGAAGGAGCAATTGGCGATCGATTTAAAGTGAAATATATTTCTTACCTCCAAGTGTAAACAATTAAAATTATTTTTACTGGTACAATAAATATTTGTTATAAAACAAGATGTGTATCACAATCAAAGAGGACATGCGTGCTTTATTATTAATCATTATTTGATCATAAGCAGCGGTTTTGGTAATGGGTAGGGTTGAAAGCAGACATTGCAATGTGTATATACAATTAATAAAAATTTATTTCCGAAAACTCCAATATATTTATTTGGATAATGACATGAAAAAATATTATATCACCTTAAGGCCAGCAAATCATGAAGTAGCATAAGAAAATAGCAATTTTCAAGTGCAGCTTATAAAACGAAGGCATGAAGCGTTTCGAAGTTGCATTCCAGACAAGTCGATATGAAAGAAAAGACAGACTACAAAGTGCTTTAGAAACGTAACGTACAGCTTTTCATGCGGCATTGGAAGGACATAGAGAGTGGAAAATGGCCTATCGAAAGAAAACACTACATTCATTCTCAGATTTTTCAAAGGGTGGCTAGCGGTGACTGATGTCAAACCGCATAGCAAGGCAACACAACAAGGACTGATTCGAGACAAAATTTTTATTTCCAAGCAAAAGGCGATAAAATCCTTTACATACATCACATCTCTCATCATTTTGACTGGCAACACGGCTCCGTTGGAGCCGCCTTGTCGAAAGCTGCAAAGACGGAATCCTCTCTGGCTCCCTTGTCTCGAGAACACTCGAAACGTGCAACCCAAACGTTTTATAGAACTGTTGTTTAATATCGAAAAAAGTCTATGGGAAGTCTACGAAGTATGAACAATAAACAGGACTAGGCTCGCTCTGTCGAAGGGCTCGGGGTCGTAGGCGCGGGCGCAGGCAGTAGGGGATGGCTGATGCGGAGTGGGCGGGGCTAGGGCGAGGTTCACAGTCACTCTGCAGATCGCCACTGCTACTCGTCTGGCATTCGGAAATACTTGAATTATTACCAACGTTAGTTCTTGGCCGTCAAACTGAATGTATTAAGCCGCGATGAAGTGCGTCTGTATTATGAATCTAGGTGATTTTTCCGGACAAAGGAATAAAATGTCTGGTTATGAGACTGCGGAAACTTTTATCAGTCATAAGGTTTTCGTTCATATGGATTACTTCCTGTAGGGGTAGAAGAAGAAAACTGCGTCATTGTAATATCTTCTTTAGAAATCATCACCGGCAATTATACTAAGATCGCGTTGTCGAGAAACAATAGCTTGTTTCTAGTCGCCGTCACGAGTCCCGATATACGGAGATGTGAACCTCGCTTGTCCCGTCCCAAAGCTCTGCACCTCGCTGTGGCGTTCGCGCCTGCGACGGCCCCGTCCGTGCAAACATTCGCTACAGTCGAATCTCTTTGGAGTGGACTTGAATGAAAGATAGAAAGAGTTAAAAGAGCTGCTGCATGTATACGGAAGTTGATAACGGTTTCTTCTCATATAATACACCACGTACATGGATCGGGGCGGGGCAGGGGCGTGTTGGGGGCAGCAATGACGCCCCATGGAATGGTTCTTTGGTCAATTTGGATAATTTGGCAATGGTTGTCGGGTTCGAATTGAGAGGTGGGCCGGAAGCAGAGGTCGGGGATCGCGTGGGGCCGCCGGAGAGGCGGGGAACTTCCCCGCCGCGGCGCGAGCACCCCTTGGACGGGGAGGTTTGGCGGCGCGGAGCGGCGGGGAAGTGTCGGGGCGGGACAGCACACACGTTCGCAAGGCGCGCAACAGTACAATGCGTAGGCGACTCTTTCTCGGACTCGACACACCTTCTAGAGACTACACTTTTTTTTTTTTTTTTTTTTTTAGACTTCACTTCGTTTCGCTTTTTCCTCGCAATGCAATGGATGGGTGTTAAAAGTAGTACTCTGAAAATTATGATTATTGTCTTTGTTCTCCTCAAAAATAATACTATGAGTTTTGGCGTTTCCTTGCGTTCTCCGCGAGAGGTCGGTGTGACAAGCCATTCTACAAGGCCTGAGGCGGACTCGGGGCGCGGGCTGCGGGGCGTCGCGACGGCGGTTCCGCGCGACGCCCTCCCCGTCCTTCGCTCTCGCGCCTCGACCAGCTCTTAGCGAATGTGGGTTATTGTCGACGGTCCATGAAGACTACAAACAAGTGGATTGTGCAAGTACACGTTTCGTACTAGGGCAGATCCATTTTCTTTATAAACTAATCTGATTGCGAGCTATAGAATTTGCAGTTTATTTTTATGACTTTTGTGCTTGATACGTTAGCATTTGTTAATATGAAACTAGGAGATGTATCGTTAGAACAGAGAGATCGTGAATCCGCTGGTTCTCAGTGCTTTAATCACAATTATTTCGTTGACTTCGAATTAAACGTTTCGTCAATCGGAATTCAGAATATGTATATTGATAAAATGTTCATTATTACAAAATTATTCATTATTAAAATCAGAGCTTCGTATTGAATATGTCTTAAACGTTACTAATTTAAGGAAGCACATCTGATTAAATTTCCTCTGGTAAAAAGAAAATTCAATTTATGCTTTGGTTACAATTTTCATTGAATTATGAGCATAATTTTTTCGGTTTGTCAAAATAAGAAACGGTTCTTAATTCTTTCTTGCACAATGTTACAAATACTAATGGAGATAAAACCCCACACGCCTCTTGATTAGACGATAATTTCGTTCACACTATTTTCATGAAGCGTTCGAGAGCGAAGGAAGAGGCAACTATGGCCTAACGAGGGGCATTTTATTTACAATTCGATATGCAAAATTTCACGTTATATGTAGAATATTGGTTATTAAAGCGCTTCAAAAATTTTAGAAGATAAATATATCGATCCTGTTCGCAGGCAAGTTAATCCCCAAATGGTTAATATACGTATATGACGATAAGAACGCTCTTCACTGCTACTGCGACGGCGCGCGAGCCGTCGGCTATTCTACGGGGTACATCGAGATGCTCCTACGACTAGCAGTCGCGCACTGACGGCTCCGGGGATGCCGCCGCTGGTCGCTTATAAAATGACTTCTCAGCGCGGTCGCGCCGTAGGAAACGATCGCACCTCTGCGGTGCGACTACCGTTATACCAATGTCAACTACGGAATTAAAGCTGAAGGATTTGTTTCGCGAGGGCCGGCGCCGATGAGCCGAACCGTCCCTCGCAGATTTGTCAGGCTTGCTCAGTCGTGCGGCTTCTTCTTCCTCTTCGTCTTCGTCGTCTTGCTCGTGTCGAGGCTCCGCAGCCGAGTCCAAAGCTCCCGGAGGCAGCGGCGCCGCCGTCGCTGCCGCCACCGCCGCCCTCACCGCCCCCACCGCCGCCGTGGACATGCACCCTACCTTACCACTCGCAGAGTTTTACGGTACGTCCTTAAGGTCATTAATTGTACGTAATGTACGCTAGTCGGCTGCTGTGTTTGAAACAGGCCAAACGAAAACACCATATCGTTGGGAATACTACTTTCGAGATATTGTTATTGTTCGATAAACAGACGTGACTTAACAGTATTTTTCTGCTTATTTTGCAGTAATCATTAATGAACCTGGTCATGAAAAAGAATTTTAAAAAGGCTACTTCAGAAATTTCAGAACACAAAGGTTTATAAATTTCCTTATTTTTTGTGAATGGTTTCCTAATTTTTTGTGAATGTTTATTAAATCATACAATGTAATTTTGCTGCCTTTAAAAGTGTTAATCTAGCACTTTGTGAATACAGTCAAACAACCGACCTATATCGCATTCATACATTTGCCAGGTCACTATCTTCTCTTTCCAAATCCTACTCCTGTGCACAACAAGAAGACATTGGTTCCCTACGTCTAGGTGACCTGTCGTTAAAAATCTTCCTGGTGGCTCACCTCCTCAATCGGAAGAACACCTCCTCTTACTATGTGACTTTAATAAATTTGTGAAGAAAAATTACAAATTTACTCTCTACAGCTAACCTGGATTTCCTTTCAAGTGCACATCAGTGTCGAAATCTTCTTACACTTCTACGTAGAGCTAAGTTAAAGTGTCTCCAGCGTTGTGATCTACAAAGTCAGCTGACGCCGTTGACACTTCTATTTCTGCTATTTCTAAAGTAAATTTGGACAAGAAACTCGTGCAAAGAAGAAACCTTCGCCCTTCGAGTGGAATAGATCGAAAAACCCGCAGTGGTTCTCAAATCGAGTGCAATAGCTTATAACCTTTAGGCTACGTAGACTGATATTCGAGATATATGCAGGGTTCATAACTATACATTTTGGTGAACATTGCTTTCAGCGAGAAATTATTTTTCTGTTCGTGAAAATTATCTTTTTACTTCTAATTAAAATAAGAAAATCGTGATATTTGTGAAATGTCTAATTATTTTCTTTGCAAAAGTTTATTAATTTATCAATTTTTCTGATCAACTTAATTTTCTTTATAGGTTCTTTTAACTGGCATCCATAGTAATTATAGTAAATAAATTGTTTTTCTTTAAATTTGTTCTTTTATTTTGCTGCCATACATTTGTATAATGTGCTTCAATAATAATTTTCTTAATTATTTATTTGTGATGTATGTAAGCTGAATAAATAAATACATTTAAAATGTGTTTATAGAGACGAATTTTGAGAACCACTGACCTGCCTGAATACTAAATGAATCCGTGAGAATTAAATCACTTTTCGGATGAAGCGCATCCTGTAAAGTGATTGACCTACGCGCGGAGTTGATATTTCTAGAAGTAAAACCTAAAAGAGAGTGTAGAGGATACCTTCTATTGTGCCCTACATTTCGGATACCAAAGATATGTCTTGCAAGAAAACCTGTCTAGTTGGAATTGTTAGATATTGAATTGTAAACGTTACCTTTCCAAACGATTCGGTCTACTGCCAGTCACTACCACAGCCGAATTCTTAATGATTAGGTTTGCAACAAGAGACAAACGAAATGTTCTGCCGTTTATACGAAACTACGCTGTGTAGTATGCTTTATCAAATGTAATATACATTCTTATAAAATGTTTTCTCTTATTTGACACTATTGAAGAAATGTATAATACGAGATGTTTTAGAGATATATGAATGAATCTTGAAAAAGCATCTAAAAGTGTGGTCTCATACCCAATACATATAATTTCTTCTGTCGGATTCTAGTTAAATGAGGGATATATTTCTGATACTTCGTGTTTTGCACACGTGCACTACACGATTCTCAATTGGATTTCCCATTCGACTTCTATTCTCTGCGAGTAGTGATGCTTTTAGAACAGCTTTGTTTGTGTCATTTACACACTAAATGCGATTTTAGAATTAATTATTGTGGAGAAGATCTCAAGGGCAAGCATACCTCACACTCCCCCTAAGATACACTCCGACACGACACAAAGCGTCTGCCCATCAGATCGGCCGCGTTCACAATGTCCAGTTTGGATGCCAAACCCAGCATCTCGATAGCAACGCGGCCTCTCTGTCGCACGACGCGGCACGGCACGGGGCGAAGCGTCGGCGTGCACGCCTGTTCGGGCACGAGCGCATCAGTGTCCGAGCGTGAGCGCGTGCGCCGGCGTGCACGTGGGCGCGGGCGGCGGCGGCGCGGTGGGCGTGGGCGCGGGCGCGGGCGCGGGCGCGGGCGCCGGCCTCAGGTGTAGGAGCGCAGCTTACGGCGTCGCAGCTCGGTGGGCGTGTCGAAGCAGCGGCGAGGCCTCTGCGTCGGCGTGTGGGCGGCGGGCTGCCCGAGCGGCGGCGACTGCTGCTCGAGGAGCAGCGGCTGCGTCGCCTCGTCAGTACTCCTCTTCCTCTTCGTAGTCGTCATCTTCGTCCTCATTCTCTCTGGGCAAGACACAGCGCACATCTTAGCTACTCGCCCCGCACCCCTCACCCCGCCGCCCCCGAAGCTGCCGTGGCTGTTTAGGAAATGCCTTCTTGGAACTTTTATTCAATTCTTATTTCAGTGTTAATCAAATTGATTGGAAGGGTTGAAACTACATAGCTCTCCGGACTGGGCTGACTAATAAAGCGTTGTATATAGGGACATTCTCAAAGAAAGACATACTTTTATCCCAGCCACTTTCTTTGAACTCACTACTTTTTATTCGTGATCTTTACTGAACCTCAAAACTCAATCCCCCCTTGACAATAGCCAAAAATATTTCTGAATGTATTTAGTGACCATATTTCGCTTCGAAAGAAAATCAACCGAGACCTTTTTTTAAATTTTACATTATATCTATTTATACACCAAAACATTTTTACGTTTTAAACGAGGTTCTAAGAAATAATCTCAAATATATTCCGAAATCGGCATACCTAATCAGCCACATCAACTTTCAGATATGTTTTTTTCACTCAATCATTCAGTTTATTTAAAGCGTTTTATGCACCCTCAAGAATTTTATTAGTTACTAGATGTATTTATATATTTTCTTTATATAACAAACATGATGAAGAAGAGAGACTAGATAGAACATATGAGAAGAAAACGGACTTAACATAATCAAGTGATATAAGTTTGTTTGGTCGTATGTTCTTTGTGTTTGATCGTGATATACACGTGTGTATTTATATACAAACATATTGTATCTTGATTCTGCAGAATGTTTCGTGTACATTACTTAGCAATATATGAATGTGAGAATCTAAATTAGGTATTTTTTTAATTTTGTTTTTCGATTTTCAAAAATTGCCATTCTACGAAGTACTGTCTTGTGCTGGAGACTTGTTTTCGACATAAATGAACTTGGATTTGAAAAACTATAGTGCAAATATCACACAAAGTGTACGTATGTATGTGTGATGAGAATATATTTACATGCAATTACCTTCTCTATGTATACCTCTAAGTGAACACGTACTAATACACAAATACATAAGAAATCAAGTACGTAAGAATGCACTGTAAAAGCTGTGAGGTACATCAATTGTGGTCATGTCTCGTGTCGTGTGATAATGGATCTACTTGCTTTCTTGTGGATGTGTGTGTTCAATGTAAAATTGAAAATCAGGGAGGAGTTTACTATACAGAAGGTTGCTTCTCTGTGATCTGAAGTCACATTATCATGTTAGAAAACTATTTGATAAAAGCATCAATGGACGCTTAACAGTGTGTGAAACATCAGTAGTGTCGTTTGATAATGTGATTACAGATTTATTTTTAAGCTTTGCTACATCTCTATTTTTCTAAAAAATGTATTCTTTACTGTAATTTGCATCAAGGAAGATATGAACAGGTGTTGATCGGAAACTATCTTGTTTAAGAGTACTTTTTTGACTATTCGTCCTTTTTGAAATCTGAAGTGAGAGCTTAGTACTATTTAAATTATACAAACTACCTGTTACATTTTCCTTGTGCTTGGGAAGAAATATAAATTTGCATGTGCTTTGAGATATTAAATGCTGTGCTCCGAACTCAGTCGTTGGAATTCGGGTGTATCGGCTCATGCGCAGAAAAGTTACAAATATTACATGGTTATTATTGAGACAGTTGTGTTAAGTGAACAAGTATTGCCCAAATGACAGATGCTTGTTCTTACATTTAAGTATAATCAAAACGTCCATATTATATAAAATGATGAAAAAACGTTAAATGTCTTTTATAGGAGTCCGTTTAGCTGGTCACTTTGGAAGCTGTGAAACGCCAAGATCAGGATGATCATTTAATTCAACAGATGGAGGGGTTGTTTGTTGTTTGGCAGAAAGTAACCGAAGCTCAGGCGCAGAATATTCATTTCAATGAAATTTGTGCCTGCAATATTAGCTTTTATAATGGATTTGTTCAATATTTTAATACTACTACTTATACGAGACGATCATTATTAAAAGAAGACTTTGATAGAATTAAGCATTTTGATAGTGATGTACAGTGCGACTTCTGATTGCTGTTACCCAAATTTAAATCCGCAAGTTCGTGTTCTTTACGTGAAATTCAGACATGGCTAACTGTAAATAAAATTTTATTAAAACTGAAGTCTTATGTAGCGGAACGAATATATTCTATCACTTTACATTTTGCTTCTGTTGTTTGCGACGTAGTCTCCTTGAAACAGACACACTTTATTCGACCTTCTTTGAAAAGTTAGTGGAATGCAGAATTTGTAACTTGCAGCGACCGATCATCGTGATCCTGGCACAAAGAGAAAGAAGAGACCAAAGAGCACGAGAGAGTGAGAGCGGGGCGGTGCGCGGTGGAAGCCGAGTGGGGGAGAGGGGAAGCGGAGGCGGAGTGGAAACCTGGCGCCGGCGAGTCCTCCGAGTGTGTCGCTCGCCCCGCCTCGCCTGGCCTCGCCTCGCCCGCCTCCGCCGCCAGCGGGCCTCGGGCCTCGGGCCGCTCAGGGGGTGGCGCAAGTGGGGGTGGAGCGCTCGTCCCAGGGGGCGTCGTGGCCCGGCAGCTCGCTGCGGAAGGGAGCCTGGTCAGGCGCCGCCCTCGCCCGCCCGCCCACGCCGCCCCGGCTCTTCTCGTGGCCGCGCCGGGCCGCCTTGGGCCAGCACCGGGGGGCCGTTACCTGGCAAACCTCTCGACAGGCCACTGTCAGCTGCACCCCGACACGCGGCCGTTGGAGGATTTTGACGGACGGCGCTGAGAGGGGGTGGGGATACGCGATGCGGGGCGCCCGCCTGTCCGTCCGTCCGTCCGCTGCCTGGATGCGCGGGAGGTGCCTCGCAGGAGCGGGGTGGGGGATGGGGGCTGCAAGCGTACTTACTGATCTTTAGGTACGTACTTCTCGATAAAGGGCTTCTTGTGGCGTCCGCAGCCGCCGCGGTTGCACGAAGGGCAGTACCAGTAGCTGAGCACGCCCACGGACACCCCGAAGAGCACGTTGGGCACGATGAGCGAGAGCACCAGGTTGCGCAGGTTCTCCTCCCAGCTGTAGCGCGCCACCACCTGCTCGGGGTAGGCGCGGCTGTAGTAGCACGGGAACGGCTTCAGGATGTGCCGCCCGCCGTACTTCTTGGCGAACTCCGAACAGTTCACCTGCATTGCCACATCACACAACGAATGGTGAACATGGGTTAATGCAAACGGAATATGTAGATGACTCAGAACAAGTATTACAAACTACTACAACGAAGTGAAGGATCGAAGAGTATTTCTTTTGCATATGATGGGAAGAGTTCATACAACGAAGTTGCTTATGTAAATTTTCCCTGTTTGGTAGACAATCTCTCGTGCACTAATGTTTCCCAAGTACATGAAATCTCTTTGACTGTGCCAAAATGTGACCCAACGAATACCATAAGGGTAAGAGTGAAAATCAGAGGCATGTCGGGCATGCCATGACGAGCCTTACACCGTAACACGAAATTTCTCAGTACATGACCAAAAGTGATCATTTTTTTCAACCGAACAATTGCCCTAGAAGTTTGTAATATTTGCTCTGCAACACCTATGTTTGCAACTATTAGTTCTCATTATGAAATCAAAATTGGACGTTGCAGAAATTGTCTAGTACGAACAATAATTCAGGACTGCGTGGAATTGACATTTTTGTAATACACTTATTTTACTTTAAAAATGTAAAAATATTTCCTTTAAGTTCTAACATGCGTTTCCAGAACCTGCAGTATATTCAAAACCATCGCCTACCAAACCAGTGTTCTGATAACCTGTTGGAAGAATTGTGAAATTTGGTTCTAAATTCAAAAACCCGGGTTGCCCATTGCCTTGCGTGCGTACCTTAGGTGGATACCCGCAACCTTCGGTGTTGACGAGGAACTTGGTCTCGGCGACGTCCCAGGGCACTTCGTAGAGGCGGCGGCGGTACTCGAGGGGCAGCGTGGCGGGCGACAAGTCCTCGGGCTCGTCCTCCTCCGCCTCCTCGCCCGCGCCGCTGCCTTCGTCGCCCTCCTCCCCCGCCTCGCCCTCGCCACCTGCACGGCACACGTCCACGCTGCGCTGCGAATCTACTTTGGGGCGTTGTTTTGAATTGGAAAATCATGTTATGTCATGTATCTCAACGAGAAAGAAAAAAAAAGATCATACATAATTTGGATGCCGGAGAAAAGGGGAATTGAGAGTAGTGGATACTAGACTTCCTATCTGTATGCGCAGTGGTGGAGCTCAATTTCGCTTCTTTCAGTGCACGACTTCTTAACTCGTATCAATAGGGAGTGCAGTAATTACGTTGGTTTTGTAAAGGTTTGAAGAATTTGGTACATTTACCAAACTTCAAATATTTAATACAAAATCTGATTAGACACCACTGTGCAAACTTTGAAATTCGTGCTCTGTAAAGTGGGGGAATTCGACTTCACTTGTTCACTGCGATTCAGATATAACTGAAACATATATTTGTATGTAGACATGATTTGGTGAGCAAACGTGTCATTTGAGCAAGGTGCTTAGAATGAAAGTTGACGTGGCGTACCGTGCCGGGGGGCGGTGGGCGTGGGCGCGGGCGTGGGCGTGGTGGGCAGCGGCGTGCGCGTGGTGCGGCGCAGCAGGTGCCACTTGGGCATCTCGGTGGGGCCCTGCGTGGGCGGCGGCGGCGGCACCACGGGCACGGGCTCGCTGGTGTTGAAGAGGCGCGTGCGCCACTCGCGGAAGGGCACGCGGCTATAGTTGACGAGCAGCTGGTGGCAGCGGTTGGGCGACGCCGTGCAGCCCTCGCGGCACGACGCCCACGAGCAGTTGCGCAGCCCCTCGGCGTACACGTGCTCCACCACCACGCACGTCACGGGCTCCGGGTCGAAGTCGGCCATGATGCTCGAGATGACCGGGTCCACCACGAACGGGATGAGGAAGAGGAAGGCAAACACCGACACGATGGCCGTGGTGCCCAGGCACAGGGACGTGTAGAACTTGGCCTTGTCGACGAGTGCCGCGAGGTCGAAGGGCGGGTCCACGCCCACGCCCAGGGCGCCCGGCCCGTCGACCTGCGACTCGTCGTCCTCGTCACCCGGGAGGCCCTCCTCGCCGTCCTCGCCGTCCTCCCCCAGCCCCTGCGCCCCCATGATCTGCTTGGACTCGTCGAGGTCAATGGCGGCGGCCGGTGGGGGGTGCTCGTTCGGCAGTTAAAGAGGAGCCCCGCGCGGGCGCTCTCTACATGCCCCTCGCGCACGAGGCGGCAGTCTCTCTCGCTCGCCCTCTGGCCTACCTGCGCTGTACAACTGGAAACGTTAGCCTATGAATGAGAATTGCTATCGCTGGAAAGGAAAACTGGAATAGAAAACACTCGCGTGGGGGCCGTTCGGAGGAAACTACTCTTCGCTCTGAACGCGTGGTGAAGTTCTTGCAAAACTTGCGGGAACATGGGCGTGATAATATTGAAGGAAAAGGTAAACTGTTTTGTTATTTGCTCATAGTAGCGGTAGTAGTTCGTAGCTGAACCTACAAAGTCTGCAGTGCGCTGCAATAGAAGTAGCACATGGTAACAACTTGTAACTGTAACAATAGTAACGCCTAACAGTGTCCACTGGCGTGCAGCGTCGACGTGGTCGAAGTGGCAAGTGCTGCTGGGTCCGTGGAGTGAAGTGGTGGTGGTCGCATTCGCATCCCGCGTGAGTCCCCGTCCCCGAGAGGGGCGCCGCTGCGGCAGGCTGGCTGGCTGGCTGGCTGCAGCGGGGGCGGGCCGCCCGGGGGCGGGGTCGGGAGCCGGCGCGCGCTGGGCCGCTGCTGCCTCAGTGCTCCTGGAGGGGGAACACGTGGTGCGCCGGGCTCTCGTGCAGGAGTGGAATGCCTGCAACACACACACGCGGGATAAGATGTTGCAGGAAAGAGCACGGCTCGTGGCGAAAGGTTAAAGATAAATGGACGAAGAAAGAAATAAAACAAGGAAAGGGTTCAATTTTGATGACGATTAGGGCCACTGTATTGATTCGAGATTTTTCTCTAAAACACTTAATAATAATAGCATTCGCCACTATTGTTCTTATGGATGTATAAATACTCGTAAATATGCACTTAGCAGTGAATTTTAGATAAAGACAAGTCAATTCCTGAATGAACCGATGGGACAGTTGTCATATACACGTAAAGTTTTATTCATAGAAAAGAAACTATTATAATCGTCGATGCCACAGCGTGTTCTTAATAAAAGTCGCTTGTATTATGTATATTATTGTAAGATATCTCTTGGATTCATTTAATGAAGTTAAATGTCAAGAAAGCACCTCCATTGAAGGAAAGGCTCGCCGTGGCCCCTTCTAGAGGATCGGACCTCTCCCGAAGGAAGTCCGTTGCTCGCCCTTATTCTCTGCGGCGGCGAGGCGTGGCCGTCGCGGAAAGCGACTCACCGGGCTATCTGATGCAGCACGCGGCTGCATATGGATCTTGAGCGGCATCGCCCTAATGCGGTCGCCGGTGGGCACTAGGCAACTGTGACACGTGGACTCTACCACGCATACGATCTACCTCCCTTGTTATATTATTATGCATCAACTTTGTTCGTACTTCTGATAGCGGAAGTGTTGTTTTTAAATTTACTTTGCTGGTTTGCTTGTATTTTACCAGTGTTGTAGTAAAAGTGAATTAATCGAAATAGTCACATTTATAATGTGTTGTAGTCCTTTATACAAATTCCCAGCTGTTTGAAAATTAATTTGAATGTTTAAAAAAATATTTTGATATTTTTCATTTATTTCAGGGGAATAGAATGACAAATTATTGTAGTTACTGCAGAACATTGCATTTTGTGACCTTTACGATACCTATGAAACCTACGTATGCAATAAAATAAATAAATTTCATCGAAATTACTGAAGACCTGAAATAACTAACTACGTTTATTGATCTTCCCCTTGACCTGGTACAAACGAAAATATCTTAAAAAGGTTTTGGAATTGTTGGTTAAAAAACTTCTAACTGAAACTAAATTTGCACAGTATTTCAAATAGTATATTTTCGTTCACAAACTGTTCAGAACTAAAAAAGGGGATCCTATTAATCTTCATATTAAGGATCTCTCAAAGTCGATGTCACTCAGAGGGTGGAGAAGCTCTCCAAACTGCTTGGATCCAATCTCTTCTTGGAGCAGCTCTGGTTGCTTGAACGCCTTTGTGCGGAGCGCCACAGTAGCGGGACCGCGTGGGTGGCGGGTACCGGTCTAGGGAGAGGCAAGGCGGGGGCGGGGCGGGGGCGGCCAGCGGATCGATTCGCCGGGTCAGGCGCCGCCGCTGCCGTCATCTGCTCCACTCTTTGAGAGACCTCCAGTGCTCAATGCGGTCCATTAATAATGATTTATGGTTCTGTATTTAAACTGTTTTCATGTCAATATTAGGATACCGGAGCGGAAAGGATATAAAAAGAAAAGTGTTAACTGATATATGGCTTAATTTGTTAATGAGAAAATGACCACAATATTTTTTTATAAATCACGTCCTATGATTTGTCCTATTAATACATTGTGTGCATTATTCATAAGTTGATCTTTTTCCTTTGTGTCACGTGTATAGGTGAGAGAAAAAAGAGGATGTAGCATTATGTTTGAATAGGGTAGTTCGTAAAATTTTGTTGGAAAGTAAATTACTATATTCTCTTGTGGAGGAAAAATCAAAGCACTGAATAGTATATTTTAGACAAGAATACAAATTATGTTTTTTAAATAGAAGTTGCGTTAAACATACTCTTTTGGGGTGGCTGTATTAAAGAAGGAGCACATTCCTAGCTCTAAAGGGAAGTGCCTATGAAGCAATGCGTTCCTCAGTGGACCAGAGTTTTATATCGGGTAATCGTTTAGTTGAAGTTGTCAAAAAATTCGATTAAAACACATGTACACTCGAAACGACTATTAAACACTGAAGAACGATTGCTCAAGAAGTACAATTATTGAAAAGGTATTAACAAAGAGTAATGTATTGTATTTTAATCACTGATTGCTTCTGCATTTCAGAAAGTATGTAACTTCAAGTGAACGACAAGTGACTTCAAATAAACGATACCAATGAATAAATTGGAGAAAGAGAAAGTTTTTTGTGCTATCAGAGCTATATTATATTGAAATGGAAAAAAGGGAAAATGAAAGGAAGTACGGTACTTCAAAAAGGAAGTTATACCAAAGCGCTGAATCAATATATGTTTAGTCTTAAGAAACACAATGTAGTTCGTGTCTTAAGATCGTGTCATATTACATAATCATATGTATGATCAAGGTTTTGAAAGAAAAATTACTAATGATAAATAAAATTGAATCATCTAATATTTCTCAAATAAGTAAATGAACTGTCATTATTACGGGTTAAGTTTTAAAAATGTGCAAGACAAAAGAATCAGTAGAACGTATCGTCTACATTTAAAAATCTAAATCTCGTTTGTAAAATCATTGTAACTATCCTTCCAAGAGATCAATACAAAGAAAACATCTTTATTCAGTATGTTTTTGTCTTTGTGTGAAATTAGGAAAATGTGATTTGGCCCTTTGTAAAGTAAACAATTAAATTATTACAAGACCTTACGTCGCATTCGATAGCTTTTTTTGCGGGGGGGGGGAGTAAGGTCTCTTAAATCACCTCGATAATAAATTTCGACTTATGTGATGTTGAACGTAAGTTGAAAACACTTGTATTTATATGTCCATATTTGTGTAGAGGGTAGCAGAAATTGAATATATTAGTTATTTACAATAGGCCGATGAACAGGGAATAAGAGTTTTATATTTGTGTTATCGACCGTGTGCCGTTCAATATTTTACGAATTACCATCTTCTTATGAAAAAAATGATATAAACCAGAAATGCTGAAATGAATGTTCTGTTACTTCATCCAAATACTTTGTTTCGATTGTTTTTAACGGATGGTGAACTGTTTAATCCTTAACGGACGCCGGTCAAGGAGGAGTGGATTTTGGTTAAGTCAATATAACAGTACAGAATAAACAAACCATTAATTAAGCAAGAAACTATTATTTGTAAAATTTGGTGTGTTGCCTAACGTAGTCACTGTTGCGAGGAAGTGCTAGCGGAAACGGTCGGCTGAGCGTGGGGCGGGGCGGGGCGGGCGCGGGGGCGGGGGCGATGGCGACGGCAGCCCGCACTGCGGCAGTCGAGCGCCCCCCCCCTCTGCGCCCGCGCCGCACGGCTCCGCTCCCCCGCCCCCGCCCCCGCCCCTGCCAGGGCCGGCGCCCGGCGCGACGGCGAGCGGGCGCGCCGCAGCTCTTGTGTACCGAGCCGCTCCCGCGCCTCGCTCGGCTGCCCCTTGGCCCGAGCTCTCCCGCGCGCAGCGTACGTGCAAATGAACGCGCGTGGCAGCTGGCCTCTTGTACGCGCCAACATCGACTGACGGAAGTCCATTTTCCAATTTCGTATAAATTACGAAATAATTTCAAGGTTCAATGTTTCAACATCGACTTCATATCCTACATAGGTTCAATTACTCACATTCAATCACCGAATGGTCTCTTTCCGGTTCATGATACTGCACCATTTTTCGTATATACTATATTTTCATCATCTTTTGTCGCTTAGTACGTAGAGTGTGTATTGTTGCAAATTGTATGTACCATCTCTAAAAAGTGTCTGTATTTATAACATTTTGTTAGCTCATGTATATAGTAGAATAATTACATGTTTGGCAATCGCAGTATATAATACAGTATGGTTAATTTGTTAACTTTCGTAATCAATTCAATAACTGTCAAGAAAATTTCGGTTAATGTACTCATTGCAACGATAAAGTTAATTGAAGATATTATTTCCAAAGTGACGAATCTCCATTTCTATTTGTTTTATAGTTTTATGTATCAATATGTTCTTAAGACGTTTCTCCATCATGCTGCTGAATATTTTACCCAAAATTTGCAATTCTATCTTAAACTGAATTCGAAAACCATTGAATTCTGTCTGAAACTATAAGGCTAAATGTTTTAATTTCTCTGCCTGAAAAAAGTGTTTCATTGAGATACGTCACTTTGGAAATAAGCTCCTCAGTTATGTGAATCCTCAATTTGAGCTATGAATAAGTTTCTATGAACTTTCTCTTAAAATCTGTACCTGGCAGTTACTCCATTCATTTGAAAGGAAATATGAGCAGAAATTATTTTCTCACATCACTTTTAACTCAAAATATTATTTCACGTCTTTTATGCAACATCACTTTGAAATTCTACTATACCAAATTTACAACCAAACAAAATATTGGCTACACATAGGTAGGCATTAAACTTGTTCCAATTAGGTGTGGTTTATTAGTAACTAGTGAACCCAGCAATGCTTCGTTATTCGCTATTACTCTCACACGCTATTGGTCACGTGATGGTTAATCACGTTTTACGAGACGCTCTGCAAACATTCTAATAGATGAGGGACTTTCTCCCGAGTATAGTGTGATGGAACTGCTCACAAAATGGAGGCGCCGACACACTTATGGTGTGACAGTCGTCCCAAGTCGCAGGAGGGGACACGCGCTGAATTTATTTAATAAGGGCGCCAAGCGCATGCCCACTTACCTGCTTAATGTCGCCGGCGTTGAGCGTCTCAGGGGTGAGCGCCCTGGGTCGAAGGGTTGCATTTGGTGGTTTCTTAGATTTAGAATAATAACACTTTGCTATGGTATTAATTGGTTCACCCGACCAAATGGCGGGGACTAATTTATTCAACAAATTAAACGAAGAGAAACTGTTCAGGTTGATGCTGGGTTATTGTCACTTTAGTAGCCGATTAATGAATGATGGTGATGACAACTTACAATCTGTGATGTTAGATGGTAATGTCACCGCGACTGGATTGCTCGCCGAGCGACGGAGAAGTGTAGTCGGACCCTCAGGAGGCGACGCCGGAACGTTGCAAGGTTGGCCTCCGATTGCCTCCGGGGTGATGACTCCGGCGCACGGGACGTCGGCGGTGGATGACCGGGCGGTCGCGACGTGATGCTCGCGCGCGTCTCAGGCCGTCACACGACACCTGGACCGCGTATGACGCTCGAAGCCAAACTTTGGCTATTCGGAATTAATTCCGTGAAGACCGGGCAAGTTTCGCAGTGGTCGGCTCAGTGTGTGCCTTACCCACTGCTGCTGTTCCCTTTTTACCGCAGGTTTCATTAACTGACTAATATTCGGTGGCTTTCTTAACTACCACTGTTAATCTACTCAAAACTTTACTTGTTGGTTTCTATCTCCATACGACTTCTCCTGCACGACCGTCCTCTCTAGCGTCTGTCGCCCGTCCTCTCTCTCTGGCCTCGCTCGCCCGTCTCTCCCTTTCGTTTTCTCGAAAAAATCTCAAAGTGCTCACGTGCTTCCTGCCTAGTGATTTTATTGGTCGGATTTGAACTTCTCGAACCTTCTATTTCATCAACGGTGCCTTCTGGTTGTTCATTGGCCGGCCTTGTTAGGCCGGAGGAGCGCGCACGTGTCCCTTCTGCTTTGGCATGTGATGATTTTATAGGCTTTTAGAGGATTATTGAGCCGGGTGCGATCGCCAAGTCGCTAAAATGGTTGTTCCGGCTGTCGATCATCCAGTATTGTTGGACAAAGGGTAAGATTTATTGTTAGGGGCTTCTGGAGAACTTAGGCCGTTGGGCGGAACTAAATCGGGTCGCGGTGGACGCGTGGCCCTTTCCAACTTCCGGTAATTTGGCGTGACGCGGGGGGTGAGAGGGTGCGATGGTCACCCGACGCATCGCGGTATTGTCAGTAAAAGGGTATAATTGATAGTTGAAAGTTTATGGGGGGCTTGAGCGGCTGGGCATATCTAATTCGGGGGCGCGTAGTTCTTTCCTGCCGTCCGGTAATTTGGCGTGACGCAAGGGTGGAGGACTGCGATGGTCCCCGACACATCGCATTACCCCCCCGTACAATGAGATTAAAAAAACGCATGGGACATGTTTTTTTTTTAATCTAAGAACAAAAAAAAAGATTTACAAAAATAGATGATAAATAAATTTGGGGAGCATGTGCCGACAGATGAAGCGGTGAAAACACAAAAACCTGGCATGTCCAGAACGAAAATTAGGGGTTTCAATGACAACTCTAACATGATAAGACAATACTAGTTAATTAAGCAAAAGGATAAAATTAATGAAGAGGAACAACACTAAAGCTATCTCTAAAAAACTAGATGACCAATAAATTTAGGACACAAAATCTTTAAGAAGTAATACAAACACATTAATGATAAGAAAATGAATGAAAATAATCTTTATCATTTTTCAAAAATAAGAAATGGTGGTGGGCCATTAGCAACACCTACTCAAACTAAGAGCAAACTAAGCACTAAATAAGTAATTAAGAAGATAACATAGAGGGATAATTGGAAACAAAACTTAGAAAGACTGGCAAAATGAAACAATGGGGTACCTAAAACTAGTTAAACGCTACTGCAAATTGAATAATTGTGCAAAGTGAAGAGCCAAAAGTGGGAACCCTGTTAATCATTATTATATTTGACGCTCTTTTAATACGATTTTAGAGGTATAAAAACAAGTGGAATAAATGCGACATTTGCAAAATAATAGATAAGCATAATAGTCAACAGTGGCCAAATTATTTAAAACACAAGAGGAGGAAACAAAATATCAACACGATGGAGAATTGAAAATAGAACGGTAGACGTGAGAAAACAACCAATGAACTAAACAAAGGACTTGGGTTGCAAAAACATTAAATTCATAATATCAGAATGGAGCTCGTTTCATTAATTAAAGTCAATGGCTATAACTCTCGTCAACTCTCGACAGAGTATATCTAAGGGATATCTGAATTATTTCTCTCTCTTTTTAATCAACAACGACGTTCACTTATAACAATCACTTAACCAAAGCATTGAAGTAGTAGCGAACCCACGAAATTAATTAATAATAAGACGTGCCAGGGCAACCGGGCTGGATCCACAAGAATATAATTAAAATAAGGTTACCTAATCAGAGCGACATAAATGAGGGCTTTTATTCTTTCAGCCAATTAATCTAGTTTAATCTCTGAAAGGAACAAGGTTATAAAAATTGTGAGGACCAACCTCGGAACCATCTGTGCTACGTAAAGTGCAAGCGTTGGGGGCTACAAGCCTCATAATTTGGTAAGGACCTACAAATAAAGGAAAGAATTTACTAATAAGGCCTTCAGGCTGATTAGATACTCTGAGAGCTTTGATTAAAACTTTATCGCCGACTTTGAATAAATGGGTTTTACTCTTCTGGTGTTGTTTTCTCGTATCACCAGCTTTCTTTAAATTTGAGAGAATAATTTGACACCGATCCTCAGGGGAAATTGGAATTTGAGTGGCCATTTTTGCTAAAATAGGAAACAATGGTTTCGGCTTCTTATTGAATTGAGCCTCGAAAGGTGTAAATCTGGAAGATTCATGGGGGATGTGGTTAAGCCACGTATTAATCTTCGGTAGTAAATCGGGCCAAGCGGTATGCTTGTGAGACACATAAACCCGAAACAAACGTGATAATTCTTTCATGACTCTTTCGCTTGGGTTTGATCTCGGTGACCTAATAGAACAGAAGATTGTTTGGACACCTAAATCATTTAGCGATTGCTGCCAAAGGTCACTCGTGAACTGCGTGCCATTGTCACTGAGGACACGCTGATACGTCCCACATTCTTTGAAGAAACCTTGCACTAGGTGTTTTAAACAGGACTTTGCAGTAGGTTTAACAATAGGAAAACACTTAACATATTTAGTAAACACATCTATTACTACGAAGATATGGCGGAATCCACATCTTCCTCTAGGTAATGGTCCGTAAAGGTCTACTGCGCATAGGTCTCTGGGTCCGTCTGGCAATATAGTAGTCAAAGGTCCCTGGTACGACCTGGGGCTGTCGAAGGCGGCGCGAGACGGGGCGCGGATTGGCCTTGACCGACATTAAAGGGAGGCGGAAAACTGGTCGGCGCCGGGGGGGAGGGGGCGGGGGGAAAGTGCGGCGAAGGGCCGTGGTTAAAAGGACGCTCTTGACCTTGCGAATGGCGTGGGGGAAATCCTCGATTCTGATTATTATTATTGCCATTACGTGGGCGTGAAGAGTTTTGACTCTGATTTTGATAAGAAGCGAATTGCACATTCGTTTGGTCGAAATCGCCCAATAAGATCAGAAATTGCTCAAGATCTTTTACAAAACTAGTTTTAAGGAGGTTTTGAATGACATATGGATAATGACGAGTTAATAGCCACATAATTTCGTCGTCAGGGGGAGTAGGTTCGCATTGTTTAAGTTGGGCAATGCGAGACACTGCATAATCCCGCATAGACATGTTACCATTCTGGTCCCATCTACCTTTAGCCAAATCCATTTTAAAATTGTATTGGGTGTTTCTATCCCAAAAACGATTAATAAATTTGGAACGAAAATCCTGAAAATCAGCCGGAACTGGTAACAATGTTTGGAACCATTCTTGGGCATGGTCAACCAACATTTGGGCTATAACCTTCGGTTTAGAAGATTCAGGAATGTGTCTCGCTAAAGCAAAATAATTTTCAACATTACGTAAGAACGTAATGGGCTGTTCACCGCGATTACCAGAGAATTTTAAATTTGGAGGAATTGACAGTGGCATAGCATTAACCGGGAAAGCTGACATAGTCTTTTCCGCTACTTTAATTTCTAGTTCGCCTATTTTGACTTCGATTTCTTTCCGTTCCATTTCCGCCTGTGCCTGGATAACTAATTTTGCTGTTTCAATTTTATTGTTCAGGGAGTCGTGAAGTCCTTCAATCTTATTGTCAACCCCTTTTAGTTTCTTAGTCACCTCGCCTTTCAAGTTGGAAATTTCGGATTCATTGTCTTTAAATTTATCACGAGCCCAATGTCCCAAATTTAATTGCTTTTCTGAAACGGTTGCAATATCCTTGTTTATGCTGTCTTTAAATTCTGTCATTTGTTGAACTGTTTCAGACTGGAGCGATTCGCATTTCTTTAGTTGGCCTGTTAAATGTTCTTTGATGTCAGAAATTTGCGTAGAATTATTTTCAACAGCAGAGGCGAGAGAGGCGATTTTAGTGCTCTGTTTATCGACCTTTGAATTAACCGAATTTAGTTGTTGAGACACCTCACTTTGAAAAAGGGTGAAATTAGTGAGGTGTTCGTCTAATCTACTATCAAGGGCACAAAATTTCGAATCAAATCTGGAATTCAAGTCCTGAATTTAGAATTTAATTCTTGACGCTGTTCGTCAAATTTTGCGATAAGAGTGCTGAAAAATTGAGACATTTGGTCTGAGGGTGGCGTCGGAGCGGCCGCGGCGAGGGTAGGTCCGGCCTCGGCGGTACTCGTCTCGAGTACCTGCTCTAAAGAAACCCCGACAGTAGGGGCGAGAACAGCTGGGGGCGTGAGCTCGGCAGGCGCGTCGGCGTTTGCGGGAGCGGGGTCAGAAACCTCGGGGTTTTGAATGGGATTATTTTCAGCCATCGTGGAGCGAGCAATCCTCGAAGTGACGTAAGTACGATAATGACGCCTACAGCGCGTTACACATGAGTACACAATCAAACACAATAAAAAGAAAAGTACAAAACACACACAATGAAATGTTAGAGGATAACACTGAGAAATAAACATAAAATTTCAAATAGAAAGTAAACACTATTAAGTAAACATATAATTGTTACGTGACGGAAATAGCACGTATAATGAAAAAGGAAAAAAAATAAAATAGAGTTCAATTAACCACACTTAAACACTATATGACGCATTAAGAAATTGTAAAAAGAAAATAACAATAAAATGAAATTATGCGTCTGAAAAGAGAGTGAAATGTTCTTATAAATACACTTTGGGCTTCTAAGTTATGAGAATCACTGTAATACTCTGAGCATTCACTGATACAAAATATGTAAAAATTACCGGAAGTTCAATATAAAATTTAAGTCTCACACGCAAGCAAAGTGATTGAAAACCTCGTAAAATACAAAATATCAAAAGAAACACACATTAAAACCAAATGCAATCTTCAGTTGGGCAATAATTGAGCAAGCGTAAACGGAAAAGGGATAAGAAAGAATTAGTGAGTTCAATAAGAAATACACAGGTGCGAGTAACACAAAGTAAAATACTTGTTAAAAACCACGTTGTGTGTCAATTTATGCTCTGCGCGCTGCACAAGCTGAATTATACGTGAAAAAACAAACGAAGTTGGGCGACCAATTTATGAGATGCCCGCCACACAAGTTCAATTATTCGTGAATAGAAAACCACGTTGGGTGTCAATTTATGATCTGAGTCTACACAAGCTCAATTATTCGTATAAAAACAACCACGTTGGGCGTCCAATTTATGATCTGAGTCTACACAAGCTCAATTATTCGTATAAAAACAACCACGTTGGGCGTCCAATTATGTGATGGAACTGCTCACAAAATGGAGGCGCCGACACACTTATGGTGTGACAGTCGTCCCAAGTCGCAGGAGGGGACACGCGCTGAATTTATTTAATAAGGGCGCCAAGCGCATGCCCACTTACCTGCTTAATGTCGCCGGCGTTGAGCGTCTCAGGGGTGAGCGCCCTGGGTCGAAGGGTTGCATTTGGTGGTTTCTTAAGATTTAGAATAATAACACTTTGCTATGGTATTAATTGGTTCACCCGACCAAATGGCGGGGACTAATTTATTCAACAAATTAAACGAAGAGAAACTGTTCAGGTTGATGCTGGGTTATTGTCACTTTAGTAGCCGATTAATGAATGATGGTGATGACAACTTACAATCTGTGATGTTAGATGGTAATGTCACCGCGACTGGATTGCTCGCCGAGCGACGGAGAAGTGTAGTCGGACCCTCAGGAGGCGACGCCGGAACGTTGCAAGGTTGGCCTCCGATTGCCTCCGGGGTGATGACTCCGGCGCACGGGACGTCGGCGGTGGATGACCGGGCGGTCGCGACGTGATGCTCGCGCGCGTCTCAGGCCGTCACACGACACCTGGACCGCGTATGACGCTCGAAGCCAAACTTTGGCTATTCGGAATTAATTCCGTGAAGACCGGGCAAGTTTCGCAGTGGTCGGCTCAGTGTGTGCCTTACCCACTGCTGCTGTTCCCTTTTTACCGCAGGTTTCATTAACTGACTAATATTCGGTGGCTTTCTTAACTACCACTGTTAATCTACTCAAAACTTTACTTGTTGGTTTCTATCTCCATAGACTTCTCCTGCACGACCGTCCTCTCTAGCGTCTGTCGCCCGTCCTCTCTCTCTGGCCTCGCTCGCCCGTCTCTCCCTTTCGTTTTCTCGAAAAAATCTCAAAGTGCTCACGTGCTTCCTGCCTAGTGATTTTATTGGTCGGATTTGAACCTTCTCGAACCTTCTATTTCATCAACGGTGCCTTCTGGTTGTTCATTGGCCGGCCTTGGTTAGGCCGGAGGAGCGCGCACGTGTCCCTTCTGCTTTGGCATGTGATGATTTTATAGGCTTTTAGAGGATTATTGAGCCGGGGTGCGATCGCCAAGTCGCTAAAATGGTTGTTCCGGCTGTCGATCATCCAGTATTGTTGGACAAAGGGTAAGATTTATTGTTAGGGGCTTCTGGAGAACTTAGGCCGTTGGGCGGAACTAAATCGGGTCGCGGTGGACGCGTGGCCCTTCCAACTTCCGGTAATTTGGCGTGACGCGGGGGTGAGAGGGTGCGATGGTCACCCGACGCATCGCGGTATTGTCAGTAAAAGGGTATAATTGATAGTTGAAAGTTTATGGGGGGGCTTGAGCGGCTGGGCATATCTAATTCGGGGGCGCGTAGTTCTTTCCTGCCGTCCGGTAATTTTGGCGTGACGCAAGGGTGGAGGACTGCGATGGTCCCCGACACATCGCAATAGGTTTCT